>JAWWLV010000065.1:3039492-3054608 GCA_035041135.1 Platyrinchus mystaceus | reverse complement strand
TTTTTTTTTTTTTTTTTTTTTTTTTTTTTTCTCTTTGCCTTGCTCCAAACTAATCACTTTTCCTGCTCCCCCGCAGCCCCCCGAGGGCGGCACGGCCGTGGGGCCCCCCTCACAAAGGCGTCCCCTCTTCCACAAGGCTGCTAATTAGTGGCTGGAATTAAAGCGGGAGCGTGCGGGAGCCAAACTCCTTGCAGATGTGTTGCCAGCACAGCCTCCCGGAGCACGTGCCTGTTGCTGGGGGAATCTTGGAGGATACTCTGGGGGAATGTTCTTCCCTTGGAGGATGCTCTTTGGGGGGGGGGGATGGTCTGTGGAGGATTTTTTGGGGGAAGGTGCCCTTTGGAGGATGATCTTTGGGGGATGATCTTGGAAGGTTCTCTGGGGGGATGCTCTTCTCTCAAAGGATGCTCTTGGGGGGGATGCTCTGGGGGGAGAAGCTTTTCGGAGGATTTTTTTTGGGGGGGAGATGCTCTTGGGGATGTTCTTGGAGGATTCTCTTCGGGGGATCAGCCTTTGGGGGATTTTTTTTGAGGGGAACACTCTGGGGGGGTGCTCTTTGGGGAGGTGCTTTTGGAGGATGCTCTTTTGAGGGATGCTCTCAGAGGATGGTCCAGAGAGGATTATTTGGAGGGTTGCTCTTTGGGAGATTCTCTTGGAGGATGCTCTGGAGGTGGATGCTCTTTTGAGGATTTTTTTTTGGGGGGGATGCTTTCTGGGGGATTTTTTGCTCTTTGGGGGTGCCCTTTTCTTGGAGAAGCAGGAGGACAGGCAGGACAGCTCTCATGAGCAGAGCACCAGGACTCACCGAGCTCCTGCATCCAAATTCTCCTCACAACCCCCCCCCCCCAAAAAGTGCCATGGATGGCAAAAGGCACCTTGTGTGCTCCTCACAGGGCGGGGAGGACCCCAAAAAGCGACTTATCCGCTGTGGAAACTGAGAATCCACCTGGGCTGACACCGCCTTTGGCAAGTTTGGGGGTGAAGCAGAGCGGTTTCCTGAAGAGATACAGCCCCGGGCGTGCTTCCCCCCCCGGCGGTGACAGGGCAGGGGACACTCACCTGGGAAGGGGACACTCCCCTGGGCAGGGGACACTCACCTGGGACGGGGACACTCCCCTGGGCAGGGGACACTCCCCTGGGCAGGGGACACTCACCTGGGCAGCGGTAGAGCTTGCGGGCCTGGGCGATGTCCCCTTTGCTGAGCCGTGTCCTCTGCCCGATGGCCGGTCGGACGCCGTTCACGTCGTACTTGGGCAGGATGGTGTCCAGGAAGATGCCCCTGGGACAGGAGGAGGGTGAGCCAGGCGGGAATTCCCCGGCCCTGCGGCCGCTCCCCGAGAGGAAGGATGCTAAAAACAGCCCGGCTAATTAAAAGCAGCCCGGCTAATTAGAGCCCGCGGGCCGGTGAGTCAGAGGGGACGTGTCCCCGGTGGAGGTGACCGCAGGGACAGCGATTCCCTGCTCTGGAATGGGACACTGCGGGGCTTCACCCTGTGATGAGAGCCTTGCTCTGAGAGAATGAACCCTGTGAGGAGCTGGTGACCGTCCCCTGGGGCTGGGGACACTGTGACACTGTCCCCAGGACACGAGGGACCGTGCCACCCCCCGGGGCAGGTACCTGGAGAAGGTGTTCCTGGCGTAGTGCATGATGCTGTCGAAGTCGTACGTCTCCCCCAGCGACTCCACCTCCTCCGGCTCCATCTTCAGGAAGTTGTATTCCTGCCCTGGGAAAACGGGTTGGGGATGCGCTCAGGGGGGACCCCAACTTTGCCAGCACCCCGTGGCAGGGATGAGGAGGAGGAGAAGGAGGAGGAGGAGTAGGAGGAGGAGGAGGAGGAGGAGGAGGGAAAAGGGAGGCTCATCCCTACCTGGCTGGATGTTCTCCCGGATGATGGAGACGTGGTCATCCCGGTCGGGGCGCGTGTGCTCGTGCCAGAACCCGATGACGTGGCCCAGCTCGTGCACCACGATGCCGAATTTGTCGCAGTTCTTGCCGATGGAGATGGCCTGGGGACCCCCTCCCCGGCGGCCCACGTAGGAACAGCACCTTGGGGGGGGAAGGGGGCACCAGGTGAGTCCTGGCCCTCCAGGGAGACCAGCCTGGGGGTGTGGGAATCCTGGCCAGGAGCGCCTGGCTGCTGGGAATCATCCCTGCTGCTGGAACTTCAGCCATCCTGCCCGTGAGGTGAGGAGCTGGAGCCTCCGGCCTCAGCTCTGCCTGGGAACTGGGAGAGCTCAGCTCCTGCCCCTGGGCTGCCTGGCATGGGGTGGCATGGCATGGGGTGGCGTGGCATGGCAGCCCCAAATCCAGCCCCAAATCCAGCCCCAAAGCCCAGGGTCCCATCCTGCTCGGCGAAGGGACTCCTGCCTGTGCCCTGCAGCTTAGCTGGTCCAGCCCTGCGTTCTGGCCCTGGGCTCAGGGTTTGCACCCACGCAGGGGCTCCCATTCCAGGGGAAATCCTTCTCCTAACCACCATCTGCTTGGCCGGGGCTGTGCCCTGACGCGTGAAGACGCCGAGCTCGTCCAAACCCCTGTTTCCTTTGGCCCCAGCCCCGCTGCAAGCCCGGGCTGGTGCCTCGCCACCGACCTCAGCCCCCGGCGGCGGCTCCGACACCTCCTGCACCCCAACCAGACCCAAAACCCGTGGGGGCAGGCAGCCCTGGAGCAGCCCCAGGGCCCCCCCCAGGCGTACCCGCAGGGCCTGTAGGTGAACACGATGTAGCTGTCCTCGTCGTTGCGCTCCAGGAAGGTGACGCACGTGTGCTTCTCCCAGTGCCGCATCGCCTGCCGGAATATGGCTCGCTGGCTGCCTGCGGAGGGGCGGCGGGGGCCGTCAGCCCGGCTGGGGGGGGTTGTTGAGGCACGTGGGGGGGGGTCAGAGCACCCCCCCAGCCCGCACTCACCGCTGAAGTTGCCGCTGATGACGTAGGGGATGACCCCGTCCGGCCACACTCGCTCCGGCCGGGACGTGGCTGCCCGGCGGCTCCGCTGCCGGCCCCGGCTGCGCCGAGGGTGGCCCGGCCGGGGGCTGGTGGCGTTGCTGCCTGTGGGGAAGGGGGTTAAGCATGGGCACCCGCCATGGGGGGGGTGGAGGTGGGTGGGGGGGCTTTGGGGGCGCGGCGGTACCTGAGGAGTTAGAGGGCAGGCGGGTGATGGTGTGACGGGACAGGTCCACCACCCGGTCCACCTGGAAGAGCCGCAGGTCCTCCTCGTCCAGGGCGATGTCGCCCAGGAAGGCGGCTGGGAGGGGAGGAGGAGGTGTGAAACAGGTCTGTGCCAGGGAACCCCCACTGGGTACCTCTCCCCGCCCTCCCTGCACATGGCAAGCCCTGAAGAGGAAGGCAAGCCCTTCCTCCTCCTCCTCATCCTCCTCCCTCTCTCTCAACGGAACTCTCCCCTGCAGCTGGAGCCAGCCCTGCGCTCACATCTGGATTGCATAAAGCCCATCCATCACTTTTTAAGGTTTCTATCATTATTTGTGTTGCAAAACTGCCTCTTTTCCACCACCCCTCGCCTCCCCCAACTTTGGTGGGTTTAGGACCCCCTTCCTGCCCAGCTCCTGCTCCCCCAGCCCGGTGCGAGCTCTGACAGCCCCGGGATGCTCCAACGACCTCTGAGTCATCTGCCAGCGCGGAGCGAAGCCATATGGCCCGGGAAGCTCCTGCTGCGCCCAGAGCCCACAGGAACGGAGCAGGAATGAGGCAGGAACGGAGCAGGAATGAGGCAGGAACGGAGCAGGAATGAGGCAGGAACGGAGCAGGAACGGAGCCAGCCCTGTGCCAGGGCTGGGAGCCCCCGCTCCAGCACTGGGGGAGGGCTGAGATGCTCCAGCACCACCGGGCTGGAGGGCATAACCCTGCACAGCCCTTCCTCCTCTTCTTCCTCCTCCTGCCCCCCCTCTCCATGACTCAACGCCGCGTCTCCCAGCGTCAGCGCCTGGCCGGCCCCGATCCCTCGGGATCCGGCTCCTGCGGAAACGCCGTGGCCGGAGCACGAGGGCTGGCAAAGGTCATGCCGAGGCTCCGGAGGTGGCCGTGGTGGGGTGGAGTGGGGGTCCTCACCGGGTTTTGGGGTGGGAGGTCCCGGGCACCCCCTGCCCTCGCCACCCCCTGGGAGGGGCGGTGGTGGGGAGAGGGGTGGCTGGAGCAGCTCAGGGCACGAGGGCGAGCGTTGCCAAGGTCGCGCTCCAAGCAATTAGCGAATGGATCCCAAAAGAGCCACTAATTATGAAGACAAGGCAGGACAATTAGGATAACGCTGAGAGGTCCAAGAAAACCGGCGCGGGGTGAGAGGAGCAGCCATGGGATCAGAGGAACAGACTGGATCCCATCCCTTGGTGTGGCACCGAGCCCAGACCCCACTCCGGTGTAAGAGCCACGTCTTGGGTCTGTCCCCAGCGCTGACCCGGGGGGTGAATCCCACCGGGGGAAGCTCCAGGATGGAGAGCAGACCTGCGGCAGAGCCGAGGGAAGAGCAAACAAGCCGGGGCCGGCACCTCCCCTGGCAGCGACCTGCGGCTGGCACGGCCAGGCTGCAATTTGAGGGCAGAGCAGAGGCAGGAGCCCGGCACGGCCTCCCCACACCCTCCCCGGGGCCGGGAGAGACGTGTCCGAACGGGCAGCGCGGGGGAGGACCAGGGCCGGGGAGAAGGACGAGCGGCCCGTGCCAAGAGCTGCATGGAAAGACAAGGGAAAGTAAGCTCGCTTACAGCCGAGCAAGCGCCGGCGGAGCCAAGTGATATAGAAACCATATGTGAGGGATTTGGGATACGTGAGAGAGCCGGGCAGGCCAGCCCGGGGACGTGGGGTTGGTTTTCCCGGTGGCTCGAGGCGGCTTGGCTTCCCTAAAAAAAAAAAAAAACCCTGCCCATGGGGGAAGGTGTTTTGCTGCTCCTGGAGGGGCCGGAGGAGCCGTGGGGGGGACAGCAAGGGGGTGGCCTGGCAGCGATCCCTGTATGGACACGTCGGGGACAAGCCCGGAGTGTTGGGTTGAGAAACTTCCAGGTTGGTTTGGGCTCTGGTCACATCCTCCTCCCACTCACTCCCTGTGCGCCCACGGCAGGGGGTGACACGTGGGTTGTTCTGAGGGGGTGTCTCTTCTCACCAAACACCCCCCAGATGCTGTTAACCTTCCCAGGGGGCTTCTCCGGGGACACTGCCACATTGCTGCCACTTGTCCCTTCCTTGTTCCTGTCACATCCTCCCTCTGAGGTGGAGGGGACCCCCTGAAAGCAAAGGGGACCCCCTGCAAGTGAAGAGGACCCCCTGCAAGTGGGGGGTCTCGTGGGCAGGAGAGCTCTCAGCCTCTGCTTGGCGGAACACAGGTTGGAGCAGGGGAGAAACCTGTCACACCTCCAGCGCCCATCCCCTGCATCAAGCACCCTCAACCTGCCGGCTCACAGTGCTCAGGAGACCCCAAACCACAGGACAAAGGTCTCCAGCTGTTCCCAGAGCGATGCCAGTGTCCCTGAGCCGCTCCCAGCCCGGGAGCCCGTGGGCTGTGCCGTGGGGGCTGCTCTCTGCTCAGCCACAGAGGTATCGGGGGCAAGGTCCGAGCCGCGGCGGTGCCAGCGGGGGAGGACACAGGGCCAGCGGGGGACACACGATGCCAGTGGGACAGACGTGATGCCAGCAGGGAGGATGCAATGCCAGCGGGAGGGACGCAGTGCCAGCAGGACACCAGCTCCGAGGCCAGGCATGGGGCACGGTGGCCCCGCTGCCACCCCCGTCAGCCAGCGAGGCGCGGGACGGGAGCGGGGCAGGGATAGGGGGGATCATCCCATCTCCATCCAGGCACATCCCTCCCGTCCCCCAGAACACAATCAGCCGTGTGGGACCTGAGAGGAGGCTCCCACAGAGCTCTTCCCACCCCACCCCCCCCCGCAGCCGGGAGATAGCTCAGCCCTCCGCTGTTGTTTGACTTTTTGTGCTGTGTTTTCTTTCGGGTTCTTGGAACGGTGACGTAACCCCGGGGCTGAAGCTTTAGACAAACAAGGTTTTTCAGCAGGACCTGGGCCAAGCCCCCTCAGCACCCCATCCCGATCCTACAGGCACCTCCTGGCTCCCTGGCTGTCCCTGGAGGGTCCCCTGTGCCCCCTGACTGGGATGCAGGAACTCAGCATCCTTCATCCCACTGAGCGAGGCAGAGGGGCACCCAAGGGCCTGACCTCTCTGGCATCACTGGGATTTTGGGATGAGCCTGACCTCGGGCTCCACCAAGGTTGGGAACCGTGTTGCAGGAAAAAAACTCAGATAAAATGGGCGGTGGGAAAGGGCCGGGGCGTGAACGCGATGTCCTGGTGAGCCGGGAAAAGCAAACAGAGCCGTGGGGGAGCCTTGGCAGGGCAGGAGGCAGATAAACAGGACAGGATCATATTCCAGGTCAGTCTGGGGCAAAGGAGGCTCCATGCACGGCACGGAGCAGGAGGGACCCTCATCCCTGTGCAGGCACCGCCAGGCCTCAAAGGACACCGGGCAGGAGAGACCCTCATCGCTGGGTGGGTCCCACCAAAGGGCACCAGGCAGGAGGGACCCTCACCCCTGCGTGGGTCCCACCGACCCTCAAAGGGCAGGATGGGAAGGATGGGAAGCATCCCCTCAGCCCAGCTTTCCCTCCCTGGCTCAGCAGCTCCATCCCAGCCACTCCGAGTCCTCGTGTGGTGCCAATCCACGAGCGTCGCTGCCGGAGCAGGCAGGGTTTGGGGTGTGGAAGAGAGCAGGGAGAAAGCTGCTCTGCCCCGGCCGGGAAGGGGGTTGTGGACAGCGGTTCCATAGGTGTATCCCGGCCTCCACCGAGCTGCCGGGTCGTAAAGGCGCGGAGTCACGGGAGCAGCATCCCACTGGCTCGCAGAGCCGTTAAATATGTGAGGAATGCTCGTCGCACCGCCCCTCGCCCCCGCACGGCCCAGCTGCGCGGCAAAACACCCCGCGGCCGCGGCCAGAGCAGCGGGGACCCCACTCAGCCGGGACCGGGGGGGTCCCGCTGGCCTCGGGGGTCTGCCCTGCCCGCAGAGCCCCGCGGAGGAGCTGTGGGTGTGAAGGCAGAGGGATGTGGAGCATCCCGCGGCTGTCGGGATGGGGAAGCAGCCAGGTCGCCCTCGGCGGCCCTGTGAGACCCCCAGGACAGCGGGGACAGTACGGAGGTGAAGCAGTGCAGCCCCTCTCCCGGTGCCCCTCGCCAGACAGAGGGAGCAGCCAGCCTGTAAACGCCGGGGCCAGGAATATTTGCTTTCCCAGAGCACCTTCCGACCAGCACAGCAGGCACAAAGCAGGAATTCAAGCCTTGGAGGCCAAGGCTGGGAGCCAGGCCAGATCACAGCCCCTCTGCAGCCGGTGGGGAAACTGAGGCACGGGGGGATGGAGCTGGTCAGCACCAAGGGGCAACCCCAAAAGAGCCGGTCCTGCACTCAACTGCGACCCCCTGCCTCCTGCTTCCTGGCTGGAGCATCCTTATCCCACCTGGTACACATCCAGCAGCTGAGGGAGGCAGAGATGCTCAAGCAGAGCATGCAAGGTGAAGGGATGATCCCTACCTATCCCCAATTCCCCTCTGTGGCACAAGGCACATCCCACCTCTGCCAGCGCTCCCCTACAGCCAAATTCCCTCCCCAGCCCTGGGCATCGGGATTCAGGCTCTGAATCCTCTGCCCTGCTCCAGGGGATGAAATAAGCACCGTGGAGCCTCCAGTAAACACATCCCAAGCCAGCAAAAGGCTTCCAGGGGCAGGAAAGGTCCACCTCGGGGCAGGTTGGGAGTGGGAGGGATGGTTTGATCACTCCAGGGGAGGATTTTCCTTCTGCTCCTCTTCCGTGACAGCAAATGCAGGAGAAAACCTCCTCCAGGGCTCGGAGTGGAGGATGCCAAACCTAAGGCATGCTGGAGGCCCGGGATGCCAGCAGGCATGTGCAGGGAGCAGGATCTCCCTGTATCCCCTCTGCAAAGCCAGGTCACTGAGGAAAACACATCCCAGGCCAGCAGCACAGGTCCCTGGGAAAGGGAGAGCTGCAGGAAAGGAGAACATCTGGGAATTGCTCTGCCAAGGGGATGGCGGGGTTGGTGTCACATTGGAGGGGAGCCCGGTGGCAGCAGGATCTGAAGCCCACTGGGGACAGGGATGTGCCCCAGCACCCGGCTCTGGACACGTGGGGTATCCCGGGATCTCACAGCACTATGCCTGTCCCTGTGCCCAGCTCGGCCAAAGGACAGCAGATCCCAAGGACTTCCAGACCTCTGGGCATCATCCCCAAGGCTCTGGCTGCAAACATCCCCCTCCTCGTGCTTTCACTGTTCCATCCTGCCCCCACAGCCTCCCCCAGCGCCCGTTAACTCTTTCCAAAGGCTGTTCCCAGCTCCCTGGTTGTGCCAATAAACCCTCCCGAGGCTCAGGATCTTCCTATTGCCTTTCCCACGTGCATGGAGGGGGGCTTTGCATGGCAAACCCCTCCTGCATCCAGGTGATGGGATAGGACCCCCTCTTCCCACAGCTCCGTGGGATACAGTGGGATGCGGTTCTCTCCAGGGATCCTCAGCAAAGCCACCAGCAACCTGGAGGACACATTCTTGCCCAGAAAACCCCCAGCTTGGCACAGCCAAGATGAAAACATTTGGAGACTCCCCCTCACACCGTGAGCCATCCTCCCTCCTCTCCCTGTATCCCTCCCCAGTGCTTTGTTCTCCCCGGGTCTCCCCGGGGCCGCTCCATCCCGCCGGCCGTGTGTTTCCATGTGTTTCCATGTGTTTCCCAGCCCCGGCTCGGATAAAGCCTCAGGAAAACGCCGTTTCCCCCCCTCTCCACGACCCGCCGGCGTGAATCAGCAGCGGGAGTGTTTCCCAGGAGCCGGGAAGGGAAGGCAGAGAGGAACGACCCCCCCCACCCCGGCCTCGCCGTCTGCACCCCCCGGGCCCCCGCCGGAGCATGCGGGTGATTACACAAAGATAAAGCAGATCCCGGGATCGGCCTGAGATTCCCAAGGTTTCCCGGGCCCTGAACCGCAGGCCTCCCGCCGGCCCCGGCTCCGCGGGTGGATTTTTGCCCTGCATGAATAAGTGACATATAACGGCTGGAAAATATTTTTGGGCAGTTTGACAAGTGTGACTCCAACCAGTAGCCCCGGCTGGCTACGCCTGGAAAGTGTAATCTAGGTGAAATCTTGGGAGGCTGGAGAACTCCAGGCACGGCTGGGAAGCTCCTACACCCGGGAAAGGGGGGCTCGGAGCCCCAGCCCCATCCCTGCATCCCGCGGTTCTGCCGGGCAGGTGATGCTGAGCCCCCCGTGGGGAGGTGGAGGAGAAGATCCCCCCCAAACACCCTCCCTGGGGGGGCTGTGTGAGCCCCCAAAGGGCTCTGCACTCCCTCCTCAGGGAGCAGGGTGATGGAATGCCGGGGGAGGGGACATGCCAGCCCCCCCGGTTTAGCCAAGCACCCCAAAATGTGGATGCGGACGAGGCAGAGAGGTGGGCTCCATCCATCCCCGGCTGTTGGGGGCACCCCAGGGGGCCCAGATCCCGTCACCAAACCGCTCAGGAACCCCCTGGGATGAGCCACACCAAACCCTGGGGCCGCTCCCACAGCACGGCCGGGGGTGGTGGGAGCGATTCCAGCTGCCTTTCCCAACCGGAGGCACGACCCAGATCCGACCCGGGCACCGAGACCTGGATATCCTGCTGACCGGGTGAGGGGAAACCGGGGCCACGGCTGATTCCTCCCTCCCTGGGAGGCTGCTCCGAGGGCTGGATCTCCCAGCGGTCCCGTTTTGGCATCCTTGGAAGCGACGCGGCGGCACGGGCGGCTCTTCCCCTTCCGCTGGCACCGGTGCAGACGGGGTGGCATCACCGGGGTGGCTGGCGAGCCACGGGCAGCCGACGGCCTCAGGACACCTCTGGCACGAGCTGTGCCAAGGAACCCAATCCCTCTCTCGGTGCTTCCCTCCCTGGAGCCGCGGCGGTGGCAAAGCCTCGGTGCGCAGCTCTTTGTGGCTCTGCCCAAAGCTCGGGGAGGGTCTCAACACCCCAAAACTAAAACAAACCCACTCATGGGATGCCATGGAGGGGGGTCAGGGGGATGCCAGGGCGATGCCAGGCAGGGCTCCAGCTCCAGCTCCCACCACTGGATCTCACCACCTCGGCCCTGCGGATCCCAACGGGGGTAAATCCACGGCTCGTGCGATGCGTGGCAGGGCCTGATCCTCCCCCCCCACCCCCCTCCAGGCTCCCAGGGAAGAGCTGCCGTAATTAAATTAGTCACATAAGGATCTCATAAAGGCCAGGACGGGAATGGGGAGGGGGGAACAGCCGGCCCGGGGAGGCGAGCCCGGGGCGGGGGGGGGGTCCTGGGGCGCACAGGAGCGGGACGAGGAGGGGCCACTGGGAAAGCCACCACTAATTAGTCCGGCTCGTCAGAGGGTGAAGCCTCGTCTCTCCCGCTCAGCTGGAGGAAGCGGGAGCGGAGGGAAGGCTCCAGCCGGCTCTGCCCGGACGGTTTTGCAAGCCTAGCTGTTTCAGCCCGGGAGGGCAGGAAGGGAAGGATTTTTGGCCAGAAAAAGCCCTCGTGTAGACAGAGTTATATCAACAGCCGCCTTCCAGCGCAGACAATGCCAGTACAGAGAAACGTGATCCCCCGCCAGACCCCGGCCCTCGCGCCGGGCTCAGCCCTGCACGGCCCTCCCGTGCCTCAGTTTCCCACCCCCCAAATCCCTCCGTCCACTTTATCTCGCGCTGGAGCACAGGGGTTGTGTGTCTCCCCCCCTCCCGCAGCGTCCTGTTTGTTCCCAGCCCTTCCAAACTCCGGGGAACGGCCCGGAACCCCCCCTGTCCCGGCACTGAGGGACCCCAGCCCGCAGGAGCAGCTCCCGAGCTGAGCCCGGCCCGGGTGTCCCGGGGCGACGAGCTTTGGCTATGGAGGAGAGGGGAGGAAAGGCAAAGGGTGCAGAGTGTGGGTTCAGGGACGGGGTGGGATGAGGGGTGGGATTGAGCAGGGAATGGTTCCTGGGATGGTGGGGGGGGGGTGTGAAATGGGGGCTCCCCGCCGCCTTTGACAGCTGCCAGTACAGCCACGACGAGGGAGAGAAAGCGGGGCGCCGGGCCAGCCCCCCCTGCTCCTCACCCTAAGTACAACCAGATGCATCTCGGAGCGGGACCGGCCGCTGCTCCCCCCGTTCCTCTCATCCCGGGCAGCGGGGACACCCCGGCCCCGGGGCCAGCGCGGGGCAGCGGTGCCAAGTTCCGCCGTGCAAAGCCCCGAAGTGTGTGCGGGGCACACTCGCTCACACTCACACTCACTTCCACATTCACTCCCACCAGCCCCCCCGCGCTCCCCTTTGTCCGCCCGCCCGCCCCCCGCCGCGCATCCCCCCGCTCCTACCGGCTTTGCAGGGGTCCTTGTAGTCCAGGGGCTCCTCGTCCTCCTCCTCCTCTTCCTCCAGCACGTAGGAATAGTCCGGGAAGCGCAGGGCCCGGGCCAGGAGCAGGCAGAGGAGCAGCCCGCAGCTCCGCAGCCCGGCCATGGCTCCGGCCGGGTTTTTTTTTTTTTTCCTCTCTTCTCTCTTTCCTTCCCTTCGTCGCTCCCTTTTTTTTTTTTCCTTCCCGCGCGCTCTCTCTCCCTTTTTTTTTTTTTTTTTTTAGGGAAATGAGATCTGGCGGGGGCGGGTTCAAGCGCGGAGCTCGGCCCCTGCAGCCCCGGGCGCAGGGCTGGGAGCGGGGCCAGCGCCGGGGGGGCGGCGGGGACGGGCTGCTGCGGGGACCCGGCCCGCAGCCCCCGCTCCTGCCCTTCTGCAGCCCCCCGGGCCCGCTCCTGCCCTCCCCGGGCTCGGGGCTGCCCCGTTCCACCCCGTCCTGCACCCCTGGGTCCCGTCTCGTATCCCCCGGTATCGACCCCACGTCTCCCGGTCCCGTCCCGCACCCTTCGGTCTCCTCCCGCATCCCCCGGTCCCGATCCTGCTCTCCTCGTCCCATCCTCCAGCACCGATCCTGCCTCCCCCGGGTCCCATCCCGCGTCCCCCGGTCCCGTTCCTGCCACCCCGCGGTCCCGTCCCGTATTCCCCGGTACCGATCCAGGCCCCGTCCCGCACTCCCGGTATCCCGGGGACACGGTATTCCCACATCCCCCAGCCCCGATCCTTCCCCCTCGGTGCCATCCCGTGGGATAAGGATGCTCCTGCCTCTCCTGCTCCCACCTATCCCTGTGCCACCCCATTCTGTCCCCTGACCCCTGGGTGGTTGTGTCCCCCCCTTGGGTGGGGTTGTGGGTACCCCCATCCTGGGGAAGAAAGTGGGGTCCAGCTGCCCACTCACCACGAGATCTCCGAGTTCCACCTTGCTTTACCCTCTGTCCCCACTTCCCTGTGTGTCCCCCATGTCCCATTTCCTTTTCCCCATGTCCCCCAGCCCCTCCCAGTGTTCCTGTGTGCCCCCCACCCTGGTGTCCCTGTGTGCCCCCAGCCCATTCCTTCTGCCTCGCCCCCCTTGTCCCTTGTCATGTCCACTGTCCCTCCTGTGCATCCTGGAATGCTGCAGTGGGGGTGAGGAGTGAGAAGTCCCCCCTCCACCCCCTCCCGTGTGCCTGGCTCATCCCGTGGTGCTCCTGAACAAACCCATCCCTCTCCTCTTACTCACAATCCTCCTAGAACTCGCATTAACTTTATTTTTTCCCGGATTTTAAGTGCTCCTGCGTGCGATGACCCCCACAGGGACAGGCTGCATGACATCGGCATCCGGGCTCTGCTCCCTCCCCTGCCCACTAAACCCCCCCAAATCCTCTTTCCCTTTGCTTTCAGGGACTCCCCCATGTCCAGGGCCTGGCTCACTCCCACCAGGAATGAAGGGAGTCTCCTTCCCCCCTTATCTCCGGCCGTTACTTTCCTCCCCCGTCAGCAGATGATCCCAGGATGTGTTTTCCTCCTTTTCCCTTATTGCAAAACCCACATCCAGCAAAACTTCCCTCTTCGAGCAAACAAATAAACCCTGGAAAAATGGTCTGGCTCTGTGACCCCACGCTGCCCTCGGCCCACACGTCACACGGAGCATCCCAGGGACGGGAATTTGGGGAGCCGGTCTCCCAAGAAAACAAACAAGCCAGGTTTTGGGATACTTTCTGTTTCCATGCCCTGCTCAGGCTGGGAAGGAGGTCTGCAGGCCGGGTCCCTGGATGATGTAAATCCATGATGTCAGGATGCAGCCGCTGGTTTCCAGCCTGAGATCACCCCTTTCTCACGGAGCGCTCCGGGGAGCCGCGGCTCGTGGGGGAGGCTTTTCCCAGCCTGGGTTTCCCACGCCAAGCACTGGCTCCCGGGATCCGGCTCCTTTGCTGGCGGCCCTGGATGTCACTAACTACCAGCATTCCAACCTGGAGCCTACCTGGAGCAGGCCCTGAAGGAGCTGGGAGTGCTGGACCAGCTCACCCGCATCCCGCTGGGCCTGAGCGTCGCCTGGTGGGATGGGGACACCCTTATCCCGGGAGCTCTGGGTGGATGTGCTGCACCGCCTGGCACGGGCACACGGATTCCAGAGCTCCTACCTCAACCTGCCCGCCCTGCAGAGCTTCCTTGGCATCCTGGCAGGGCAGGTGGGCGATGCCGAGGCGTGGCACTGGCACAGCCATTGCCCTCCATGAGGGTGGGGGACACCGGGAGCTCTCACGTGGCTCCAGCCCCTGAAACATCCACAGCAAAGAGCAGCCAACACTTCAGGATGCCCCCCATGGAACCAGGAGCAGTGACCACCCCCTGGGATCCCTGTGCAGTGAGTGACCCGCTCTGGGATTGTCCCCTGTGTCCACATCCCTCGGTGACACAACCCGGGGGGGGCTGGCACCTCCTCTTCCCAGGGATGGGGTTCCCCCATTCCCAGCACCTCCTGAGGGCTTGGCTCCCATTCCCTCCCCCCACCCCCTCTCAATGACACTGGAATTATTGCACAAGGACCTGGGGGTCCTGCCAAGTTCCTGACGGCTCCTTCAGCTGCTCTGGCTCAGGGGGGAGGCTGGGGGGGCTCTGGGGTCAGCGAGGGGTTGGGGATGGACACCCCAGACCTGCAGGAGGCCCTGGATGGGCACCCCAAATCCAGGCCAGCTGCAGCTGTGCTCTCCCTGCAGGAATGGCTTCCCTGGGTGCCAGCTGTGGGGAGTGGGGGCCAGAGCCACGTGTGGGGGGCACATGGGTGCTGGTGCCCCCCACCCTGGGGCCAGCAGGAGGCAGCTGTGGGGGTGGTGGGCTCCCATTTTTGGGTGGTTGTGGCTGGGCTGCTCCGTGTTGCCCTTCTTTGCCCCGAATGCTCAGCCCTGGGACCAGCATTGATCCCAATAACACCAGGCCCTACTAACATCAGCATCCCTGTCCTAATAACACCTGATCCTAGTAGTGCCAGAATCCCATCCTAGTAAAGCCTGATCCTAACAGTACCAGCATCCCGGTCCTAATAAATCCTAATAAGTCCCAATCCTAATAACACTAGCATCATTCTGGTCCTAATGATGCCTGATTCCAGCACCAGCATCCCAGTCCTAATAACACCTGATCCGAATTGCACCGGTATCCCAGTCCTAATAATGCCTGATCCTGTTAACACCTGATCCCAGGAACACCTACATCCTGGTCCTAATAATGCCCACTCCTCCCAGCACCAACATCCCTGTCCTCATCATCCCAACCCTAATGATCCTGGCCCTCGGGCAGCGTCTGGTGGCCGTGGCCGCCTCCGGCACAGGCTGCCTCCAGGAATAGCTCCGAGACCTGATTCCTGCCCTTCTCCTTTATTCCAGCCTGGCAGAGGACAGACCCATTTTTCAGGCCGGGTTGGCTCCTGGCAGCAGGACGGGGCAGCTCAGGTCAGGCAGCCACGCTCGCAGAGGGGGGGCCTCCTATGAGAGCCCCCAGGCCACGGCTGCAACAGAAATCCCCCCCCCAAAACCCGAGCTCAGAGCCCCGAAACGCGTTTCCAAGGCGAAGGAAGGAGGGGGAGAGCCGGCGGGAGCCGGGAGCGAGGAACTGGAACGGAGAATTGTGTTTTCTTTTAAATGTCATGTTTTTTTTTAAAGCTCGTTTTTGCGCTTGGGTTTTTGGCGAAGCTGAGAAGGCTTTAAGTGACAAACCAGCTGTCCCCCCCCCACCCCGGCGCGGCGCAG
>JAWWLV010000065.1:3007747-3039392 GCA_035041135.1 Platyrinchus mystaceus | reverse complement strand
CCGTGGCAACGCGTGTGCACCCCCCACCCCCGCCCCGCGCCCCTCCAACGCTGACCCCCCGACCCCTGCCCACCCCCGCGCCCCAAAATCGGGGGGGGGGGGCATCGTCGCTGATGCTTCAGGAGGGGCTGCGGCAACTCCGGGTCTGTCGGGGGTGCTGCAAGGCAAAGCCGGCGCTGTGAGGGTGCTGGTGGGTGGGTGCGGGACCCCCAGCGCCCCCTGCCCGCCCGTCACGCTCACCCTGCAGGGCTAAGCCCAGTAGACGGGGAGGGCGCTGCAGAGGATGCTCGACGTGGTGCCCAGGAGGGAGCGATCGGGCAGGGGCAGGGAGATCCTCTGCCCGTCCTGCAGAGCGGGGAGAAGGGAAAAAAACGAGGCAGATGCTGCACCCCAAATCCTCTGCCCCCCACACCCCAGCCTGCCCCAGCCAGGTCACCCCTCACCTGCCGGCGCTGGAAGGTCTCAGCCACCGTGTCCAGCCCCGGGATGTTGTCCTTGTCCACGTGGGTGACGTAGCAGGCGCGGTGCAGCCGGGATCTGTAGCTCACCAGCAGCTGTTGGACAGTCAGAGCCGGGTCAGCTCCATCCCACCACCCCCCATCACCCCCGTGCCCCCCACTCACATTCCTGTAGTCATAGACGACGGTGGCCGCGTCCCCATCCCCGCCGTCCAGGTAGAAAGTGGCCGCATCCTCTTCCCAGCCCGGCCCTCCCCACAGGCCCATCCGCAGCACCTGGAGAGGGGTTCAGGGGGGATCTCAGAGCCTGCAGCACCCCCTCCCTGTGGGCACCGGGGTGGGGGTGGTCCCTGGTGACGGCACTCACGGTGTCGGCGTGGCTCTGGTCGACGCGCAGCCACATGAGCAGGGCGCCGGCGATGATGACCACCAGCAGCACCACCACCACCACCACGATGAGGAGGCACCGGAGGTTGTGGCAGCCCAGCAGCTTGCGGGGCAGGTAGCACAGCAGGCGAGGGACGAAGCACAGGGACTTCTTGAGGGAGCTGGAGCAGCTGGAGCAGCCGGGGCAGCAGGAGCAGCCGGGACACTTGGGGCACTTGCAGCACTTGGGCAGGCAGCAGCACCGGGCACACTTGGCACAGCACACGGTGCAGGGCAAGCAGCAGCCTGGGCAGCAGCATCCCTGCTCCGAGTCCTGGGGGTTTGGGAAAAGTGGGGGGAGATGGGGTGAGCGGGATGGAGGTGGGAGGTGGGGGATGCAGGAGGGTTGAGGATGGGGTTGTTGCAGGGAGCAGCTCGAATCCCGCTGCCCCTGGGCACCCCACTGCCCTTCAGCATCCCGCTCCTCCCACCTCAGAGCCCCTGAGCGCTGGGAATGCAGCATCCCACGGGCCTTTCCCATCACACCGGCACTGGTGCCTCGCTGGGATAAACAGGGCAAAGCCCTGTGCCGAGCTGGATGTGGGGATGTGCCACCCTGCAGAGACTCACCTCCTCTTCCTCAACCACCACCTTCTTCATGCTGCTCTCCATGGCAGCCTCCTCCTCCTCTTCTTCCTCCTCTTCTTCCTCCTCCTCCCAGCCCGGCCTGCCCGCAGGGACCGGGTGCTTTATACTGGGGCACTGGGGTGGGGACAGGAGCGGCTCCTGTGAAGGGTTTGGTGTCCCCAGGGGGGGCAGTCGAGCTCTGGCATGTGACCCTCTTCACTGGTGTTTGCTGAACTCCCGCTCCCGGCTGGATCCTGCTGGGAACACGCAGGTCAAGAGGCTCCCAGGGCACTTGGTCGAGGACACTTGTCCCCGGGCACGAGGAGCTCTCTGCTGCCCAGGAGCGAGGGGTCAGGGCCAAAGCAAACCCTCCAGGGTGGAGCATCCGGCCGTGGCTGCAGCCAAGGGGAGACCTGGCTCGTGTCCCTTCGCCAGCTCGGCCACCTGGAGCTGCTTGAGCTGGACAAAAGAGCAAACAGGACATTAAAGCTTTCCCGTAATCCGCAGGGATGGGGTGGGAACGGGGTCACTGTAGGGTTGGGACATTTCCCCGGTCCTCATTCTTGGTCCTGAGGGTGCTTGGGCACCACTGCCCGTGGCTTTTGGGGCTGCACTGTGGATTGCTTTGGGGTGAGAGGGGTCCCAGCTCTGGCATGTCACCCCCACTGGCAGGGGGACACTGCTGTGCCTTGGCTTTACCCATCCACGAGGCTCTCCTGCAGCTGGGCTCAGGCTGGGACCTCTCCAACCCCCCAGAGACCCCCAAAGCTCGCAGCCAGGTCTGGGAGTCTGTGTGTGGCCTCCACCCACCCCGTTTCATGCTGCCTGCTTTCCCAGGGTGACAAAGGACCATGAGAGACCCCCCAGTGGCTCCTGGCTGTTTGCTCTGGGACACCACGGGAGCCCTTCTGGCCTTCCACAGCCCTGGGCACGCTCTTGACCTGGATCCTTGCCAGGGCAACACAAGGTCGGGGCATTTTGCGGGTCAGCATGTGCAGTGTCCCTCCTGTTCCCAGCAAAGCGTCCCCCTCCGGGAGCTGGGACCTCCCCCTTGCTGCCTGTGGCAGTGACTGCGGGGACAACACCGAGTCTGCACCCCTGGAGAGGCCAAATCAACCTCCCAGGGTCTGTTTTCCCCCTCCCAGGGTCTGTTTTCCCCCTCCCAGCCCCACCAATCCTCAGTTTTCCAGTGCAGCACTTGGAGTTGTCCCCCAAAGCGGGGGGCAGAGCGGCTGGGGTAGCTGAAGATGGGGGCTGGGTGGGGATGGAGGGGAGCTGGAGCAACTGGATCGTGGTGTCTGTGAATAACCCAGGGCTTGGGTCTCACCAGGGATGTGACACAGACCCTTTGCCCCCATCTGCACGAGGAGGGGACAGGGGCAGGGACGTTTCCAGGAGGGCTGGAAGTGCAGAGGCTGCTCCTGCCATCCAAGGAAACTGGGAGTGCACAGGTGGGGACACTGGGAGCCTGGTCTCCAACAGGGGTAGTTGTGCCACTGCCCCCCGTGTCTGAGCCCTCCCAGGCTCGTGGCACCCCGACCCGAAGGATTCACCTTCCCACCCTGCATCCCACAAGGAGACATCCCTGGCACAGCGTGTGCCGACCCCACCGCCCCGGGAAGGACGAGAGCAGCACTTGGAGGCGGGGGCAGAGGCTTCACTTTGCAGACAGAAGCAAATCCCAAAGCAAATCCCACTTTTTTATTGTGAGTGCTGGGTGGGAAAGCCACGGCATTGAGTGACAACGGATGGAGCACCCCCACAGCGGGGTGGCTGCCCTCGGGATGGGCACAGGGAAGAGGGGAAACACCCAGGCATCCCAGAAGGCAACACGGGGAGCACAGGGACGGTGACACTGGTGACATCCCCTTCTCCCTGTCCCATCCCACTGGGAACCGGTGCTATGCCCAGTACACGGGGACAGCGCTGCAGAGGATGTTGATGGTGGTGCCCAGGATGGAGCGGTCGGCCAAGGGCACGGCGTTGTCCCCAACCTCCTCAGCCTGCAGGACGGAGAACGGAGCAGGGGCTGCCACCCTCGGCAGCCACAGCAAACCCCCAGCCCCACGCACATCCCCAGCTCCCCAGGACGCAGGGGTTGGGATGTGGATGAGCCCAGTGCGGCTCCATCCCCATCCCGGCGGGGTGTTCCCCACCCACCTGCCGGCGCTGGAAGGTGTCGGTGACGGCGTCCAGCCCCGGGAAGTTGTCCCTGGCCACGCGGGTGATGAGGCAGGCACGGTGCCGCCAGGACCTGTAGCCGACCAGCAGCTGTTGGCAGACAGACCCCGGGTCAGCCCAGCACCTCCCTGTGCCCCCCGTGCCCGTCCCCAAGTGCCCCCTGCACACCTTGCTGTAGTCGTACACCACCGTGGCCGAGGCGTTGAGCCCGTCCCGCACCGAGAACGTCCCGGTCCTTTCCTTCTTGCTCATGGAGAGGTGCTGGGGGGTCCCTTCGCCATCCAGCCCGTGGATGGTCATTCTCAGCACCTGCCGGGTGGAGCGGGGTCAGGGAGCTCCCAACCCCAACCCTGCAAGGCGCCAGTGGCCGGTGCCGTTCCCAAACCCCCCTCCCCGAGGGGCCCTCACCGTCTCCGCGTGCGTCTCGGTGATGTGCAGCCCCACGAGCAGGAAGGCCACGACGACCACCACGAGGACCACCGCCATCACCACCGCCGTCAGGAGGCCCTTGAGCTGGTGGGAGACGCAGGGCAGGCGAGGGGACTCCGTGTACCTCTGGAGAGGGGAGGGCCTGGCTGAGCTGCCGGCGTGGGGCCGGGCATGGCAGTGGGTGCTGAGCCCCGGGAGGGGTGCTGGGTGCTCCTTACCGGGGGTGCCTCCTCCATCAGCGCCTCCTTGGAGCTGTCATCCATCTCGCCAGGTGCTCCTGTCCCTTTGCCACCCGCAGCCAGAGGGATTTATATGGCCGCGGGTGGGTGGGGGGGAGGCTGTGGCCACCCCAGCTACCCAAGGTGCCACTTGTGCTGTTTGAAGAGCCAGGGAGGGGACACAAAACCTCTGAGGGCCCTTTCCCGGCACTTACCCAGCCAAGGCAAACAGGCGGCAGAGCGTGCCCGCCCTCCACACCCCGGCCCGGGCCTGGCAGCATCCCCAGAGCACCCTCAGCACGTCCCCGGGGTGCTGCACCCCTGGCTGTGCACGGGCAGCTGTGGGTGTTCCCCCCCCCCGGGCGAGGGCAAGGAGCTGGCTGGGCTCATTGTTCCCATCGGCGCCGTGCCAGGGACAGGACAGATGGACAGCCAGGATGGGAGAGATGGGTGCCTGGGACGGGATGGACGGGTGCCTGGGGCGGGGTGGGTGGGTGCCCAGTGCGCCAGAGCGGGCAGGGAGCTGGAGCGGGCAGCGCTGCAGCACTGAGCCGGGAGAGCCCCCACAGTGCCACCCCCACTGCGGGTACCCCCTGTCCCCCACCCCTGTGCACCCCCAGAGCACCCAGTGGCCACCCCCCCCTCTCCTCAGCGTGGAACCCCGTGTTTCCCTGGACACCCGGGGATGCTGGTGCTGCCACTCAGCCGCATCCCTCCCTCCCTCCCTCCCTCTCTCCCTCCTTCCCTCCCTCCTCCCCGCAGCACAGGAGCATGGTGTGCTGCAGAGCAGCGGGTCAGGCGCCGGCAGCCTCTGCTGACACCATCGCTGCTCCTCCACACTGACATCTCCGGGGGGAAAAGGAGAGGAAGAGGCTTTTCCACAGCTCCCGGGCACAGCGGGATTGGGAACGGCTCCCGGGATCAAACAGGGATAAGGCCGGGGAGTGATGGAGCTGCAGGGAGGGAGAGGGATGCTGAGGGACCGGCTCCCTGCTCTCCTCCTCCTCCTCCTCGCCGCGGCCTGGCTCTGGCTGCCGGCGGAGGGGCGGCGGCCCCCCCGGCCCCCTCCTTGCCCCCCGACCTGCTCCTGCACCCGGGACACGGCTTTCTGCGTGGATTCCAAGGCTGTGCCCAAGAACCTGCCCCCCGAGGTCATCTCGCTGTGAGTACCCGGGATGGGGACGGGGACAGGGATGGGGACAGGCTGCTGGCTGCCCTGGGGGGTCAGGGACAGCCCCTCTGTGCCACATCGGGGGGCAAACGCGGGCAGGGTGGGGTCCGGGCAGTGCGGGGGGGCTGTGGGGGGAGTATCCGGCTGGGGACAGCCCGGGACTGCTCCCGGTGTCCTGCGGTGGTGGCACACGCAGCCATCCATCAGTGACAGACAGAGCAGGGCTGCAGCCTGTCCCCATCGTGACCTTGGCGACAGGAGCCCCGAGGGGACACGGCTGTGACCTTGGGGACCGGAGCCCCATGGCTGGGGGGGGGTCCTCACCCTGGGGACATGGAGGTTCCCTGGAGGCGTGTGCGGCAGATACGGGCGTGTGTACATGTGTGTACATGTGTGTACATGTGTGTACGTGTGTGTGCACACGTGTGTGTGTGTTTACACCCGTGTCTGTGCACGTGGCCCCGGGCCAGGGGCTGCCGCAGGGCGTGGGCAGCGTGGGGTGGGTGCCAGTCCCCAGAATGGCTGCTGGGGTCCCTCTCCCGGCACCCCTCCCTGCTGAGGGGGGCTGTGGTGGCACTCAGCAGGTGACACCGGTGCTGGGGGGGGCACAGGGGTGGCAGTGCCACCCTGCTGCCCCCATCCCCTCTCCTGAAGCTCCATCTCTCTGGCAGGACGATGGTGAACGCAGCCTTCACGGAGATCCGGGAGGCAGCCTTTGCCCACATCCCTTCCCTGCAGTTCCTGTACGTCCCCTGCTCCCCCAGCCGGGCGTCCCGGTGCCCTGGGTGCCCACCCAGTGCTGACACCTCTCCCCTCTCTCTTGGCAGCCTCCTCAACTCCAACAAGTTCACGCTGATCGGGGACAACGCCTTCGCCGGGCTCTCGCACCTGCAGTACCTGTGTGTGGGACAGGGATAGGGACACGGGGCTGGGGACAGCCCTGGGGAGGGCATGGGGAGGGCAGGGGGACCCTCGGGGCGGCCGTGCCACCGTCTCCTCCCGCCACAGGTTCATCGAGAACAACGACATCCAGGCACTCTCCAAGGGCACTTTCCGTGGGCTCAAGTCCCTGACACACCTGTGAGCACGTGGGGGTCCCACGGGGGACACGGTGGGGGTGGCTTTGCCGGAGATGTGTCTCCGTGACCCTTCTTGTCTCGCAGGTCCTTGGCCAACAACAACCTGCAGACGCTGCCCCGGGACCTCTTCAAGCCGCTGGACATCCTGAGTGACCTGTGAGGCTGCCACGGCACCGGGGACCCCCGGGACACCGGGCTGGGGAGAGGGTGACATCCTGGGGCCTGGGAGGAGGACCCTGTGTGCTGGGGGCTGGCAGGGATCCCTGGGACACCGGGCTGGGGAGAGGGTGACATTTCGGTGGGTGCTGGGGGTGACTTGGTGCCATCCTTGGCAGGGACCTCCGTGGCAACACGCTGGCCTGCGACTGCAAGATCAAGTGGCTGGTGGAGTGGCTGGAGAGCACCAACACCACGGTCCCCGCCGTGTTCTGCAGCAGCCCCGGGCAGTTCGAGGGGCAGCGGATCCGGGACCTGGCGCTCGGTGACTTCCAGTGCATCACCACAGGCAAGGGACGGCCGTCACCCATCACCCCGCTCCTGCGTGCCCGGACCCTCACTGCCACCTCTCCCCTCCCCAGATTTCGTGATGCACCAGGTCCTGCCCTTCCAGGCGGTGTCAGCTGAGCCCTTCACCTACGCCAGCGACCTGTACGTGGCCCTGGCACAGCCCAGCGCCAGCAGCTGCTCCATCCTCAAGTGGGACTACGTGGAGCGCAAGCTCCGTGACTTTGACCGCATCCCCGGTAAGGCAGCGGGGCCGGGGGGGCTGATGGGACCCTCATTTTGGGGTGAGTCGGGGAGGGCACAGCCCTGACGTGCCGTGGTCCTGCTGGCAGCTCACTCGGCGGTGCACTGCAAGCCCATCGTGGCGCAGGACCAGCTCTACGTGGTGGTGGCCCAGCTCTTCGGCGGCTCCTACATCTACCGCTGGGACACGGCCGTGGACAAGTTCATCAAGATCCAGGACATCGACAGCCAGAAGGTCCGCAAGCCCAACGACATCGAGGCCTTCCAGATCGAGGGGGACTGGTACTTCGTCATCGCCGACAGCTCCAAGGCGGGCTCCACCAGCCTCTACCGCCTCAACCAGAACGGCTTCTACTCCCACCAAGCGCTGCACGCCTGGCACCGCGACACCGACGTGGAGTACGTGGAGAACGACGGCAAACCCCGGCTGATCATCTCCAGCAGCTCCCAGGCGCCCGTGATCTACCAGTGGAGCCGGGCGCAGAAGCAGTTCGTGGCGCAGGGGGAGGTGGGGGAGATGCTGGACGTGCAGATGGTGAAGCACTTCAGGTCCAAGCGGGACCAGTTCCTCTGCCTCAGCCGCTACATCGGCGACTCCAAGGTGGTGCGCTGGGAAGGGCAGCGCTTCGTGGAGGTGCAGACGCTGCCGTCCCGCGGCTCCATGGTGATGCAGCCCTTCGCCGTGGGGCAGCGGCAGTACCTGGCGCTGGGCAGCGACTTCTCCTTCACCCACGTGTACCTGTGGGAGGAGGAGAAGCAGAAGTTCGCCAAGTTCCAGGAGCTGTCGGTGCAGGCGCCGCGGGCGTTCCGCTACGTGCCGGCCGCCGACGTGCAGCTCCTGCTGGCCCCCAGCTTCAAGGCCAACACGCTGGTGTACCGGCACGTGGTGGTGGATCTCAGCCTCTAGCTGGGGGTTGGAGCCCTCCCAGAGGGACGCCGAGTCCTGCCCGAGGACATGCATGTGCCCACCGCGCCCCGTCCCACGGTCACAGCCTGCTCACGGCCCCGCTCCCGGACCCCCGACGTCACCCACCCCCCCCAGGGCAGCTCCCACACCCGCAGTGCCTCAGTTTCCCCACTGGTGCTCCCGGTTTCTCCACGTGCAGCGCCCACAGACGTCCCCGTGGGATGCAGGGAAGGAGGGTGGGACAGCTCTCGCACCCCCAGGGGGGCCGAGGGGGTGGGGGGGGGCAAGGGGGTCTCTGCCCGCTCTGGTGATGGGCTGGGGGGGGGCACAGAGTGGGGGATTTGTATAGGAAGGGGTGGGGCTCCCGGGAATTTGGGGTGTTCCCAGGCTGATGAGGTGCTCTGGAGTGGATGGGATGGCTGAGATGCATGGGGTGGGATGGGGATGCCCTGAGGACAATGGAATGGGATGCCCAGAGGACAATGGGATGGGATGCCCGGAGAACGATGGGATGGGATGCCATGAGGACAATGGGATGGGATGCCCTGAGGACAATGGGATGGGATGCCCTGAGGACAATGGGATGGGATGCCATGAGGACAATGGGATGGGATGCCCAGAGGACAATGGGATGGGTTGCCCAGAGGACAATGGGATGCTCTGAGGACAATGGGGTGCTCGAGGCCAGCAGGATGCTCTGAGGTGGATGCTGATGGGCTGCCCTGAGGACAATGGGATGCCCCGAGGCGGCAGCAGGGCTGCATCCCATCCCCCTCCGTGCACATCCAGCAGCTCCCTGTGCCCATGGCCCCGCTGCCAGGCGGGTACCCGAGGTGTCTGTGCCCACCAAAACACCCCCCAATAAACACACTGTGACCCCCAGCCCTGCCTGTGTCTGCCAGCACCTTCCATGCGTCCTTCCAGACACTCCTGCTGCTTCCAGTGCTGCCCCACCCAGCATCCCACAGCACCAGGAAGGGCGAATCCCTCATTTTAGGGTACTTCAGGCCCCTCACGTGGCTTGCCCGGTGTTTTTTTCCCAGCAGATAAGTTGGCCCGCGGTGGGGGTGGGAAGCAGGAGGTGTTTCCCCAGGGGAGGGGATTCTCCGCCGCACTGGTTTTCCAGGGGAGCTTTTCCCTGGCTGCGGGGGGTTGTAAATATACATATGAAAAGCCACCAATTAGGCTCGCAAATAAAGAATCCTCTCAAGCCAACGGGCGCCCCCGGGGCACGGATGGATTTGGGGAGCAGGATTAGACCTGGGTGGCTGCAGAGGCCGAACCTGGCGGCTCCCGGAGCATTTCCACACTTCCCTGCCTCAGTTTCCCTACCGGGAAAGGGCAGATTTTAAAGCCCAGGGAGCACTGCGGGGGAGTTCTGGCACCTCCACGGTGTCCCTGACTGGGATGAGGGAGCTGGGAAGCCCTGGAACACTCCGGGGGCTGCAGAGCCAAGGGGAAGGTGGCCCAGAGAGGAGATTCCAGCACCTTCTGGAAATATAAATACATAATATAAATACATAATATTTTAATTAAACAGATTTTTATAAATATAAAGACATTTACGTTTTTAATAAAATATTATTTATTAATATAGAAATATAGAAATGCAATAATATTATATATTAATATAGAAATTCTTTATAGATAAAAATTATACTAAATTAATTAAAATTAATAAAATAAAAATATAAAAATTAATAAACATATAAAATTATATAAACATTAAAACATTATATATTAAAATAAGTTTTAACATTACTATATTGTATATCGTACATTAATATTTCACGTATTAGGGGAACTTTTAAACATAAAAATACGATCTATTAAAGCTCCGGGAACCACAGCGACATTTTTAAGCGTCGCCGTTGCCCTTTTAAGGCGCGTTGCCCTTTTAAGATGCGTTGCCCCTTTAAGAGCGGGCGGTGGGGCCCGCACGGCGGCTGCGCGGGTTCGGTGCCTCCAACATTCAAGTTTTGGGATTCGTTTCCTCGGGAGGGGGGTTTGGGGGGGATTTTGGGGGCCCCGGGGCGGGCAGAGCGCCCACCCTCCCAGCCGGCAGCGCCCGGGGCTCGGGCCCCGCCCGCACCATGGTGTCCTGGATCCTCAGCCGGGTGATTGAGTGAGTGGGGTCCGGGGGGGTGTGATGGGGAGGGGTTCGGGGTGGGGGAGCCCCCGGTCCCCTGTTCCCCCCGGTCCCCTGTTCCCCCCCGCCGGCTGTTCGGTTAACGGGAGGTCCCCGTGCGGCCCCGCAGCGGGGACTTAACGGAGCGGCCCCAGACGGGGTTTATGGGGAGGCGGCCCCAAATCGCTTGTATGGAGGTAACCACCCCCCTACCGCCACCCCCCACCCTCGAAAATGCGTCCCCGAGCTGCTGCCGACCCTCCCTGCCCCTCCCGGGGGGCGAGCTCGGCCTGGGGTCCCCCTCCATCAACAATTGGGGGTTCCCCTGTATTGCCCCGGAGGGGTCCCCGCATCGCCCTGGAGGAGAGGGGCGTGCTCAGAGGGTCCCCGCATGGCCTGGGAGGGGTCTCTGCATCGCCTTGGAGGGGTTTCTTGCCCAGAGGGGTTCTTTGCGCTGCCTGAGAGGGGTCCCCGCATCACCCAAAGGATCCCTGCATCATCTAAAGGGGTCCCTGCTGAGGGTCCTCACATTGCCTGGAGGGGGGCCCTGCTCGTAGGGTCTCCACATCACCCAGGAGGGTCCCTGCATCAACTGGGGGGCCCCTGCACCCCCTGGACGGTCCCTACATCCAGCCCTGACCCCTCCCAGCCCCGTTCGCCCCCCTGTCTCCCACACCGTGGCCAGCTGGGCTGGGTGCCCAGTGGCCCCCCCGTGCCTGGGGAGCCCCCCGTGGGGCAGCAGGGAGCCGTGGGTGCCCCCAGCTCCCCCTCCCCAGGTACGGGAGGGTGTCGGGGTGCCCGGCTGTGCCCGGCACACCAGGTGGGTGTTTTGGGGGTGGCACCGGCGGGGACCGAGCCTGTGCCCTGCCACCGCCTCCTGCCACCGCCCCGACAGGTCCAGCCAGTCCCCGTGGGCGTGGGAGAGACTCGGTGCTCATGGCCGGCTCCCCGCGGCAGCTGCCGGGTGGCTCCGACCCTTTTCCCGACCCTTTTCCCGGCGGCTCCGGGGTGGGCGCGATGCTGGGGGGGGTCAAGGCCGGGCTTTGGCGTTGGGGCCGCCAGCTCTGCTGGTCCCTGTTCCTGCTGCTCTACGCGGGCTGGCCGGGCTGCCTCACCCCCCCTCTGCGTTACAGGCTGGTTTTTGGGATGCTCTACCCGGCCTACGCGTCCTACAAGGCTGTGAAGGCCAAAAACATCCGGGAGTACGTGAGTAGCCCCTTACCCAGGCTCCAGCCCTGCTTCCCTGGCTCCAGTCCCCACTGATGGGCTCCAACCCCTCCTTTCCCTGGGCCCTTCCTGAGCTCCCCTTTTCCCTGAGATCCGGCTCCCCTCTTTCCCAGTCTCCAGTCCCCCTTTCCCAGTTTCCAGTCCCCTTTCCCATTCTCCAGTCCCCCTTTCCCAGTCTCCAGTCCCCTTTCCCAGTCTCCAGTCCCCTTTCCCATTCTCCAGTCCTCCTTTCCCATTCTCCAGTCCCCTTTCCCATTCTCCAGTCCCCCTTTCCCAGTCTCCAGTCCCCTTTTCCAGGCTCCAGCCCCCACTCACATGCTCCCTACTCCCACAGGTCCGATGGATGATGTACTGGATCGTCTTCGCACTCTTCATGGCCACGGAGACTTTCACTGACCTTCTCATCTCCTGGTGAGCTGGGAACGGGACGGAGCCCATTCCAGATCGGGATCTGGCATGGAGTCTCCAGGGCTGGTGTCTGGGGGGAGCAGGACGTGCCCGTGGCCCCCCCACCCCATGGTGCCCCCCTGTGCCCCAGGTTCCCGTTCTACTACGAGGTGAAGATGGCCTTTGTGCTCTGGCTGCTGTCCCCGTACACGCGGGGGGCCAGCCTGCTCTACCGCCGCTTCGTGCACCCCACGCTGGCCCGCAAGGAGCAGGTGAGGCCTCCTAGTATTTTGGGGAATCCTCTGTGCCCCTCCTGGGCAGGGTCAGCCCCCCGAGCTGGGCTGGCAGTGCCCCAGCGAGGTGGAAACACCCAGGGACGTTGTGATGCCCTGGGAGGTGACAATGCCCCAGGACATGATGATGCCCCGGGAGGTGGGATTGCCCTGGGAGGTGACAATGCCTGGGCAGATGGTGGTGCCCTGGGATATGACAATGCCCTGGGATATGCCAATGCCCTGGGATATGCCAATGCTCTGGGATATGCCAGTGCCCTGGGATATGACGATGCCCTGGGATATGACAATCCCTGGGATATGACGATGCCCTGGGATATGCCAATGCTCTGGGATATGACAATCCCTGGGATATGCCAATGCCCCGGGACACGGCCCTGTGCACCCCCAGCACCGCCCACGGTTGTCTCGGCAGGACATCGACACCTTCCTGGTCCGGACCCGGGAACGTGGCTACGAGACAATGCTGCACTTTGGCAAGAGGGGCCTCAACCTGGCGGCCACCGCTGCCGTCCAGGCGGCCACCAAGGTACCGGCACCGGGCAGGACCCTCCGCTGCGGGGGGATCCCTCCCTGGGGTGAACCCCCATGCTAGCAGGGCGTCCAGGGAGGGGGCTGTGGTGTAAATCAAGGGGTTTTCCCTGTGTGTCTCACGCCCTGCCCTCTGTGCCCCCCCAAACCCAGAGCCAGGGCGCCCTGGCCGGGCGGCTGCGCAGCTTCAGCATGCAGGACCTGCGCTCCATCCCCGACGAGGGCCCCGCGCGCTTCCAGGACCCGCTGTACCTGGAGGAGCAGGACAGCCGCCGGCTGGGTGAGCTGGGGAGGGGGGTCACGGCACTGTGGGGGGGCTCAGCAAAGCCCACAGGGGGCCGTGCCAGCGGCTGAGGTGTCCCCTTTGTCCCCGCTGTCCCCAGGCTGCGGCGCGGCTTTGTCCGCCCGGCGCTACGAGAGCGAGTCGGAGGACGAGGAGCTGTGGTCGGACTCTCAGGTGTCCCCACAGCCTTCCCCACGCCGGGATCACAAGCCCCTGTCCCGCAGCCAGAGCCTGCGCTCCCTGAGGAAGATCCCGGCAAAAGAGGTACCGTGGGAGGGGGACACGCTGTGGGGTTGGGGCCAGGGGGGGTCCTGACCCGTCTCTGCCCCTGCCCAGGGCTCTTCCCGCCTCCTGCGCAGCCGGATCAGGAGGAAAACGGCTCCCTCGGAGCAGGACAGCTAAAAATCCCGGGAAACCTCTGCCAAAGATCCCGGGAAGCCCCTGCTAGGAGTCTTTACACGAGTTTGCTGCTGCGGCGTCGCGAAGGAGACGCAGTTCCCGCATTCCCTGGGGAGGGAGGGTCCTGTACCCCTGGGGTGGGGGAAGGTCCTGCATCCCGACACTGTAAATGCCTCCTGTGACCTCTGTGGCGCCTCGTGGAGGGGGCACCACCTCGCTGACCCCCCACACTGCTGCTCCCAGTGCCCCCTCCCAGACCCCCCCACCCCGAGCTGGGCGCCGGCGCCTCCCCCCATGGGGTCTGTGTGTCCCCCCCTCCCCTTTTCTGCCACCCCATGAACACTACACGTGCTCTGGGGTCACCCCCCCTCCTGCCACGGTGCCTTGTTCCCCACATTCCCTTTCTCCCAGGAGCCAGGGATGGGGTGGGATGGGATGTGCCTTGTCCCTCTGAAGCCAAAGACTTTTGGGCCCCCCCAGACACAGACTGACACCCCCACACTTGAACCTGTTGCAGGGGGGCTGGTGCCTCACCGTTGCCCTGCTGGGCACCACATTCCCAGGCTTTTAACATTCCCCTCTCCCCCAGAAAGAGGGGGTTTTGTACATGGAACAATAAATAAATGCTGTTTCAGATTTTCGGAGCCAGGAATTGTCCCCTTCGCTGTCCCCTCCCCAGGGGGGTGCAGTGCCTGGTGGGACAGAGCAGCATTCAGGGTGCAGGGGTGACTTTTTTCCCCCTTTTGGAGGAAGCTGTATCCTCTGGGATCCATCCAGGATTCCTCCTGGAGTTTTACCCCACTGCTTTAGGCACGTGGGATCCCCGTAGCAGCCCCAGACTCTTCCAGGGAAGCTTCCTGAGATTGTTTTTCCTTTGGAGGATTGATCCTCCAGGATCAGCCCGAGATTCCTTCCAGGGCATCTCCCAGGGTCTTTTTACCCATATTTCAGCTTCCAGGATCTCAGGTGGCAGCCCCAGACTCTCCTCCAGGGAAGCTTCCTGAGATAATTTTTCTCTTCTGGAGGACGATTTATCCTCCGGGATCCACCCGGAGTCTTTCACCACCCACTTGAGGACCCCCAGACCCCCAGTCACACCCCCAAACTTCCCAGGGATCCACAGGGTGGGTGCTGGGCTGCCAGGATCCTGCAGTAGCCGCTTCCCCCACGGCGTGGCAGCAGCAGCCCTGGCCCTGCTGGGACATCCGTGTCCCTGTGTCCCCAGCCTGACATCCATCCCTCCTGGATTGTCCCCCCGGCCATGCCCTCCCCCCCGCCCCGACTCTCCCTGCCCCTGCTCCCACATCCCACCCGGGGGGGGGGTCCCAGCCCCTTCCCAGGGGTGGGTGGGCACAAGTGGGTCGGGCAGGGTGGCACAAGGTGACTCGTGTGGCCTCCCCTGCCCCCCGGGCACCCGCCTGTCCCCCGGTGCCCCGTCCCTGGCACCAATCCCCTCGCTCCCAATCCCTCCTGCCCTCACCCCTCGGGTCAGCCTGTATTTTTAGCCCTTGGCTGCTTTCAGGGGGTCTTCCCAGGGCAGGGAGAGCGTCTGTCCTGGGCTGGAGCCCCTCCAGGGCGGGCTCCGAGGGGCGTCCCGGGGCAGGCAGGGGTGTTGGAGCAGCTTAGGTGGAGGTGGCTGGATTAGCCCCGTAAAACTGCCTGGGAGACGATTACTTAAAGCAGCGGAGAAGGAAGGCTGGGTGGGGACAGCAAGGGCCAGGGGGCTGCCTGTAATCCCCCTAAAGCCGCTTAGGGAGCGCGGTTCCTCCAAGGATACAGCCCAGGGAGGCAGCTGGGGCGACCTGGGGGTCAAGTGGGGGGGTGTCTCCCGGGTTGGGCGACCCCAGGGTGTGCTGTCAGGGGGTGGCAGCGGTGTTGGAGCCCAGGCATTCCATCCCTGGGGCGGGGGGGGGTGGGATCGGTGATTCCCAGCTCGGGCGAACCGAGGCACAACCCCCCAACACACACACACACACACACCCCTCTCACGGTGTGTTCCTGGGAAGGGAACCAGGAGTTTTGGGCGCCCTGCTTCGGCAGGTCTGTGTGTTCCCCGGGGGTTGGAACACGAGGAGGGGACAGGAGCCGGGCGGGGCGGCACAGCCCGTCGTCCCCCCCCCAGGGCCGCGGCAGCCCCCGTGGGTGCCAGCACTGATCCCAGCTGTGTCAGCGCACGGGCCTGTGCCAGGCTGCAGTCAGCAAAGCCCTAATCCCCTCCCGGCTCGCCTGGCACCGCCCCAGCACGGCAGTTTTAAGCGCCTGACCTGAGCTCGCCCGCTGCCACAGCCCCCTCCGGGGAGGGGGTGCCATGCTGAGCCCCGGCTGGCACCGCTGTGGGGACCACCCCGTCCCACCCCGGGGCAGGGTTGGTGCCCGCTGGGGTGGGGTGAAGTGGGGCTGGGGGCGTCACAAGAGGTCTTGTAATCCGGAGGGGCTCCTGGGCTGCATCCCCAGCAGGTTCAGGGAGGGGATTCTCCTCCTCTGCTCCGCTCTGGTGAGACCCCACCTGCAGCTCGGGGGTCTCCAACACATCACAAGGATGTGGAGCTGCTGGAGTGAGTCCAGAGGAGGCCACGGAGATGCTCCAAAGGGCTGGAGCCCCTCTGCTCTGGAGCCAGGCTGGGAGAGCTGGAGAAGAGAAGAATCCAGGGCCTAAAGGGGCTCCAGGAGAGCTGGAGAGCGACAAGGGAGAGTGCCAGGACAAGGGGGAATGGCTCCCTGCCTGCATCCCTGAGAGCTGGCAGGGACTGGGTGACCCGGGGCTGCTCCCTCTCCCAGCTCACAGGGACACGGCTGGTGCTCCAGGGAATCGTGATGCCAACCCCGCACTCCTGGTGCCCCCGGGACAGGCACTGCCCGTTCCCGCAGGGCAGCAGCCTCATGATCCGGTGCCTTGGCACTGCCGAAGGTCAGTGCCCCGGGGTGCCATGGCCGGGCACTGCGGGGGTGTCACCTCGGCCCTGCCCCCTCCCCGAGGCAGTGCTGGGTCAGGTTAAGTGGGTTCATTACTCATTAATGGGATTTACCCTCCAGACCTCCCTGGGGAGCCACCGGGTGCTTGGGGTGCCACCCTCAGAGTTCCCCCTGCATCCACCCCTCAGCATCCTCCTCACCCCCCCCTCCACTGCTGCTGGTGGGGCTGGGAGCCCACTGAGCCCCCCTAAACCCACACTGGTGACACCCAGTAACAAATCCACGCTCCTGCAACACCCCCCCCTTCCTCCCTGCCCCATTCCCAGCTCGTTTTACCCCACTGCAGCCAAGCAGGGGGGGCTGCTGCCCTTCTGGGGAGGGATGTGTGGGATGCTGCTGCCATCCTTGGGGTTGCCCTCATGGCCCGTAAACCAGCTGCTGGGGAGTCCCTGGCAGAGCAGCACCCTCCCACGGGCTGGGGGAGGGTCTGGACCCCCCGATGCTCGCTGGGGTCCCCCCCCTTTAGCCGTGTCCCCCCCCCTTTCGGTGCCCGCTGCCTGAGTCAGCTGTTCCGGGCGGGAGCCATGTGAGGCCGCGCACACATGGCTCCCCGCGCGGCACCGCGCTGTATTTTTAGCAGACGGTATCAAAAGCATAATTATGTCTGTTGTTTAAACGCAGCCTCTTTTCTGGCAGCCCCGGGAGCTCTCAGCTGCCTCCCGCCGCCGCCGCAGAGGGCAGGGAGGCGGGATGCGGAGCTGCAGGCAGCGGGCTGCCCGCGGGCGGGCGGGGGGCTCGGGCGGGTGGGGGCTGAGACCCTCCCCTTCCCCGCCGCTGCCGGGCAGGTAAGACCTTCCTCCCTCATTATGGAGGGGGGAGTTGTCAGCCAGCACTTCTTGCACCCCCACACCGCGTCCTCAAGCGCGCACATGCCCCCAGGCTGCCGGTGAACCGCTGGTGAGGGTGAGGAGGAGGAGGATGGCGAGGAAGAGGATGGCGGGTGGGAAGCGCGGTGGTGGCAGGAGGGGTCGGGGAAAGGGCGTTCGAGGTGACGGGAGTGTGGGAGGACACGGCTGAAGGAACGCTGCTGCATCCCCTCTCTCCTCCCCGCAGCCGCCTGTCCCCCCGGGGACCCGTCTGTCCCCAGCCAGCCCGCGCTGGCACCGAGCAAGATTCCGGCTCCGTGTCCCTGCCGTGACACCGGCGGCTTAGGGCGGGAGCGGGGTTAGGGGACCACAATCCCCCAAGCTCGGGGGGAGCCGGGCCCCACGCTCAGGGGGTGCTGGGGACACCCCTCTCTGGGCACCGAGGGGAAACTGAGGCACGGGACCACCGGGCACTGAGGGAAACTGAGGCACAGAATCACCGGGAACCAGGGGAAACCGAGGCACAGCATCACCAGGCACTGAGGGAAGCTGAGGCACAGCCTTGCCAGCCCGCCCAGCACTCCTGACCCTCCTTTCCCCACACCAGGAGCGGTGCCACCTCATCACCTGCCCGTCACCGGCGCCGGGGGCACCAGAGGGGCCCGGGCTGAGGGCAGGAGCCCCCGGCGGCTGCCAGGTACGTGCTGGCAGGAGCGCGGGCAGCTGCCAGCCCTGCCTGTGCGGCACGCAGGTGGCAGCGGGCTGCCCGTGTCCCTGGCTGCCGTCCTAAGCCCTTGGCCCCGGGGTGAGCTTTTAATTACATCAAGGTATTTGAAGCTGGTTCCTGGCGCTGGGTAAACAGGAGTCCCGGGCACGTGGGGGGGTTGGAGGGGGGGGGGGAAGGCGAGGGGGTGGCACAGGACGGGCACCGTGCCCCCGCACCGGGGCTTGCCGGGACGGCTCGTCCCGCCTGTCCTCCCCCCGGGGGTGGGAAGGAAGGGATGCGGGGAAGGCAGAATCCAGCAGCGTCCGCCGCCGCCGCGTCCTGCGTCCCCCCCGGCATCCCCGCGCTGGCACACGGGCATGGGGGGCACCGGCAGAGGTGGGTGGCTGCGACATCATCCCCCCCGGGTCCCCTCTGACGGGGAGGAGCTGCTCCATCTCCTGGCTGCATCCCAACCTTCCCCCGGCGGGAAGGGGCGACCTGGGGTGGAGAGGGCGGGGGGTGCCGGGGTTGCAGCCCCCCGGCCCGGGGTGGGGGGAGAGCGGCTCGTCTGTGCCCAGCAGCGAAGAGAGCGGGATTAGCGATGCTTACTCACCTCCCTGGGGAAAAGCGGGAGATTAGGGGCGGGAGACGCGTCCGACCCTGCGGCGGCGGGGCCGTGCGGGGCCGGTGAGGCTGATCCGGCACCGGGACCGGGAGCGGGGAGGCTGCCCAGGCCCCGCCGTACCGGCAGCCAGGGCTGGAGGGGAGCGCGGGCTGCCAGAGCAGTTGGGCTGTGGCCCTAATTCCCAGAAAGCTGCTCGTGTGGGAGTGAGTGTCCTCCCGTGCCCTCCGCTCCGCCGCAGCCTCCAGACTCCTGAAGGTTTGACGTGGTTTTTTTTTTTTTCCCCCTTTTTTTTCTCCCCTTTTTTTTTTTTTTTTTTTTTAATTTAAGCGCCGGGTGCAGATTAACAAAAGCTTTCGCGGCCATCGCGTCCGGTGCTGGGCACGGGGGTGGGATCGGGGCTGCTTCCTCTGCCTGCGCCCTCAGCTTCCTCACCTGCGCCGCGGTGGAGGCAGGTAGGTGCGTGCCGGGCTCAGCGCCGGGGCTGGGAGGAGGAGGAAGGAGGAGGAGGAGGAGGAAGAGGAGGAGGAAGGGAAGGGGCTCTGTGTGTGCAGAGTGAACTCCGGGCAAGCCAGAGAGAGGGTCCGTTTTGCATGAGGAGAAGGCTGGATTTCGGGTTCTTCCCCAGCCGGAGGTCCTTGCGGGTCTGGGGGTTCTGGGCCCTTCCCTGGGGGGCCTGGAGGAGCTCTGGCCCAGGCAGGTGCTGTGGGCACCAGGGTAGGGCTGGCAGGATCCTGGGCTGCTGGAGCATCAGCAGAGAGGGGCTGTTGGGTGCCAGGACCCCCATCCATCCCCCTCCCCAGCGCTGGGGCATCCTGGGAACCCACTGCCTCACACAGCCACGCATCCCCCCCATGATCCCAAGGGGACAGCGTGGGAACAGTGTCCCTCCATCCCATGTCCTCCCAGTGTCTCCTCCGTGCTCCAGCCTGGAGCAGGGCAGGGATGCCAAGGGTTCTAATTCGGGTGTTTCCGGCCTCCTGTGGTGTCGCTCCGGCCAGCGCTCGGCTCAGGGGTGTTGACGTCCCTCTGATTTAAGGGAAAAACCAAGGATTTTGGAGCTCTGTGCCAAGCCACCATGGCAGAACCTCCCCGGGGGGGGTTTATCTCCCAGCAAAGCCTGAGCTGGCAAAACTCAAGCCCAGCCTGGACCCTCCCAGATGGCTCTGGGGGACCCTCTGTGCGTCGTGCCGGGACAGGCAGGGAGTGGAGGGACCACGGCCAGAGGTTGTGGGTGTGGGAGGCAGGCAGGAATCCTGCTCCTGGGATTGGGGGGCTGTGGCTGAGCCCTAACAGAGCTCCCCACAGCATGGCTACTCCATGGGGGCTGTGCTGACCCCGGGGAGGCTTCACCAGGGCCTTGGGCTCCCTGGCATGCTGAGGGCATCGAGGCGTGGGGAGGGGACAGTGCCTGGGGATGCTGCCCCAGTGCATGGTGGGAAATTCCCTGCTGTCCCTCCAGCATCCCTCTCCCTCCCCCCCCCACGGCTCCCTCCTCTTTGCCCCTTGGGGCTCCCCAGTTTCAGGGTGGTATGTCCATTCCTCTCCCTACTTGTCCCCTCCCTCACAACATTCCCAACATCCACGGCCCCTCCTGAGACCCACTCAGCCACACCAGGATGCTGCAGACACCTCCCAGAGCCCCTCCCGGCTGCCAGTTCCCCCCTCCCAGCCCTTCCAGATCCATCATTCCCGAGGAGCAGAGGGAGGGAATGGGAAGAGTTCATCTTTCAGCACCTTCTCATCGCAGGCAGGCACGGGCTCTCCCTCGCCCCAAGCCCTGTCTGGGTCCCCTCCCTGTTCCCTGGCACCCGGTGGGTGCAGCGAGCAGCACCCCAAACCCTCCCCTCCACGGCGAGCAGGGCTCCAGGGGGTCCCACTGTGGGCTAAACCCATGCTGGTGGTGGGATGGGGCCACCCAAATGCCCGCTGGCACGGCCAAATGACCCCAGTGGTGCCCGGTGCCCCAAGCCATGTCCAGCAAGGGTTAACCCTGGCACCCGCCTCCCGGGGACCACAAGGAAGATGCTGCTGAGCCGGGAGGCCGCCCCGTGCTCTGCTCTTCATCACACTGCTGGGCTCCCATGGGTCCTGGCCTGCCCTCACCCCACCCCCTGAGCCCCCAGCCCGCCAGCCCCCCGTGCCGAGCCGTGCCCAGCCATTCCAGGGGAGCCATGAGCAGGGATGCAGTTTATGTAAGGAGTTCATGTCCCTGGGACACACGCATGTTACATAAACCTGCACGGCACTGCTGCCATCAGCACCACCTCAGCGGGAGCCCAGGAACGGGGGGTCCACCTGGGGGAGCCCCCTGGATCTGCTCCCCCCTCTCCAGGGCCGGAGCATCGCTCGCAAGGAGTGGGCTGTGGGAGCTGGTGGGTTTGGGGTCAGGGTGTCTTGGTGCTGAGGGGGTCCCAGTGCTGGGAATGGTGCAGAGACCACCCACGGGGTGCCAGTTCTTGCCTGGTGGGCTGCAGGGCATGGCTGGGATGGGTGTGATCCTGGGGGGCTCCATGGGTGTGTGTGATCCTGGTGGGCTGCAGGGCAGGGGGTAAGTGGCCCCTCAGGTACTCCCTCCTCATCCCTCGGCAGGATGGCACCATGGGAATGCTGCCACAGCATCCTGGTGCTCCACAAAGCCCCTCTGCACCCCTTGGAGCACATCCTGCTCTTCCCACCTGGCTGTCGTGAGATCTGCAGGGAGGCAGAGGAGCTCTGCCTTCATCCCAGGCAGCCGGAGCAGGGATGGACAAGGCTCTGGATGAAGGTGGCAGCACGGCTTGAGGCCAGATCACTACCATTTGGGCAAAGACAGAGGGATTGGGGGTCCCAGGGGCTCACATCCCATGCGGTGGCCACGTGCTCCGTGCCGGACACGCCACCAACCAGCCGCCCAGCGCCAGGACAGGGGGCGCTTGGCCCATCCCAGTGTTTCTCCCATTCCAGTTCCGCCCGGAGCGGGGCGGCTGGAGCCTTTCAGCGGTGACGGGGCGGCACTGCCGAACAAAGGGCGCTTTCTTCACCCGCACGGGGCAGAGCACACCTGCCCTGCCTTGGCACCGCCGCCGGTGCCCCCGGGGCTGGGCGGCACCGCCGGCACCGCGCCGATTCCCGGTTCCCGGGCGTCAGCAGCCCCAGCATCCCTCCCTTCCTCCCGCCCAGTCGCTGCCGGAGCCGGCGGAGGCTGCAGATCGTGGGGAGCGGAGCCACTGCCACCGCCTCGTCCTGCTGTCATGCTCAGGGCTGCCTAGAGCCGGGGGAAGGTCCCACTCGTGCTGCTCCCTGGATACCCCTCTCCCTGAATCCCAGTCCACCGGGACCCCCCCAGCTCGTAGGACAATAGGCAGGAGGAGCACGGAGACCCCCAAGCCAATGGATCAAAAACTCCAGCTCCAGCACTCGGAGAAGAACATCCCCAGGGCTGCCCAGGCAGCTTTCTGCCTCCTCCAGATCCCGGAGCCGGACCCCTTCAGCCTGTGGGTTTAGGTGCTCCCACCCTCCCAGCCTTGCTTCTCCGGGATTTGGTGTCACCGGTGGAGACACCAGCTCGTCCTCGGCCGCGGGGTCCCTGATGGACCCTCCAGGTAGCTGTGGGGTGGAGGGGATGCTCGCCGAGCTGTGGGACCGGCTCCCCGTGCTCCCGATGGGGTGAAGGACAGGGGACAACGTCACCCTGGGGGAGCTGGGGGGACCTCGGGGGGATGACCTGTGGTGGGACAGCCTTGGGGCAGCGGGGGGGGAAGGCTGGGAGCAGCGTCCCGGAGCGGGGCTGGATGGGAGAGCCTGGCTGGGTCCTGCGCCTTGGAGGGGCGGGGTGGGTGTCCCCAGGGTGTCCCTGTGCCCCAAGGTGTCCCTGTGCCCCAGGGTGTCCCTGTGCCCCAGGGTGCCCCGGCTCGGACAGGGCACTCCAGGATGCTTCCCGAGCAATGTGGGAATGGGGACTTTGCCCTCCCTGGGCAGAGGATGTGACGGGGACAGGCGGCTCTGGGGACACAAACTTCTGTCCCCACCCTGCTCCTGTCCCCACCTTGTTCCTGTCCTCATCCCACTCCTGTCCCCATCCCGGCCATCGGGGTGGCTCCGCCCCACCCCGCAGCGGGACTGGGAGCTGGGCGACCTCGTGCCTGTCCCCCTTGTCCCGGCTGCCGGGAAGAGAGTGGGACAGGGAGAAGGGATGCCACCGCCGGCGCGGCGAGCCCTGGCTCCGCACCCCGCGCCTGCGTGTGGCCCGGGTCCCGCAGGAGGATTAATCCAGCAAAATCTCCCCAGGCATTTCTCCCAGGAGGGGCCCCCTGGGAGCGGGGAGCTCCCCCCTCTCTGGAAGCCCTCCTGGGAAGCGCAGCCCAGCCCTGGCCGGAGGCAAATACCTGCGCGGGGCACGGCCTCCCCACGCTGGGTGCCAGCGGCCGGGCGCGGGGCCAGGCTGGGTGCGGAGGGACGGGTGGGCGCGAGGTGCGTCCCGGCCCCAGTCCCGCCGGGATTGGGCGCAGGAGGGACCCGGCGGGACAGCGAACACACACGCTCCAGACACGTGCTCTCCCCTCCCGGGTCCTGCTTCCCGACGGATGCCGCCGGGCACACGGCACTCAGGGATCGCCCCCCTCGCCATGCCGGGGAGCTGCCCAGCTAACACGGCGCGGGGGAGCTGGGGGTTGAAAACATCCCCCCCAGCGACACCTCCAGCCAGCTCCTCGGTTTCCCCGCGGCGCTGCCCGGGCAGGGCTCGGCGCGGTGCCCCGCTGATGTCCTTCTCTCTGCCCTCAGGGTCCGGCCAGCCCGGGACGGCGCTGAGCACTACATGAGTGTGGGAGCAGCATGGCCAGCGACGCGAGGATGGGAGAGACCCCTCCGCGGTGGAGGAGAGCCCCGGACGCAGCGCAGGACTCCCGGGGGATGGAGAGCAGCGGGATGGTCTTATCCCGAAGCGCTGCCGCCGAGCTGGGACTCCCGGGCTACGCGGAGCCCGGCAAGCTGAGCTACGGGATGGAGAAGGGGTGTCCCTGGAGGGGCTCCGAGGGATGTTTGGGACCCGTCCGGGAGCTCGCCGGGGGCCGGCTGGGCTGCCCCTACCCCCCGGCCCCGCCGTGCCTGCGGGACGCCCTGTGCCGCCCCAAGGACGGGGCTGAGCTGCCCCCGCTGCTGCCCCCCAGAAACGGGCAGCCCAAGGCGGGCTGGGGGGAGCCCTGCAAGGACCATCCTGGGCCGCGGTGGGCTGAGGCCGTGCTGGCCCCCCTGGCTCTCTACAGCCACGCGTACCACCGCTACCCCCTGCCCGTGCCGGGGCTGGACCCTCAGCGCCCCAGCGCCGCCGGCAAGGCCCGAACGGCCGCGGGGGACACGGCCGGAGACCCCCCGGCTTTCCGCCACTGCCCCTTCCTCGTGGAGGCCAAGCACAGCCCCTTCCTCCTGTCCTCGCTGCTGCCCACCGGACCCCCGGCCGACCCCCCGTTTGGCGGCGCGGGGGGGGAAGCGCCGGGGGCGATGGGGGACGGGCGGTTCGCCGGCGTGGACTGGCGCCTGGGCTCCTACGCGCCCGCCTGGGGACAGCCCCTCTACCTGGGGGTACCGCCGAGGTGCAAGGTGGCCCTGACACCCTTCGACGACTGCTCCAGCTCAGGGAACAAGGTAGGACGCCCCGGAGAGCGTGGATGGTTGGGGGTCCCTGGGTGACAGCGGGCTCCAGCCTCGCCTGAACCCGGCTGGGAGCGGCGCGTTGCGAAAGGCCCTGCTGGCACCCACACCAAGGGCAAGGCCGGGTAGTGCCCCCCGAGGGCAAGGCAGCCCCCCCACTCAGGGGGGGTCTCAGCCACCCCCCCGAGGGATGGGGTGACACGCCCCTGGGGTGATGCTCTGCCGCGCGGTGTCCCCGCGGGTGATGCCACCCCCGGGGCTGAGTCACGGCAGCAGGAGCCGGCGGGGGCGGCGGGAGGCAGCGCTGCCAGCCCTGGGCGCGCCCGTCGCACCCCGTGCCGCTGCGGCTCCCCATTCCTTTCCCACGCTGCCACGGGGCGGGGGGAACATGGACACGGTCACCCCCATCACCCCACTGCTAGTGGCCTGGGGAGCGCCGGGGCAGCCGCCCCGCTCAGTGGGGAAACCGAGGCAGGGCCGTGGGATGCTCCCCATCACCCCCCCGCAGCGACACGGGCGACAGGCAGTGACAGGGACCCCCACAGCCAGGGTGACACCAACCCCCTCTGCTCCCTTCGCAGGAGTTTTACCCGAAGAAAGAGCCCGGTTTCCACCCCCCCGCCAAGGACCACGCGGCGCCTCAGCTGCTGGGCAAGAGCCAGGCCGGGCAGGACAGGGACGGGGACGGGGAGCCGGCGGTGCCGGAGCCGCCGGGAGCCCCGTGGAGGGATGGCCGAGCGGGGGGCAGCTCGGCGGTGCCCGCTCCCCACGCCCGCACGCCTCCCCCCAGCTCCAGCCACCCCCTCTTCCTCCTGCAGCCCGGCACGGGGGGCTGCGGGGGTCCCTGGGTGGGTGCTCGGCCCCACGGCGCCGATTTTTCCACGGAAACGGGGCCGGGCCGGCCCTCGGAGCCCAAAGATGAGCGCCTGGGGTACCAAAGCCTCCAGCCCTGCTCGCCACCGGGATCCAGAGAGCCCAACCCGCCGCCTCTGCTCACGGACGGGCACTACCCACCGGCTCTCGCCAAGCCGGAGCCCCCCCCAACCTGTCTCTGCCCCACCCCGGGCTGCGATGGGTGCCCGGGGTTGGGCTGCAGGGTGCCCAACCCCTTCGAGCCCGCCCTGGGCGTGCCCGGGGGGCGCTTCCCGTGCCCCCCCAGCAACCACACCAAGCTGAAGAAGACGTGGCTGACGCGGCACTCGGAGCAGTCGCTGCCCCGCCTCAAGGCTGCCCGGCGGGACGGGGGTCTCGAGCCCCCCGGGGAGGGCAAACGCTCGGCCAAACGGCCCCACGGCACCGCTGAGGGACCCCGCGCTGCCGGCGAGGGCGCCGGGGCGGCCAAGAGGGGCACAAAGGCCACGCTGTGCCCTGGGGATGGCACAGAGAGCAGAGGGGACCCCGAGGAGAGGAGGATGGAGCTGGGAGAGGGAGGTAAGGAAGGAGGGTGCGCGGTGGGGCTGGGGAGAGGGTGGTGGCGTCACCCAATCCCAAAGGGGACTTTTGCATCCCTGTTCCCAGCACCCACAGCACGAGCTGGGCACATGTGAGGGCCGGGAAACCCGCTGCACTGGGGCTTTCCCTGGCGTGACTTGAGTCTGGCAGCGATTCCCGGGGCAGGAATGGATGGAAACGCTCCTTCGGGACAGCATGGCAACCTCGGGTGGGATGCTGGGGGGTGGAAGTGCCGTCACTGGGTCAGTGACTCCCCGGGGAGGTGTTGGCATCTCAGCCCTGACCTCTGCAGAGCTCCAGCCCTACTTTCCAGCCCTACTTTCTGGCCCAGTTTCCAGCCCCCGCCGCTGAGTGCCAGTCATAGAATTCCACAGTCCTGGAGCAGTTTGGGTTGGAAGAGACCTTAAAGACCACCTTGTTCCAACCCCTCGCCATGGGCAGGGACACCTTCCACCTGAGCAGGGTGCCCCAAGCCCCTCCAGCCTGGCCTTGGACCCTCCCAGCCCCTCCTGGCTGGTGTGGATGGGGCTCCACGGTGTCCCCAAGCACTCCCCGTGTCCCCCAGAGCCGCCGAGCCGGCAGGAGCCGTGGTGCCTGCAGAGCCTGCCCTGCACTGCGCTGCCCCAGGGCATCCCCCGCTGCTGTGCCTGTGCCCCCCGGGCCACGGGGGACCCCCAGGGTGAGGAGGAGGAGGAGGAGACCCCCGAGAGCACCTGCAGGCTGCTGCACTTCCGCAGGTGAGCCCGGGGCTCCTGGGGAGCTCACAGGGTGGGGGGTCCATGGAGCATCCCCTTCCCATCACCCCACTTTTTAACATCTCCTCCTTGCAGCATCCCCTCCCTTCACCCCTTTTCACAGCCACCTCTCCTGCCACCCCACTTTGGGGCACTCTCCCCATCATTCCCATCACTTGAGAGCGTCCTGTCCCTGTCCCATCACCCCACCAGAGAACACTCTCTCCCATCATCCTATTTCGGAGCATCCCCTCTTTACCCCATCCCCTCTCACATCTTCATACTGTCCTCTCCTGTCACCCCACTTTAGAGAATCCCCTCCCACCTTTAGAGACCCTCTCCCATCACCCTGTTTTTTAACCTCCTTGTCTCATCACCCCGTTTCTGAGCCCCTCTCCCGCCCCCGTCTCTCTGAAGGTTCGCCCTGGGGGACAACGGGGAGCTGAGCGTCAATGGCCTCTGCACCCTGGGGGAGGCCGAGGGGGAGCTGCTGGAGGAACCCAGTCCCAAACCGGGGGGCAGGAGTGTGGGGAGCAGCCTCTGCCTGGCCAAGTACCTCCTGGGGGTCCTGGGGGACCCCTTCTGCGACGCCGTCCGCAGGGACAGGGACACGTGGCCAGGAGCCCCCGGCGGGCCCGAGGGTAAGGGGGCACTGGGAGTGGGGGGGGACGGGACACTGGGGGACACTGGGCACACTGGGGAGGCTGAGGCTGTGCTTCCCACAGGAGGGACGGCCTGGAGGCAGGGGGAAGGAGCCCCCCAGCTCTGCGACGCCTGCCAGCGCGGCTTCTTCAACTCCCACTGGAGCTGCGCCAGATGTGGCTTCCAGCTGTGCCCCGACTGCCACCGCAGCAGGAGGGAGGCTGATGGCCCTGGTATGTGGAAGGGGAGGGGGGGGAAGGCTGAAAAGGGGGTGTCAGCCCTTGAGGGGGGGGTCGGTGGGGGCGAACACACCCTCTCTCTGACGCAGAGGGTCCAGCACAGCCACCCGAGTGCAGCCCTGGGCGAGACCACCCCGTCACAGCCCTGGTCCCCACGCAGTTCGTTCCCACCTGTGGTGAGTGTGTCCCCCAGCCCCCGGGACCCCCCCTGCCCGCCGTCGGGGGGCTGACACCCCTGTCCCCATTGTCCCCAGTCCTGACCAGGCTCTGGAAGCTTCTGCACGAGGTCAGGGCCAAGTTTGGCATCGAGTCCCACTGTCCCTGCGGGGAAGGGGCTGCGGAGCAGAGCCTGGCCGAGCCCCCGGGCAGGCAGGTACGGGGGGGGGAATCTGTGGATAGGGGGGGGATAGTGGGGTGCAGGTGCACCCCAACCCCTGCACAGAGTGTCTGTGGGGGGGTGTGTGGGATGTGGCTCCCCCCCGACGCCCACATGGGTGTTTCAGGAGCCGCCGGGGGCCGCGGTGCCCACCCTGCCACCCCCCAGCCACGGCCAAGCCGACCCCCCCCGGCCCATCAAGGAAGGTAGGGCTGGCTGCGACCCCCCTGCCGTGGGCACAGCCCCGCCCCGGGGGGGTCAGGGATGCTGCACCCCCTCCCCTTCTCGGGGTGCTGGGTAAGGGGGGTGAGGTGCAGAGGGCGGCGTGGGCGACCCTAACCGTGTTCTCCTCTCTCCCCCCCGAGCAGAGAGCCCCGAGGGGGGGCCGCCATCACCAGGGCAGCCCCCAGCACGGGGGGCCGTGCAGACCACCACGCTGTGCGACCTGCTGGCCTCCACCGCCGTGAAGCTGTGCCTGGGGCAGGACGGGGTGCGCATGGCCTTCGCCCCCGTGGTGCCCACCCTGCCCAGCGTGAGTCCCGGGGAGACCAGGGCACCCCCTCCCACGCTGCCCACCCCGCCTTGGGTGGGGCTGGGGGGGCGGCCAGGGTGGGCTGAGGGGCTCCCCCTTTGCATCCCCCGACCTCTCCAGGACAACCGCCTGACCAGCATCCTGGACAGCATCATCGCCCGGGTGGTGGAGAGGAAGATCCAGGAGAGGCAGGCGGGGGGTGAGCTGAGCCCACCCAGCCCCCCTGAGCCCCCCGCGTCCCACCGCGTCCTGGAGCCCAGCGGGCTGCTCTGGCTGCACGACCCCGGCCACGCCAGCAACTACAAACTCTTCCAGGAGCACTGGCAGCAGGGCCAGGTGAGCCCCCCATCCCTGGGGGGGGGTGTGGGGACACCCTGGACCACCCCCCAGCCTCGCTGAGCCCCGGCTGCCCCGGCAGCCCGTGCTGGTTTCAGGGCTGCAGAAGAGGCTGGAGGGGCGGCTCTGGGGGCCGGAGTCGTTCCGCCCAGCCCGGGGGGAGCAGGAGGTGGAGGCGGTGAACCTGCGGGCACCGGAGAGCCGCGTCCGCCTGAGCAGCCGGGAATTCTGGGATGGCTTCGCCGCCAGCGCAGGTGAGCGGGGTGGTGAGTTTGTGGGGTGATTTTGGGGCGAGGCGTGAGCGGAGCCGGGTTGTGCCCCCCACCCTCCCTCCATCCCTGTGAGTGATGCCGGGCTCCCTCCCACAGCATCCCCGGAGAGGGAACAGGGCGCTGGGGACTTGCTGAAGCTGGAGAGTGGCTTTGGGGACATGGAGCTGAGCCGGTAGGTGGTGGCAGAGGGTGGGTCCCCCCCTCCCTGACCTCCCCACGCCAGTGCTGGGGGCTGCGGGGCAGCTCTGCCCTCGCCTGTACCTTGGTGGCCCGGTGTCAAACACCCCCCCTCCGTGCCACAGGACCACCAACCTGCTTGCCAGCCTTCCCCTGCCCGAGTACTGCGGGGCCAGCGGCCGCCTCAACCTGGCCACCCACCTGCGGGGCCAGCGGGGCCGGCGCTGGCTGCGCCCACGTGTCTGTGCCGCCTACGGTGAGTCTGGTACGGGGGCTTTGGGGGGTACCTGGGCTCCCCCCCACCACAGGGATGGGGGATGCTCACCCAGCACCCCCTTCCCACTTCCAGGTGTGCACCCGCGGGACCGGAATGTTGGGACCAAAAACCTGGCAGCGGAAGCGGCCGATTCCATCAACGTCCTGGTTTACGTGGCGGCGGCACCGCGGGGTACGGGGAGGGGAGGGAGCACTGGGGGTCCCCCCCCACACCGCCCCCTTACCCTGAGCCCTCCCTGAGCCCCCCCTGTGCCCGCAGAGGCGCTCCTGCACGGCGACACGGATGACATGGACGCGGCGCTGCGGGAGCGGCTCGAGGACACGGGCGGCCGGCCCGGGGCACTCTGGCACATCTTCCGTGCCGAGGACGCCGCGCGGATCCGGGATTTCCTGCGGAAGGTGAGTCCTGGGGTGACCAGGGCATCCCCTCCCGTGCTGCCCACCACCCCCCCCCCTCGGGTGGTGCCGTTGGATCATCCCTGACCCTGGGAGGATGCAGGGGGGATGAAGGGAGACCCCCGAGATGGGCGCTTGTGGTGCCACCGGAGCACCCCTTGTCCTGCTCTGGCTCCCACCCCAGCTCCACTCACCCCTGGCACCCCACAGGCATACGAGGAGCCGGGGCAGGAGGGGGTGGCCACAGGGGAGCCCCCAGGGCACGGCCCGGACCCCCCCGGGCATTACCTGGACGCGGCGCTGCGGAGGCGGCTGCGGGAGGAGTGCGGGGTGAGCGGCTGGACCCTCCTGCAGTGCCTGGGGGACGCCGTGCTGGTCCCTGCGGGGGCTCCACACCAGGTAGGCAGCCCTGAACCCCCCTCTGTGCCATCCTCCCGCTGTGGAAACCGAGGCAGGTGACACCCCCCTGATGTAGGTGCAGACCCTCACGGGCACCATCAGCGTGGAGCAGCGGTTCCTGTCCCCGGAGAGCTCCGCCCGCCTCTGGCAGTTCGGCCCCGATCCCACCCGGACCACACGCCAGCTCCAAGCCCAGGTGGGTGGTCTGGGGGCACGTGTGGGGGGTCCCGGTGGTGGGTGAGTGGTGCTGACCCCCCCTCTTTGCACCCCCTGCAGCTGGACGGGATGATCCTCTCCGCCGTGCGGGAGGCGCTGGGGGTCCTGCAGGGCTGCAAGTGAGCCCGTGGAATGCTGGAAGGACGCTCTGACAACTCCGGGATGGGGGCTGGACTTGGGCCTGGAACCTTGGGGAGCTGGGAGCGGGTGCCTCCTGCTCCAGGATCTCCCGGGAAGGCTCGGGGCAGGAGGAATAAAGTGTGCACAGTGTGCCGGGGGCACCAGCGCCACCAGCGCTGCCTTGGGGTCTGCCTTCATCCCCCACTCATTCCATCACAGTCAGGGATGATCCAGTGGCACCACCAGCATCCATCCACCCTTGCGTCTCCCTTCATCCACCAGCTGTCCCATTGGGCTCAGGGATATCCCACTGGCACCACCACCACCATCTCCCTTCCATCCCATCGGGGTCAGGGATGCATCCAGTGGCATCACCACACCTGCCCTGGTGTCTCCCGCCATCCCATCGGGGTCAGGGGTGATCCTATGCCACCACCAGCATCCGTCTCGGGGTCTCCCTTCATCCCCCCTCCATCCTAATGAGGTCAGGGATGCTCCCATGGCACCACCAGCACCTCCCCTGGCATCTCCTGCCATGGCATTGGGGTCAGGGATGCTCTCATGGCACCACCAGCACCTCCCCTGGCATCTCCTGCCATGGCATCGGGGTCAGGGATGCTCTCATGGCACCACCAGCATCCATCCCGGGGTCTCCCTTCATCCCCCTCCATCCCATCGGAGTCAGGGATGTTCCAGTGGCACCACCAGCATTCCCCCACCCCACCCCATCAGGGTCACTTTGGCATCTCCCCTCATCCGCCGCCATCCCACTGGAATCAGGGAGGCTGAAACAGCACCGGGCAACCAGCACGGCGCAGTTAATTAGCACGGGGCAATTAATTAGCACAGGGCAGTTAATTAGCACCGGGCAATTAATCACCATCGGGCAATGGGTATCATGGAGTGCAGTGGGCACCGTGCGATGACCACCGTGCGATGACCAGTGCGTAATTAACACCGCCTAATTAATTAACACGACGCCACGCGCTCCCCGCGGGCCCTTTAAGTCCAAGCCACGCCCGGTGTGAGTGACAGCGGGATCAGCCAATGGGCATCGAGAAGCCGCTGCGGCGCGGCCAATGGGAGGCGAGGGGGTGGGCGGGGCCCCGGCGCGGCGGAGCCCCCGGCGCGGTGAGTGCGCGGCGCATGCGCGGGGCGGGGGGGGCTGCGGGGTCCCTGCGCCCTCCCCGAGACCCCCCGGACCCCCCCGGGACCCCCGGACCGCTCCCACCGCCCCCCAAACCCTCCCCGACTGCAGCCTGCAGCCCCTCAGAGCCGCCCCCCATTGCAGCCCAACCCCGAAACATCC
>JAWWLV010000065.1:2972280-3007647 GCA_035041135.1 Platyrinchus mystaceus | reverse complement strand
CATGCCTCCCCCAGTCCAGCCAGCCCTTCCCCTACCGCAGCCCCCCGCAGCTCCCCAAGCCGAGTGACCCCTTCCCCTTCTACCTGCCCCCCTACGGCCCCCTGGGGGTCCCCCAGTCCAGCAGACCCTTCCCCTTCTGCGCCCCCCCCTGCATCGCCAAGGCCACCGAGCTCTTCCCCTGCTACGTGCCCCCCCAGCCCAGCAGACCCTTCCCCACCTACACCCCCCTCCCCATCCCGCAGTCCAGCAGGCCCTTCCCCTCCTCCAGGACCCCCCATCCCACCCCGCCGTGCACCCCACAATCGCCAGACCCCCTCCCTCACCGCCCCCTCCGGCCCACGCGCCGCCGGGGCTCTTTGTCCCCCCGCCTGCACGTCTGGGGGGTTCCCTCCCCGCCCCAAAACCCCGCCACCCCCTGAGCGGGTGCTCCCCTTCCCCATCCAGCCGCGGGACCCCCCCGCTATTCCCATGGGGGACGCCCCGACGGCAGAGCTGGACGCGGTGCTGGATGGGGGCGCTTGGGAAGTGGGGGCGACTTTCGAGGGGTCCCCCGAGCCCCCCGCGCCCGTGAACCTGGGCAGGACCGTCTGCTACGTGGTGCTGGCCGTGCTGTTCAACGAGGAGGTGAGGCAGCCCCCCCCCGACCGGGGGACCCCCGGTGCACCCCGAAACCCGGCGGTGCCCAGCGAGCCCCTGGGTGCCTGCAGGGTGCGGTGCTGCTGGTGCAGGAGGCAAAGCCCGAGTGCCGCGGGAGGTGGTACCTGCCCGCGGGCAGGATGGAGCCCGGGGAGGGCGTCGTGGAGGCCCTGCGGAGGGAGGTGAAGGAGGAGTCGGGGCTGGAGTGCGAGCCCGTCACGCTGCTGGCGCTGGAGGAGCGCGGCCCTGCCTGGATCCGCTTCGCCTTCCTGGCGTGCCCCGTGGGTGAGTCCCGGGGGGCTGCGAGGGCACGAGGTGGGGCGCCTGGTGTGCCCGCTGCCAGCCCCACCACAGGTGTCCATGTCCCCTGCCACCCCTGTGACGGGCACTGCCATCACCACGATGGGCATCTGTGTCCCCTGCCACCCCTGTGACGGGCACTGCCATCACCACGATGGGCTTCTGTGTCCCCTGCCACTCCTGTGATGGGAATTGGCGTCCCATACCAGGCCCGTGATGGATATCCCTGTCCCCTGCCTTCCCTGTGCCACAGCATTGGTGTCCCCTTACAACCCTGTGATGGGCATCCTTGTCCCCTACCAGCCCTGTACCAGGCCACTGGTGTCCCCTGCCACCTTTGTGCCAGCCTGTGTGTCCTGCCAGAGCACCAGCATCCCCTGCCAGCCCCATGACGGACATCAGTGCCCCCTGTCCCCTTTGTGCCAGGGCATCCCCCTGACTCCAGTCTGGGCTATCAGTGTCCATTATCAGCCCCACAATGGGGGTCTCACTGCCCCCCATCCCCCCCCGGCCCCATCACCGGGCGCTGCCACCACATGGCACGCGGGCACAGCCTGTCCTACTGTCCCCCACCCACCCCATCCCACGCCCTCCTTCTACCCTCAGGTGGGACCCTGAAGACCCTGGAGGAGGCGGACGCCGAGTCCCTGCAGGCCCGCTGGTGGTCGGGGGACCCCCGTGCGCTGCCCCTGCGCTCCCCGGACATCCTGCCCGTGCTGGACCTGGCCACCCGCTACCGCCGGAGCCCCCCGCACCCCCCGACCCTGCCCCGCGAGCTGCCCTGCGCCCCCCTCTGCCTGCGCCTCCTGCTGCCCTTCACCAGCACCGCCGGGGACCTGTGGGTGCTGCTGGGCACCGCCGGGACCCCCCACCTGCCCGTGGTGGCCTGTGGCACGTCCCGCCCCGAGCTGCGGGCGGGGCTGTGCCAGCCCGTGCTGCGCCTGCTGCGGGACTGCCTGCCCTGGGACCCCCCCTGGGACCCCCGGCCGGGGCTCCTGGGGCTGCAGCACCGGGCTGGGGGGCCCGGGGGGGGGTCTGATGGCATCTGCTTCAACGTGGTGCTGAGCGCCCCGCCCCCCGGCGCCCACGGGGACGCGCCCCCCGAGCCGTGCGACCCCGCGCTGCGCTGGTGGCACGTGGAGGACGAGGGGCTGAGGGGCCGCATCCTGCAGCGGCTCCGGGCCACGGTGCCCATCCGTAGTTAGTGCCAGGGAAGCCTGGATTTGGGAATGTTGGGGGGGGAGGGGGGGATGTGCATCCAGGGGTCCCGCTGAAGGTGGGAGCCCTGGGATGGGCTTGTGGATGCTTTGGGGGCAGGACACGGTTGTGGTCTGGGGGGTGCTGAGACCACAGGTAAAATAAACCTGGCTGCTGCTGCTGCTGCTTCTACCCACCTGTCTGTGGTTAAAGGAGGGATACGGGGCAGGAGTGGGGATTTTGGGGGTGTTTGGGAAAGGATGGCAGGGGCACAGCATGTGGTGCTGAGCTCACAGCTTTATTAGAGCAGAGAGTCCCATCACCCAGGGGCAGGTGCTGTGCGGGGGTTCAGGGGGCACTGAACCCCACCAGCACCAACACACACACACGTCACACACACATGTATCACACATTTCACCCCCACCCTGTGCCACAGCACCAGGGGAGGATGAGCAAGTTCTTGCAGCTGAGGATGATGGGGGGGGGAGCACTGCCCCATGCACCCCATTATTGCCCCCCCACCAAAAAAAATCCCTGCTGGAGGTTTGGAGGGAGCAGGAACCCACCACCCAGGAGGACACACAGCACTGGTCACTTTGCCCCCAGCGGGGCCACATCGGGGCCACATCCTGCACGGGGAGGGGGGGGTGTCACCCCCGAGGTGCTGCTGAAGGACTCGGTGGCTCCTCTTCCTCCTGCGAGGTCCTTCCCGGGGTGCCACGGCCGTTCCTGGCTCTTGGCAGTCAGAACAGGGCCACTGGAGGCTACCAGAACATGGGTTTGGCCACCCCCAGTGGCCACCGCAGCCCAGCCAAATTGGGGGGGGGTCAGGGGGGGTTCAGGGTGGCCCCTCTGGTGGCCCCTTGACCAGGGCGATGGCAGCCAGCTCCTTGCAGAACTCCTCCAGCACCACCACGCCCTTGAAGAGCACTGTGTGATCCATCCTGGGGGCAGATGAGCAACAGGGGGGGGGTTCCCTGGGGTGCAGAACCACCCCCAAAAAAGGCACAGCTCCCCCCCCTCCCAGTGCCCCCCCCCAGCACTCACTGCTCGCCGGGCACCAGCCCCAGGAGCTGCCGGCGCACCAGGAGCAGCTTGGCCCTGGCGTGGGGCACCCGCTGGAGCCGCTGCATCAGGTCCCCAATCACCTGGGGGGGCAGGAAAAGAGTCAGAGCCCCTGTTTGGGGGGTGTCCCCGCACCCCCCCAGCGCGGTGGGTGACGTTACCCTGACGAGGACGGAGAAGAGCGAGCGGCAGCCGGGGGCCAGGCTGAGGTAGGGGTCCAGCAGGTACTCGTGGAGGTGGGGGTGAGGGAAGGCAGCCAGGTGGGACAGCACCGAGGTCACCTGCAGGTTCAGGCTGTAGGGCTGGGATGGAAGGGGGGGATGCTCAGGAGCATCCCCCAGCGGGATCCTGAGCCCATCCCCACCCACCGAGCACTCCTCATGCTCTTGGCCACTCTGCCCCCATTATGGGCATCCTGAGGGGGGGGCACAGGGCTGGCAGAAGCCACGGCACCCCCTGCTCAAACACCCCCCAGCCGAGACGAGGGCGGTGCCGAGGTGAAGGGCAGAGCCCGCTGGGCATCCAGGTGTATCCAGGGCGTACCTGGTCCAGGATCCGGCTCATCCTGTCGAACAGCACCTTGAGGAAGTGACCTTCATAAAATGCCCCTCCAGGGGGGCAGGACTCGAGGGGCCGGGGGGCTGAGGGCCACCCCCACGGGGCCACACTGGCACGGCACGTCTGGACCTGGCAGGGGGGTGACAGCAGGTGGGACACAGAGTAAGGACCACCAGCAGCGGGATGGGGACCCCCCTGGGGAGCCCCCCAGGCACCCACCATGCCCAGGGCATCGTGCACGTAGGTGTCGTAGCCGCCTTCCTCCATACACGAGGAGGTCTTTGCCTCCTCCGGGACCAGGCAGAGGAAGCTGGAAGAGAAGGGAGAGAGAGGGATGGGGAGGGGGTACAGCCCCCACCTCGAGCCAGGGCAGCCCCCCCAAACCCCTACCTGCTGACCACCTCGCTCACTTGCCCCTTCCCCGCCGGGGCTGATCCCGGGGGAGGGTTGTTTGTTGTCCCAAAGCCGGTGTCTGGGAATCCATCGGTGAAATAGGGATCCTCCTCCAGGTCCCTGTGGGGCAATGCAGAGGTGTCAGCGGGGTGGGCACTGAGGGGCTGCCCCCCCCCCACACACACACCCCCTGCCCCAGCCTCCCCCCTCTCTCACAGCCCGTCCTCCTCGGGGTCCGTCTCGGGGGGTCCGCGCTCCTCGGGCGCGTGGGGGCCGCGCTGCAGGTACGCCCTGGCCTCCAGGTTCCTCAGCACCAGGTTGTGAGCCACGTGCTCGTGGGGCTTCCTCAGGAGCTCCTCGAAGAGCCGCAGGCTGGCCAGGCTGATCTGGGCAGGGGTGGGCAGGGGTGAGACCCCCCCCTGGGCACCACCTCCCGCATCCCCACATCCCCCTGGCACAGGCGGGGCTCACCTCGTCGGACAGGTGGTCGCAGCGGTCGATGAGCTGCGCCCGCAGGGGGTGGGGGGCGTCCCCGGGGGTCTCGGGGTGCCGGTGTGGCCCCAGCAGGAAGAGCACGAGGCGGTGGAGCAGGGCCGGGGCGCGGATCTGCCGCACCGTCCCCGCCAGCACGGCCGTGGCGCCGAGGACGGCGAGCTCCGACCTGCCGGGGTGGGGAAGGGGGGAAGCTGTGAGGGGGGTCCAGGGGGAAAGGAACCCCTGTGTTCCCGGCTCCGAGGGGGTCCTGGATAGCAGAACAGCCCGGTGCCTCAGACACTCACATCTGCAGGAGCTGTGGCTGCAGGATGCCCTGGAAAAACTTCTCCTCCACGGCCTCGGTGATGGCGTCGGCCACGAGCTGGGGGAGAGGGAGAGGCTGAGCTTGGGAACCCCCGGGACGAGAGGGCACAGCCTCAACCTGAGCCAGGGGAGGTTTAGGTGGGACATCAGGAAGAATTTCTTCACAGAGAGGGTGGTCAGACATTGGAAGGGGCTGCCCGGGGAGGTGGTGGTGTCCCCACCCCTGGAGGTGCCCAAGGAACGACTGGATGTGGCACTCAGTGCCCTGGGCTGGGGGACAAGGTGGTGGGACGTCACAGGTTGGACCTGGTGATCTCAGAGGTCTTTTCTGAGCTAACTGGCTCTGTGATTCTGTGACTCTCACCGGGTGGGCTCCCATCACCAGCTCATCCAGGTAGTCCAGCCAGCACAGGAAGGCAGCCAGGCTCTCCTTCCCCGGGAAAACCCCATCACCAGCAACGTCCCCCTGTGACCTGCACGGGATGGAGGACACGGGGGGGGGGGGAGGCTGTGACAAAACCCCTGGTGACGCCTGAGCTCCCCTTCCCAGCGCCCCCCTCACCTCCAGCTGGGCCTGTCCATGGCGAGGACGTCTGCGGGGTCGGTGCCGGTGGGCACGGCGCTGTAGAGCTCGCAGAGGTGCCCCGTGAGCAGCTGGCACAGGGCGCTGCTCCCCACCAGGCAGGCAGCAGCCGCCTCCTGGGCCAGCCCTGCCAGCACCAGCAGGTTCTCCCGAGCCTTCAGCGCCACCCGGCTCTTCTGCGAGGAAGAGGAGGAGGAGAGGGGGGTTGTCACACGGCTGGCAGCGCCCGCTGTCCCCTCCTGCCACCCCTTTCTGCCCGTACCTTGCTCCTGCACAGCCCCACCAGGGAGGTGACGAGGTTGCTGTCCCTCTGCGGTGGGGAGGGCTGGGCTGGGGGGGAGCTGGCAGTGGTGCCCGGGGGATGCTCCACACCCTCTTCCCTGGGGCTGTCCAGCAGCTCCTGGGCTCTCCTCCTGTCCAGGATGCTCTTTCCCTGGAGAGGAAGAGGAGCAGCAAAGGAGCCACCACCTTCCTCCTCCTCCTCCTCCTCCTCCTCCTCCTCCCCCCAAGCTTTGCAGTGGGGATGGGGCTGCAAAAAGCTCAGTGAGGGGACCCCAAATTGTCCCACCTGCACAGGGGAAGGGAGGGGCTGCTCACCTCCAGGATGTACGGCAGCAGGCTGGGATCCTGCTGGATCTTGGAGCAGAGGACAGCGGCGAACTGCACCTCCTCCTTCTCCGTGCCCGAGCCCAGGCGGTCGCTGCTGAGCTGGAGCAGCTTCTGGGGAGGCAGGGAGAGGGATACAGGAATTCTGGGGTCTCTCCCGCCCCCCTCTCCATGGGCACCACTTCCCAGGGGGGGATTTGGCAGGGATACAGCCAGCCCAGGGGTGGGACCTCACCTGCACCGGCCTGTGCACGTTGAGGTAGTGCAGGAGCGGGTGCTGCACCTGCCCCAGCACCCGGCTGAAGAACAGCAGGACCTGCTGCCTCATCCCAGGGGGATACTGGGAATGAGAGGTGGGGAGGAATCAGACAGAGCCCAGTTACCTGATTTCCCTCCAACTGCCCCAAATCACCCGCTGGTTCACCCAGGGGGGTGCCCCAAAACGATGCAAAAGGACCCACAGGACCCCCCCAGCACATCCCACCCGCCCCGGGCTCCCTTTAACAATTAGGGATTTAACTCAGTTCTCTGCACTGAAAAATCTGGGGGATTATTTCCCCTTTTCCCAGCGCTGGGGAGTTCAACCCCAGTACCCCAAAACCCCAAATCCTCACAGAAGGGCCAGCCTGTTTCCACAGCCCACACCACACTTAGATTTGAATAAAAACCTATTTATAGGGGCCTCATTACTATTAGCAACAAAGGAGCAGCAGAGCAGTTATATTTGGGCAATATTTACTTTTCCAAACCTTCCTCATCCCACAAAGCCAAGCAGTGATGTGCCAGATGTGCAAAAAAACCCCTTTCTGTGCACACAGGGAAGAGATGGGGTGCAAGAGCCATTCACAGGTGCCCCAGAAAGGATCCCAATGGGGATCTTAAATTGAGGGATCCAAGACCCTCTGAAAAAAGCCAAGTTTTCCCCCCGAAAAAGCCAAGCCCCCCAACCATCTCATGCTTCACAAAGTCCCGCTTCCAGTAAAAATGCACAAAAATCAAAATTACGGAGTGGCACCACATCAAGGAACTGGAAAAGGCTGCAGGTGCTCCAGCTCTGGGGGGTTCCTTCCCCCTGGAGCCGTTTTCCCGGTGCTGGGACACCCACCTCGGCCTTTCCTAGCGTGCCCAGTGTCTCCAGGAGCTTGTGCTGGAGCAGGTACTCGAGGCACGGCCCCGTCTCCCCCGCCGGGTGCTGCTTCTCCTCGTACACCAGGATATCCAACATTTGCTTGAGGCGCCAGGGAATGTCCGTCTGCCTGGCCGGGATGCTCTCGTCTGTGGATACAGGGATGGGGGGCTGCGGCGTGTCCCCCCCTTCCTCCCCAGCGCTCCCAGGGCAGTGGCAAAGGGAGCGATGCCCAGCTGGGACGCTCTCCAGCGGCTCCCCGATCCTTGCCGGCCCGGAATCCCGCTCCTCCGGGGTGGGAATGACGCTAGATGGCAATGTGAGGATGGAGAGCCAGCAGCTGCTCCTTCCGCTCCCGGCCTAGGAAGGTGCCGGACATCCCGCTGCCCGTTCTCCCGGTGGGCACTGCCAGCCCTGGAGACCCCCCCTCCCCAAGTACAGCAAGAAGGGCCAAGATCCCGCTGGGAATTAGGGCTGAAGCCTCTCCAGGCCCTGCTTTAGCGCTCCCCGGGAGCGGCGTGTTCCCGACCGGGACGTGTCCCAGCCTGTGCGGCGCTCCCGGGAGTGTCCGCACCCACCCAAACCCCCCCCGTGCTGACCCCGCCGGGGTGCCGGGGGTTGGGGCTGGGCAGGGCAGAGCTCCCCGCATGGAGAAATCCTTCCGGGGACCGGGAACGGGTGTCCCACGCCAAAGCCCCGCGTGCCACGTCTGCCACGGGGCACTGGGGTCCCGTCCTAGGGCACGGGGTCCCATCCCGGGGCACAGGGATCTGTCCCAGGACACGGGGTCCTGTCCCAGGGTCCCCTTCCCTGGGCACCTTATTCCCAGGCTAAGGATCCTATTTTAGGGCACAGGGATCCTCTCCCGGGACACGAGAACCCTGTTCCCACACCACAGGGACTCGATTCCTACACCACAGAGACCCCAACCCGGGGCACAGTGACCCTGTCCCCGCACGCCCCTCACCTGTGGCCTCCAGGTAGTAGCCGGTGATGCCCCTCCAGTGCTCGGTGAAGGCTTCCAGCAGGTCCACGCTGGGCTCCCGCTGCGCACACCGGGGCCGGAGTCAGAGGAGCACGGAACAACCCCCCCATTCCCGGTCCCGTTCCCATTCCCGGTCCCATTCCCGGTGCCGTTCCCATTCCCGGTCCCCCCCGTGTCCCCCTCACCGTCTCCACCGCCTGCTGCAGCAGCGCTCCCAGACGGCTGAGCATGGCTGGGACCCCCGGGACCACCCCCGGGACCGGCCCCGACCCCGACCCCGCTCCCGGCCCCGCCCCGGTCCCTCCCCCGGCGGCTCCGCTCCGGCTCCCGGCGGGATGGGCGGGATTGGGGCGGGATTGGGGACACGGGGAGGGGGCGGGACTGGAGGAGGGTGGTGAGAGGAGGGGTTGGGGTGGTGTCATAGCGCTAGAACTTCTCTGCGGGGCAGCTCGCGGCGGGGAAAGGACTCGGGGCACTGGGATGGGGATGGACCCCACACACCTCGCACAGGGGTAGGGATGGACAAGGACAGCCCTTCCTGCACTGGGGTGGGAATACCCCTCGTAACACACCAGGATAAGGACAAGGACATTCCCCTTCCCCAGCTCTCACACAGCACAGCACGCGTTTTACGACATTTTTTTTTCAATCTTTAAAAAAAAACCAACAACAAAACACCAGAAAAAAACATTTCTCCAATGAAAACCAAGCCCTGAGGAGCACAGCTGTTGGAAAACCACCCAGGGCCCAGCCTGGGTCCTGCCAGCTCCAGGGAATGGAGAATTGGATGCCCCTGAACTGTGTGTGCCCTGCCAGCTGCTCGATCCGGGGTGTATCCGTACCCACCGCTGTAAATGGGGGGCCTGGGGGGGCCGGGGCACTGCCAATGCACAGTTTGTACCGGACCCACACTGGGGACAGAGCCAGCAGCTCACGAGGTTGTACCTGGGAATTCTGTACCCCAAAAACAAGGTGCTGGGACGGGTGGGAACGCAGCGGGGAGAGGCTGGAAACCCACCGAGGGGGAGTTTGATATGTATATATCTATATATCTGTATATAAAAAATAGATGTGCGTAGTGGTAGCGTTGATACTGGACGGATAAAGATCAGATTCCAGGCTGAATCCAGGCTGGTCCTGCACGATCCACGCGCAGCTGGGAGACTCCCGCTCCAGCAGGTCCATCTGCAGGCAGGCGGTCACATCGCAGACTTCATCTCCCACTCCTGCAGAGCGGCCCAGAAACGGTCAATCCCCCGTCTCCCCGTGCCATGGGATCATCCTGAGCCCTTCCCACCCCGCCTGGATCCCCGGGAGCACCTTCCTCTTCTGCCTCACGTTTCCCTTCTCCACGATGACGGGCGACGGGGGTGGCTTCGTGGCGCTCCTCGCCGACGTGGTGCGTTTCAGCAGCGGCCTGAGGAACGATCCCTGGTGGAAAAACAGCAGAGGGAGGGTGAGGCCATCCCTCCAAACCCTTCAGCCTCCCTGCATCCTGCATCCCCCACCTCGGAGCCGGCCGAGCTGGCGGTGGCAGCGATGTGGCCCTTCAGCGACTTCCCGATGGCCAGCAGGTTCATCTCGGAGCCGGCTTTCAGCCTGCCCTTCACACGGCACGCCCTCTCCAGCTGTCCCACCTTCTCCTCCAGCTTGGGAAAGGCTCTCTTCCCTGCAAGGATAGCGGGGGGCACTGCTGAGCCCGGGCACACCTTGACCCTCCCAGTTGCTCCAACAAGGACCAGGCAGCCCCTGGCACCAGGGCAGAGCCCACCTGTGACCCTACCAATGAGGATGTCCAGCCCATCCCGAGTTCCTTTCCTCTCGGGCAGCGTCAGGGTGTGCTGGGAGCGGGAAAGATCCCTGCTCCGGAGGTTGGGGTTCTCCTTTGCCTGCTGTGGGCTGGGAGCCCTGCCCCGGAGAGCTGGTGGGGGTGCTGGAGAGGAAAGGGAGAGGAAGGATGCTCAGGAGGAAGAGAAGGATTCTGGGGTGGAAGAGCAGGGAAGTGATGCTGGGGAGGAAGGGAAGGATGCTGGGGAGGAAAGGATGCATGAGATTAAGGACAGAGAAATCATGGCACAACACCATGTTCATGGGCACCACAGCCCCCACCCCACCCCCTGGGATTGGGGTGCGTGTTGGGGACCCTGCTGCACCCCTGGAAGGAGCACCCAGCCCTTCTCACCCGCCTGGGAGGGCCGGGCACTGCCCGGGGTGCTGCTGCTGGCACAGGTGGGCAGAGCAGACACGGGTCTCCTGCGCTGCCCTTGCACTGCCCGGTCCAAGCTCTGCTGCTGTGGGAAGAAATCCAGGAGAATCCCGCGGGCAGGGGGATGGTGGGAGCCCGTCCCCCCACCCCGGGGGTGGCATGAGCAGGTTACCAGCTGCTGCAGCCGCTCTGCGTTGGAGTAGAGGTGCTTGGAGGTCTCAGCTGGCGGGGGCTGCCCAAAGGGGTCATCCATGTAGGTGTTGGGGGTCGGGACACGGCGCAGCATCAGCCCGCTGCGAGCAGGAGAGGGGGCCTGTTAATTCCCACACCCCGCAGAGGAGCAGGAGGGCTGGGGGTGGCCCTGCCCCATCCAGAAGCTCCTTACCCGGCAGCAGGGCGGCTGCTGGCACTGCCAGGCCTGGGGGGCTTGCTGTGGGGTCCGTCACCCGTCGGCTCCCCTCCTCCCCTGGCCCGCAGGGTCTTCAGCCAGGCTTCCCTCTCCTCATCCGACCGGGCCTGGCGTGGGGCAGGGGATCCAGGCTCAGCCCGTGCCCCCCCCGGAGGGATGTGGGGTCACCGCAGCGGTCCCTCACCTGCAGCAGGGCGAGCTCCCGGCCCCGCTGGGCGATGCGGATGCGGAGGTTTTGGGGCGACCCGGCGGCCGCCCCGGGGGAGACCTCGCAGCCGTCGAGGCGCAGGGCGCAGACGGGGCGCTGGGCAGCGCCGGGCTCCGGGAACATCCGCAGGGCTCCCTGGCGCACGGCGCACCACAGCCGCTGCCAGCGGCCCCGCAGCCGCACCGCCAGGAACCCTGCGGGCCAGGACCCCCTGTCAGAGGTGGAGTTTGAGGGGGGCAGGACCCCCCCTCGCCCCCTCCCCACGCACCCCACCTCCTTTGGCGTCCTCGCCGGGCCGCGGGCTGCGGGCGGGGCTCTGCCGGGAGCGATTCTCCTCCTCCTCCTCCTCTTCCTCCCTGCCGAGCTGGGGGCCGGCAGGCTGAGAATGGGGATGCAGAGAGCCCCGACTCTGCGGGTTTCACCCACACACACACCCTGACCTCCCCCCCCCAGGCCAACCCTTCCCCAGTGCCATCCAGCAGGGCCGCCAGCACATGGAACTGGGTGTGCTCCCGGCCCTTTCCCGTGCCTGGGTGTCCCTGGACAAGCTCACCCTGCTGAGCCTCGAGGAAGGGGACGCTGGGGCGCTGAGGGCTGCCAGCCCCCCGGGGGCATCGCTGCTGACCTCCTCGATCACCTGCCGAGGGAAACGGGGAGCGCTGCACCCCGGGCTCCTGCTCCTCGTCTAGCAAGGCTCCAACACCCCCGGGATGGGAGCTGGGAGCAGACAGGATCACCCCCAGCACCCCCCGCGGGAGCACCCCAGTACGGCTGTGCCCCCATTTCTCCCTGCCCACCCCACTCCTGCCCGGCTGCAACACCTCCAAACCTTCCTCCAGTCCTCAGCCTGCTGCCGGCTCTGGAAGCCGATGACCAGCACCTCCCCTGCCGTGCCTGTCACCTTCAGGGCGTGCGGCATCTTCTTGCCTCGCTTGTCCTTGTAGGTGACGCGGCAGCCCCGCAGGTCCAGCTCCAGCACCGGCTGCAGGTCGGCGGCACACCTGAAGCACTGCGGGGGCACAGGGTGGGTCAGCAGGGCACGAAAACCTGCTCCCACCCACCCATTGACTCACCCATCCCTCCTCCTCCTCCTCCTCCTCGTCCCCCAGCCCCTCACCAGCAGCACGTGCTCCCGGACGATGAAGAGCTGCTTCGCCCACTGTCCCAGCCAGCGCTTCCTCCAGAGGAAGCCGCAGAGCTGGGCCTCGGGGCGCCCGGGGGGCTCGGCCTCGGGGCTGCTGCTCAGCGGCCACCTCAGGTAGTGGGCACGGTCCGTCACGCCGTCCTCGTCCTCCTCGTACGACTCGTAGTGGCTGCTGTCGGTGTCGGCGCCGCCTGAGGGCCGGGGAGGTGTCAGGGGGGGGTGGGTGCAGGTGGGGGCTGGGGAAGGGGTGCGGTGGGTCCTCACCGGAGCATCGGCTCTGGGGTTCGGCATCTTCGTAGGGGTCGTCGGCCGGAGGGGAGGGTGAGACACCCAGCACCTTGTTCTGGGGGGGGAAGGGGTGCTCCAAAGGTGCTGCCCCCAGCGTGGGCCTCGCAGGGTCCCGGAGGCACCTGGAGCCTGTGGGACCACGGGGACCTTCCCACCCCTGTGGGAGCGAGGTTTCAGTGCAGGGATGGCCACCGGTGCCCCTCTGCCATCCTTTGTGCTGCTGCCTGAGCCCCCCGCAGCCCCCCACCCTCCTCCACTGCCCCCCTTACCCCTCCGTGCAGGTTGGGGGCACTGGCCGGGCGGCACTCGCAGCCTCTCCCTCCCGCTGCATCCGCAGCCCTGGATCCTGTGGGGAAAAGCAGAATTGGCAGTGGCATTGCAGGGCAGTGAGGGGTCGGACACCCCCAGCCGTGCACGGGTGGGTCGGAGTGTGGGACTCACCGGGGCTGGTCCAGCCCTGCGGGGTCCCCGGGGAGGGCGAGAGGCAGCGCATGATCATGTACTCTGCATCCTCTGCTGCGGGGGGGGAGCGCCCGGTCACAGCCCCACCCCTGCACCCTTCCCTGCTGCCCACCGGGCACCCACCGGGGGCTTCCCCCCACCCCCGGCCCGCACTCACACGGGGAGCTCTGCAGCCGGGACAGGAGGTCGGACACCGACTTTTTCTTGGCCCGAGCCGAGGCACTGAGGCTTTCCCGGTCCAGGATGAGCAAGAAGGACCGCAGGTCCGACAGCAGCTTGTCCAGGTCTGCGGGGGGGGCAGGGAAGTGCCACCGCACCCACCAGAGGAGGGCAGGCAGGGGCTCCCCGATGCCATGGGGATTACGTGCCCCATCCCGCTGGTCGTGCCCCCGCTCCAGCACCTGCCCCTGCCCTGCACAATCCCACTATTGACAGGCCCAGGGGCACGGGGCAGGATGAGGAGGGGGGCTGAGGACCCGCAGTGATGAAGGCTCCTCTGTGTGCCCTCACAGAGCCGGTTTGTTCCCGGCTGGGCGAGGGGGCTGCGCTGGGCAGCCCAACCTGCTGCTCCTCTGTGTGCGGAGGAGGAGCAGGAGGAAGAGGAGGAGAAGGAGAGGGAGGCCTGGCACGTGGGAGCAGCTGATGGAGGCTGAAATGCTGATCATTCCCCCACTGCCTGCTCTGAGGAGTCAGCCCAGGAGGAGACGAGGGCAGGCAGGGAAAGGAGCCCACCAGTCCCACGTGTGTTATGGGGGCCATGGGTGAAGCCCCCTCGGAGGTGCTGGCACAAGGGGAGCCCCTTTTCCCTCCCAGTGTCCCCAGTTTGGGAGCACACACCCTGCCCGAGGGGAGAGGAAACATCTGGCAGTGCAGTGAGGCTGAGCAATGCCGGAGCTGGGCCCAAACATCTGGATTTCCCTGGAAACTGGGGAAGAGAAAGGAAAGGGGGGGACCAGCTCCCTGGGGGAGAAGCCAGGGCGAGGGGAGGGAAGAGAGCAGGGGCTGCCTGAAGGGACCCATGGGCAGTGTGGGGGACATGGGGACTGTCCCCCCTGCCCAGTGTGCCTGGCTTTGCCCCTCCCTCCCTCTCTCCTCTCCTCCGCCCAGGCCGAATTCCTCGGCAATGACATCTCCGTCCACTCACCCCTTTGCCTTCCCTGCAGCCCCCCCCCACCCCGGGTGCTCCCCCCTCGGTGGGGCAGGGAGTCCGTGCCCGGCGGTGCCCACGGCCAGAGCAGGGCAGGCAGGGGCTGCCCTCACCCGTGGCCTCGTGCCAGCTGCCCGCTGCCGTGCCAAGGGAAAGGCAGCCGGGATGGAAAACATCTGCCTCGGTCTCCAGGGCGGGAGGGAAACGCCTCCCCCCCCAAACACGGCGCTGTCTCCCAGCAAAGCTCCCTGCTCCCACGGGACGTGTCCCGGCGCGGTGGCATCCTCACCCTCGTGGCATCCGCATCCTCATCCTCGGGGAGGGGGGAGGAGGAGGAGGAAGGCCAGGATGGGGGAGGAAGGAGAGGGCTGCCCAAGGGATGCCGCGGTAGCACGTGATCCCTGGGTGATGCCAGGACCCGGGGGAAGGGGGTTGGAATTCGGGGCTGGCACCTCTGCCCTGCATCCACGTGGATTTTTCTCCAGTGCACTGAGGTGCTGCGGGATGCAGAGGCGGTGGCAGCGGCTCGGGGGGACCCCGGGGGTGGCTCTGGCCCAGCGCGGGATGACTCAGAGGAGGCTGGAGGCCGCCCCGAGCTCTCCTGCCCGCGGCATGACCCGTCATGTGGGGAGGCTCCGGGCCACGGCTCCAGGGCGGGGACGCTCCCCCATGGCCGCTGCACCCCCCAAACTGCCCCCGGGAGGGCGCTGGAAGAAGCCCTGGCACCCCCCTCCCTGCCCTGGCACCCCAATGTTGGGGGGCACCCCGTGCCTGCTCCTCTCCCCCCCCAGCACCCCTCCGGCAGCCCCCTGCACCTTCCACCACCCCAAACCCCCGCTCTCCCCCTTTTTCACCCTCTCCTCCTTCCCTTTCACCCCCTTTTCCCTTTCCACAACCCCCCCCGGGCACCCCCACGCCCAGCCGCACACGCGTGGGCACCCCCAGCACCCTCTGCCATCTTTACCCCCCCCGCGCCTTTTTAGGCTTGTACCCCTCCCCTCCTTCAGCCTCGCATCGCTTTGTGCCCCCCGTACCTCTCTGCCGGGACATGGTGCGGGAGCGCTCACATCGCGGCGGGATCGGGATTGGGATGGAGACCGGGATTGGGATCGGCACCGGCACCGGGGCAGCGCTGTCCCGGCCCGGCTCGGCTCGCACACGCCCTGAGGGCCCCCAGCACAGCCCGGCCGGGGCGGGAGGAAGGCGGGGAAGGGCTCCGCATCCTCCTCGGAGCACCATCGCCATCTGCAGGGACCCGGGCTCGGGGAGAACGGGGGGTCTGGGGTGAGTTTGGGAGGAGGATGGGGAAGCAAAGCAGCGGAGCCCGGCCGGATAAAGCCATTTCACCTTTAATTGTAAGCAAAAAATCACTCTCACGCAGATTCTCCGACACCAGCAAATAAAATAAACTCTAACAAAAACAGAGAAAGTGAATCACTGTAGTCCAGTCCGAAAACAACCCATATTTATATATATATTTATAGATATGTCGTTTGTAGCAGTGAAAGGCAAGTATGGGCCAGTGAATTCCCGATAAATTACATTCTTTACATCCCAACAAGGTCTAGCGGCTGGAAAGTGGCTGGAAACAGAAACCGGGGAGCATGGGTGAGGAGGGGGAGTGCGGGGGGAGAGGGGTCCTGCCCAAAACGTGTGCGGGGAGAGGGGAGGGCTGTGAGAAGGGGAGGTGCTGCCCGGTGCCGAGCCCTGCCTGCGCAGCCAGGAGGGGGGGTTTGGGGACAGGGACTCTGCCCAGCCCCCGGTGGCCGCGGTGCCCATCGAGCCGTGCCCTGCTCCAATCCAGTGCCCCAGTTCATCGTTGTCCAGTTCATCGTCCCAGTGCCCTCCTGTAACCCCCCCCAGTGCATCCCCCACTCCCCTCCTGCACCCCCCCCAGTGCATCCTCCCTTCCCCTCCTCTACCCCTCCCTTCGTGCATCCCCCACCCCGTGGGCACATCTGCCCATGGAAATGCACCGGGAGCTGCCCCAGGGTCCCACTGAGACCCCCCCCAACTCATCCCAGGTGCTCCCCCTCACCCCCCTCCCAGCCCTGCCCCGCTCCAGCCCCGTGCCAGGTGGGTTTGGCAGTGTCCTTGGGGGTCCTCGCTGCAGCAGCTGGCACGGGAGGGACCCGAGGGAGGTGTCAAAAGTGAAGGGAGGGGGCTGGAGGGGGGCAAGGTGGGATGGCAGCCTGGTTTTTCCCAGGAGAACATCAGTCTGGCAGTGAGTCGGCCCCCAGGCTCTTCCCAAGTCTTAGGGTGGGAGAGGGACGCCCCGGGGGGGGGGGCACAGGGTCACCCAGGGGGCACAGGGGCACCCAGGGGGCACAGGGGCACCCAGGCTGGGGGGGCTGAAGGCAGCAGACCCCCAGGGAGGAGGGGATCGCCCCCCCCAGTGCCCATCCACAGCAGCCCGCCCGCTCCCGGCCGGCCAAAAGCAGAGCCAGGCACTGCCCCTGCCAGCAGTCCTGGGATAGGGAGGGATGTTGGGGGGGCAGAAAGGGGGCACCAAGCCCAGAGACCCCCCCCCAAACCACCCCCCGTGGCTGAACCGTGCCTGCCCCGGGGTGGGAGCTGTGCCATCACTCCGTGGCCAGGCAGGTTCAAGCCCCGTTTCCCACGGGAGGAGCGAGTCCAGGGGGGTGGGAGGTGGGGGGGACAGATCTGGGGGTATGGGAAAGGGGTGGGGGGGACACCCTAAAAACCGGCTGAGAGCCCTAAAGCGGGTACACGGCGCGACACGGACTGAGCTCGGGGCCGAGCAGGGCTCAGAAGAGGAAGGCTTTCTTCTTCAGCTCGTTGCGCTTCCAGAGGGCCAGTTTGCTGAACTCCTCCGGGGGCATCTCGAAGACCTTCAGGAAATCCTCGGGGGACAGGTGTCTCTGTGGGGGGCAGAGGGGTCGGTGAAGGGGTGCAGGGACCTCCCCCCCCCTGCATGACCCCAAAAACCCTGGCACAGCCCCTACCTCCAGCCTGGTCCTGTCCACTCCGGGCGGCAGCTTCACACGGCCTCGGTTCGTCACCATCAGCATTTCATAGGGGTAGATCTGCAAGGAGGAGGGGACACACACGGCTGTAGGACCCTCTCGCAGCCCTATCCAAGCCCCCCCAGCCCCATCCAAGCCCCCACCCAGCCCCGCTCACCTTCTGCTCCAGCATGCTGGGCAGGGAGTTCCCTCTGTCCATGCGCCCACGTTGGCCGTTCTGGGGGGGCAAAGCCTGGTGTCAGCCCGGCCCCCCCTCCCCAAAGGGCTGCTCTGCCCCACCTGAACCGATGCCAAGGTGATGGGCTCCAGCCTGGCATGGCACGGCCCCCCTCCCACCTCTCCCACCTCCAGCTGGCCCTTCTCCCCTCTGGGATCAGTCCCAGAGGTGGCCCCGGTGTCCTCCCCCCATCCCATCATACGTCACCCTCTCACTGGGTCTCCGTCCTGGCAGCCAGGTGAGTTCTTACCTGCAGGGCTGGGAAACAGAGAGGAGCAGGGCTGAGCCCTGGGGACACTCACTGTGACCCCCCCCAGTACCCTCCCCAAGGTGATTGCAGGACTCCCAATCCCTTGGGACATCCCCACATCTCCCCCAGACATCCCACATCCCCCAGGACAGCTCCACATCCCTGGGACATCCCCACGTCCCCCCCAGACATCTCCACATCCCCTGGGACACCCCATCATTTCCAGGACATCTCCACATCCTTGGGACATCCCCCCATCCCCAGGACACCCCCACACCCTCTCTCTCCTCAATACCACCCCCGTTCCACGGGCTGATCCTCACCTGGACTGCCCTTCTCGCTCCCCACCGAGCCGAACTCTGCTGACTGCAGCTGCAGGGGGACAGGGGACAGGGGACAGGGGACAGAGGACAGGGTCAGAGCAGGGCCACCCCCAGAGCTTCTCCAGGGTGGGGCATGACCCCAGAAGTGTGGGGGGGCCGCTGCTGCCCACTCACCCGGGTGAGGGTGCTCCTGCCTGAGGCCGGCAGGGAGGAGCTCTTGTAGCTCGTGTGCAGGGCTGGAAGAGAGGAGAGATGGTCAGGGGGGCAGGCAGGGACGTGGGAGGTGCAGGCAGGGATGTGGGAGGTGCAGGCAGGGATGTGGGAAGTACAGGCAGGGATGTGAGAGTTACAGGCAGGGATGTAGGAAGCATGAGCAGAGATGTAGGAAGTGTGGGCAGGGATGTGGGACCTGACAGGAATGCAGGCAGGGATTGGGAGGTACAGGCAGGGGTGCAGGAGGTACAGGCAGGGATTGGGAAGTACAGGCAGGGGTGCAGGAGGTACAGGCAGGGGTGCAGGCAGCCAGAGCCAGCAGGCGAGGCAGGGAAGGGCAGGCTGCAGGAGGAACACCCCACGTACACGTGTGGAAGGGCGTCCGGTCTGGCAGAGAGCGGGTTTTTCTCCGGATCGGAAGAGATTTCTCCATCTCCTCCTTCAGGATCAGCTTCCCGAGGTTGGAGGTGACCTGGGGATGAAGGGAATGTGGGTGGGGAGCAACATCAACACTCCCCCAGCCCCTCCCGAGGCGCCGCCTGCCCGCTCTGCCCCTCACCTTGCTCAGCTCCTGCTTCTGGAGCTCCCGCAGGTTCTTCATCTCCTCCGTCAGGTCCTCGTCCTCCTCCTCCCCTCTCTTGGAGGCCATCCGCCTCCTCCACTCCGTCTCTGCGGGCACAGGGGGGGTGTCAGAGCCCTTCCCGGCACCCCACGGGGTCTGAGAGTGGGATAACCCCCCCGTTCCCACCTACCCACGACTGCCAGGGACGGGGGGCACGGCCAGTAGTCGGTCTCGATCTTGGCGGGCTGGTTGGGGTCGGGGGGCTGCGCCGCCGGGAACTTGGAGGATTCGATGATCAAGTCCTCTATGAGATGCTTCCCGTGGTGGGCGCTGGAATGGTGGTCTGTGGGGCATGGGGGGTGGGTGAGGCAGTGCCTTTTGGGGTGCCCCATCCCACGGGACAGACCCCACGCACACACAACACACACTCACCTTTCTGCCGGTAGATCGGAGGCTTCTTGTATATGTTGAGCTCTGTCGTGTCGGTCTCTGGAAGGAGAAAGGGAGGGTTGGAGGGGAGGGAATGGGAGCTCACGGGTGTGCAGGGACCCCCAGGGTGGGTTTGGCAGCACCAGGGGGGCCTGGTGTGTGGGTGGTCCCGGCGCCAGGGGCCGTACCGGGTCGGTGGAAGTGCTGGACGCTGCTGCGGGTGGAGGAGCCGCCCTGGCGCGAGGTGGACAGGGGGGTGCTGGTGGGGGGCCGGCTCTCCAGCCACTCCCGGATGACCTGTGGGCAAACAGGGATCAGCGATCAGCCAGTCCACCCCCCTGGCCCTCCCCGAATTCAGCATCCTCCCCGGCATTCCCCCCTCCCGTGCATCCCAAGCGGTGTCGTTACTCACCTCCGGAGACGGAGGGGGAGAGATGGATTTGGGAGACAGGGAGCGCTGCAGGAGGCAAGAAGCATTTTATTCCACTTTACTCCAGCAGCCCCACAGCTGAGATTCCCCCTTTCTGACCCCCCTCTTCCCCCCAAAAACACCCCAGGGACAGAGGTGGCCCAGGGGCCTCCTGACCTCCCGGCTCCGGGGCAGCTCCACGTGCTCCATGAGCGAGTAGGTGAAATGGGGTTCGTAGATCATCAGGTCGGGGCGCTCGATGTCCAGGATCGCCTTGTCCTTAGGGATGGCAGCCAGGTCCTTGTACCCCAGAACCTCGTTGTCCATTTTGGCCTGGAAAGGAGGAAAAGGAGGTTTTCTGTGGCCCTGCTAGGGTGATGGAGGGGGTTTGGGGAGGTGCATCCTGTCCCCACGGATGGGGGGATGTGGTGGGAAGGTGGCAATGGCTTCTTACCACGATGCTGGAGGGCGACCCGGGAACGCTGGATCCACGGGAAGAACAGACGCTCCCAGGGGAGGTCAGTGGCTGCTGGATGGAAAAGGAGAGGTTTGAGGCCAGGAAGGGGCTCAGGGTTGTGTTTGGGAACCCAGAGCATGGCAGGGGGGCCTGGGGACACCACGGTGCCCATGGACTTCAGTGCAAAAGATTCCTTGGGGGTTTCTGGGCAAGCACTGGGGTCTCCTTTGCTCCTCTGGTGGCAGGGGACAGTGGCTTGGCCAGGACACGCTGCCACTAGATGGTGCTGCCAGGCTGGGCTGGGAGGAGGAGGAGGAGGAAGGCAGGGCCCTGTTAAGGGCATCCCATGACTGCCCATGTCCTTGGCCACCAGCCACTGCCTGCATGTCCCCAGCACCCTGCCTGTACCCCCAGCCCCTGTTTGGACTGCCAGCCCCTGTTTGGACTGCCAGCCCCTGTTTGGACCCTCAACACCCTTTCTGGACCCCCAGCACCCTTTCTGGACTCCCAGCACCCTTTCTGGACCCCCAGCAGCCTGCCCACAGCCCCCGGGATCCTGCCCATGACCCCCCCTTACCTTCTGCAGTCTTTCCATTCAGCTGTGGGCAGGAGAGGTTGTGTCAGTCACAGGGTCCTGTGGGGACAGCAGAGGGCTGGGGGCACAGCCAGGGTGGGCACAGAGCACCCCCATGCTGGTCAGGAGCGAGGTGCCCATCTCCCACCACCCTCCTGCCATGGGGCTGAGCCCGGCAGCCCCCCCAGACACCAAACCCTAAGGTGGCACAAGACTGGCACGTCCCTCCTGCCAATTATCACTGAGCTGGCAGCAGGACGGGCTTCCCAGGGGTGCCACTTCCCAGGGAGCCCCCCAGGCAGGGGGGACGGGCGTGAGGCACTCACCGCTGCCTCTGTGGCTCCACATCCCTCTGGACGCCGACACCAGGCTGGGGCTCGGATATTCCCTCTGCAAGGGAGACGGGAGAGGTGGCGGTGACTCACAGGAAGGTGGAGCTCCACCTCATCCCCCGCGCTGTCCCTGTGGACCCCGGTGCCCGGCCGTGTGTCCCCTGCCCGTGCCGGCTGCCTGGTGGCTGCTGACGGTGCTGGCAAGCGGGAGCAGCGGGAATGACGCCCTTTTGTCCGGCGGCCTCGAGAAGGCTCCAGCGGGAGCGGGACGGGCGTGCTGTGCTCTGCCCCCCACAGCCCCCCGGGGCCTCGGCCCTCGCTGTGCTTTACACCCACAATGCCGCACACAAAGGGGAAAATTCCCCATTCTCCTCAAAACTTCTCCTTTCAGCGGGGGAGGGAGTCGGGAAAAGCCTCGTGCGAGCCGGGCAACAACAGCGGCAGCAGCGCCGGAGCCCTCCAGCCTCGAACCCCAACCCTGGGCGTGGGCTGGGGGGCTGTCACCGCCTCTGGGGACCCCAACCCTGCTGTCCCCCAGCTCCACGGCTCCCAGTAGGGGTGAATCACCCCCCGTGGGATGCAGGGATGGAGAAGGAGCAGGTCTGAGGAATCCAGGAGCATCCTCCCGCTGCCGGCACGAGGGTCCAGCCCAAGCACGAGGAGGCCCTGCCGGCAGCTCCACCTCCCCTCCCTGGAGACCCCTCCACGCTACAAATGACCCCCAGATTCGTCACCGGGAAGGGGTTTTAACCCACTCACCCCCACCCCCAGCACCTCCCAGCCCCCCCTCCCGAGGGTCTGCAGCGCCGGGGGCCGGTGGGACGGGATCGGCACCGAGCGCGGCACAAGGCGGCATTGTCCGGGCTCATCCATGAGCTCACACTTTCCAGCGGCGGGGCCAGGGCAGCCCCCCGGCCTCCGGTCACACCCCCGGGGGCGTTTGGGACACCGGCGGGGCCGCGGTGGCAGCGAGCAGATGGATGCGATGGCGGAGGAAGCGGCGGAGCGGCGGGAGGGGGGTGCGGGGACGGCTGGATGCGGATGCCGGAGGGGACGGAAAACAACCCCGAGCCGGGGAGGGGGGGTGCGGAGAGATGCCAAAAACCTGGCGAAGGGTGCCAGGGCTGCACAACCAGCTCGGCCACGGTGTGTGTGTCTCCCCCCCCCTCGCTGGGGGACGCGGGGACATCTTATCTGGCGCAGGCAGGGAGCCACCGCCCCGATGGCAGCCGCGCTCCCCATGGCAACATCCAATCTCCCCGCAACCCCGCTGGCAGGTGCCCCGCGTGTTCCCGAGATAAGCGTGTTTGGGATTTTCCCGGCCAGGAGGGTGAGAGGGAGAGGGGAGAAGGAGGTGGGGACACGCCGTGCCCCCCTCGCAGGGCGATGCTGAGGGTACCCAGGGAGGGAAAAGAGCTGGGCAGGAGTCACGGGAAGAGCTGTGGAGGAGGGAGGGAGGGACGGACAGACAGGACACGTGCCGGAGGGGGCTCACCGGGATGTAGGGGTGCCGGTCCCCCCGCTCCTGTCCCCAGGGGGGGCTGTGGAGAGGGCTGTGCTGCAGCGGGAAGAGGCCGGTTCCCTCCTCCCCACCCCGAGGAAATCCGGATTTGACTTTTCGCAGCCGCCAAAGCCCAGTGCCCGGCCCTGGGCCAGGGGCCAGGCTGGGAGAACACCCTCACTGCCCGCGGGGGAGCGGGCAGGGACCCCCCGGCCTTCCTCCCCTCGCCCTCCTCCTCATCCTCCCTTCCTCGCAGTGCAGGGCAGGAGCCCCCCGGTGTTCCCGCAGCCTCCCCGGCTCCCGGCCAGCGGTGGAAGTGGGGGGGACACGCGGGGTCACAAGTTCCCCGAACAGACGGTTCCCGCCAGCCCTGGGAACGGCGTCCGGTGTTTCCCAGCCCAGCCCATCCCCGGCCTCCTCCTGCTCCTCCTCCTCCTCCCGACACAAACCCCAAACAAACACAGCCCAGGAGAGGCCCGGAGCATCCTCCACCGGGGGAAAACCGAGGCACCGCCGCACGTGGGGCCCCACCGGCAACTTGATCGCGACCACGGGAGCACGTGGCTCCCCGACCCGCGGCCGAACGGTGTCCGGTTCCTCCTTTGTCCTGTTTCTCCCTTTTCCATCCCCGCCGGAGCATCTCCCGGCGGCGGGAGCGACCCCGTGGCTATTGACAGCCCAGCCCATCGCTTCCGTGCCGTTGCACCCCGCTCGGGGACCCCGGTGGCCTTAAAAGCCACCAGCTGGCAGCTCCTGGCCCCGGGGCTTTTTCCATCCCTGGGATGGAAGGCGCGTCCTGCGGCAGACACGGGGATGCTCCGAGCCTCCGTTTCCCGGGTTGCAAGAGCAGCAACCCGCCCACCCCATCCCGGGGCGGATGGAGACGAAGAGGAGGCATTTCCACCTCCTCTGTTCCTCCCCTCCAAGGAATCTGGGCCAACCCACCCGCTCTCCTGCTCCCTCAGCGCTGCCAGGAGGCTCCGAGCCCTCAGACAAGTTTAGAGCGGGGATTCACGGCCCTCACCCCAAAGCTCCTGGTTGAGGTGGGGGGGGGTCCGTCCCCGGCCCCCCTGCCCCGCTGGCCACGCCGCAGCCCCGCTTTGGGCCGCGCCTCACGTGGCACGTAATCTGGGATTAGAGTGGGATTAGCCTGCTCATCCCGCACGCGGAGGGACCCGCTGGGGGTGTGTGCGGAGGCCGCGCCCTCCGGGGCTCCCCGTGGGGGTCCGGTGGTGCCCCCCGGCCCCCAAAGACCCCCCCAGTTCTACCAGTTCTCCGGGAACAGCCCCCAGGGATACCCATCATCGGGAACATCGGGGGGAGGGGGGGGGCCTGGGCACCTCGACAGTGGGCATGGGGCTGTCACAGCCAGGCACCCACCTGGCAGGACACTGGGGATGTGGCCGGGGGGTCCCCGGGGCCGAGGTGGCAGCTGGTGGTCCAGGTTTCCCCGGGAGAGGCTGGAATTAGCACTGCCTGACCACCCACCCTGCACACCCACAGCCGGGGGCTGAACCCCCCTTGGAGGTGGTTCCATTCGTGGCCAATGGGAGAGGGGGGGCGCGTTTTGCACCCCAAATTCCCCCCTCCAGGTAGCCCCCCCGAAGCTCCGTGGTGGTGGGGCAATGGGAGTTCAGCCCCTCGGTGCTTTGCCAGGGGGGTTGGATGGGGCCAGGAGGAGCCGGGAGTGGGGGGAGCCTCCAAAATCCCATGTCCATGGCAAAACTGCGACCACCACGGCCAGGGAGCATCAAAGCTCCCTGGGGGGGTGGGGATGGGGAGTGCTCCCCCCTTCAACAGCGCTGAGACCCCACAAGTTCAGTCTGCAAGTGGGGCTGGGAATGGCAGGGCTGTCCTGGCCTCCTCCCTTGGGATACGCGGTGCCCGTGGAAACGTCCCCAGGGAAGGAGGGCAGGGGGTGTCCCGGAGGAGGGGGGGGGGTGTGGAGCACTGTGATTCCCCGGAGAGGGTGCGCGGGGGGGGGGGGATCGGCGATGGAACCCCCAGTCCCCACGTCCCCCCCTCGGGTCACCGCCCTTCCTGTCCCCGCGGCCCCCCGGGCAAGGGCAGGGGGGCTCCTTTCAGCCCCCCCTCCCCCTCCCCGGTCCCTCGGGAGAGCCGGGAAAGAAGGAGCGGCGGCACCATAAAAAAAAAAAAAAACGAGACGGGAAAGCAAAGACCGGCCGCGTCGAACCGTCCCCCTCGCACCCCCCCTCCACCCGGGGTGGCGCGTCCCCCACCCGCGTCCGCGTCCCCCCCCCCTACCCCGAGCCCCGCAGAGCACGGCCGCTCACTCACCTACACGCGGGGACACCGCATCCCTCCGGCCGCGGGGGGCTGCGGGGGGACGCCCTCGGCTCGCTCTGCTCGCCCGGCCACCCGATCGCGCGTGGGCCACCGGGGCTGCGGCGGCTGCGGCGCATCCGAGAGCGTGACGGCGGGGCGGGCGAGCGGGCGAGCGGAGCGGGCGAGCGAACGAGCCTTTTGCCTATCTGTCACAGCCAGCCCCGCCGCCCGCCGCCCGATAACCGCGGCGGGGCGGGCGGGGGTGGGTGCGTGGGAGGCTGCGTGGAGGGGTGGAGGAGCGCGTGGATGGACGGACGGACGGACGGATGGATGGATGGGTGGATGGATGGATGGATGGGCGGGTGGATGGGTTGCGTGGGTGCCGCTCGCCTCTCCCCACCTCGCTCGCTGCTGGCTCAGTCCCTTTCCCAACAAGAGGAGAATTAGCCGGCATCATGACGAAGCAGTTATTGGCTCCCGCTCCTCCCGCTTCCCCGGCACAAAGAGGGAGGAAAACAGCGATAACCCGGCCTGCCCCGCTGCCGGGAGCAGCCCGGACCCCCGGCACCCTCCTGCAGCCCCCGCTGCCAACCGGGCACGGCAGCCCCTGCTCCCCCCCACAGCCCCTCGCCGGGGTTTGGGCACCCCCAGCCCCGATCGGGGGAGCTGAGCACCCCACTGGGCTGCGGCAGGGTGTGGGGGGGCACCTGCCGTCCAACCCGACGCCCAGGCTGGGTTTGGGGGTGCTGCGAGGGCGGCGCCCACCCCCCCGCTGCCCTGGGAGGGAAAATCCAGCAGGAATCTCCTCCATCCGCGGGGCCAGCAGAGCCCAGGGAAGGCCGGGAGGTGCTGAGGACCTGACAAAATCAAGCCCTGGGCTCCGGCAGGGAGAATTGATGTCTCCCCCCGCACACCCTGAGCCCCCCACATCCCGGGAGTCCGGTCCCTCTCCTTAAGATGAGCCCCCAGGGCTGGGCTGGGACAGGGCAGGTTGTGACCGTCCCTAATCCCCCTGGAGCCGCTGGGAACACGGGCCTGGCTGAGGCTCCAGGCCCCCCCCGTACGGGAACGGTGCCACGGCTGGACCCCCCCCGGGGGCGGCGGGGCTGCGTTGGTGCCGCAGCGCTGGGATCCGGAGTCTATTCCCGGCTCTGTGTGGGAGAGAGCAGCCTGCTGACAGCAGTTCCCTCTCTCTCTGGGTCCTCTCCCCAGCGCTCTGCTCCTGCCTCTCGCTGCCTCAGTTCCTGTCCTGGCTCAGGGAAGGGCTGCCCGGACCCCCTGGAAGCACGTCTGGGGGGATGCACCCTCGGGGGGAGGGGGATGCACACCCAGGGGGGGATGCACAGCCGGGGATGGACACGCAGGGATGAACACCTGGGAGGGCAGGAACACACCCAGGGATGCACATCTGAGGGGAAACACCCACAGAGGTGAACATCCCGGGGGGGGGGATACACCCCCAGGGGGATGCACACGCGTGTCCTTCTGCGCCACGGCCAGCCCGGCTCGCCGATCCACGAGCAGCCCGAGATGCCGCCGCACCCCCGCGCTGAGGGGGCTCCGCCGGCCCCAGCCGCCCCCCCCGGGGCCGTGCCCATGAATAATCGAGGCCCTGGCCGCCTTCCGTCCCCCCCCCCCCTCCCCACTAACCCAGTTTCTCAAGCATGAAGACGATCGCAGCGGCTGCTCGGGCGGCCGCCACCTGCGCCCGGGGCCGCTCGGCCGCCCGAAACCCGCCGTGGCACCCGCGGGGGGCTCGGCAACCTCCCCCCACCGCCACCCCACCCCAGCGCCGCACCCCGGGGTGCCCGCAGGGAGAGAGGGAGGGAGGAGTTTGGGAATGCACTTATCCCGCTCCAACCAGCGCACCGGCTCATGCACCCACCCCAAAGCCAAGCACCCCCCCCCGTCCCCGCTGGGTCACCCCCGGTCCCGAAGCGGTGCTTCCAAAGCCTGGCCTAAGGCAGGAGGATGCTGGAAGGTGTGCTGGGGTGGGGGCCGGGTGTGTTGGGGGCACGGGGAGCGCGGCCCTACCTTCAGGGGAGCCCATGGCCCGCCGCAGGCAGCGCTGCCCGTCCGCCGGGAGCCATCCCTGCGCCGAGCATCCCCTCCCCTGCGCCGCACGGCACGTTGCCACAGCGACCGCCTCCCGCCGCAGCCGGCGGGATGGAGCACGGAGGATGTGCAGGAGCATCCTTCGGCCTCAGCCGGGGATGGAGGGGGCGCGGGAGCAGCCTCTGGACTCAGGGAGGGATGGAGGGGGTGCAGGAGCATCCTTTGGATTCAGTGAGGGATGGGGGGTATGCAGGAGCATTCTTTGGATTCAGGAAGGGATGGAGGGGTGCAGGAGCATCCTTTGGATTCAGTGAGGGATGGGGGGGGTGCAGGAGACTCTTTCGGCCTTGCTGCCCTGCAGGATGGAGCCAAGGAGCATTCCCACATTCCCAGGGGGGACACAGCCCTCTGTGAAGCAGCTGCCTGACCCAAAATTGCCCTATTGCCCCCCTTCTCCTCCCCAGGGTTCCTGGGTTTGCAAGGGCAGCCACCCTACAAGGGCTGTTCTGGGTGCTCCCCACGTCTCAGGGGACACCAGTGACACCCCCAGTCCAGCTCATGGGTCCCCTCTGCCACCGCTGGGACCCCGTGGGGCACAAGGATCACGGGATTAGGGGCAGCAGTGGGGTGGGGGACTGACACCCCTCACCTCTGCAGCCAGGTGGGTGCTCTGGGGAGTGGTCCTTGCTGGCTGGGCAGCTCCCCCAGCCCCCTCCAGCATCCTCAGCCCCTCGGGCATCCCACGGGAGAGTAAAGCCTTGGGAAAGGCTGGACACAGCGTGTCAGGGAGAGACACCCTCCAGTGCACTTTCTGCACAGAGGACATTCCCGTCCCCACCTCCACCCCCCTCCCCAGGTCTCACCTCAAAAAACAAGAAAGAGGCAGTGTGAGGTTTTCTTTTTTTTCCTCCTTCCCCAGCCATAATTAAAAAGGACTCACCCTTCCGAGCCCTTTCTATCCCGGGAGGTCGAGAAGAAAGAGAGGGGAGGAAGGGGAAAACCCTGAAAGAAAAGAGAGGAAGGGCTTGGGAAGGAGAAGAGAGAAAAAAAAAAGAAAAAAGAAAAAAAAACAGACGAGGGGGAAAAAATTAAAGCGGAGATTACACAAAGGGAACTCCTCTACCTTTGAAGCTTTGGCGAAATTGGGGAGGGGGCGGCGGGGGCAGGGAGGGTCCGGACCCAGTCGGCTCCTTTCTCAAAGCCTTCTCCTTTCAAGGACGTCTCGAATTCCTGCAGGAACAAGGAGCCGGGGCTGTGGGGCCGAAGGAAACGGGAGAGGGGGGGACAAAATGAAATCCCCGTGGCCGCTCGGCTAATTCCGGCCGCCACACCTGGGCAGCGGCGCCGGGCGCTTTGTTCGCCCCTAATTGCTGGGTGTTGCATTTCCCTCCTGCTTTAAAGCTTCATTTAACTCAAACTGTTATAATTTTCTCACCTCCCCGGTCGGGCTCTCCCCCCACCTCCCCACCCCTCACCCCACATTGTGCTGGCGGGGCTTTGTAGGGGCTGGGGGAGCCCCGGCTCGGGGATTACGGCCCCCCCAGGGTCCGGCTGCCACCGCCCCGGGCATTGTCACAGGGCAAGGCAATTATGGGGAGGGGGCACGGCCGGAATGGTGACCCCCAGCAGGGAGAACAGGGGGGACCAGGCTGGGTACCCGCTCTGAGAGGGGTGGTCTTTGGGGAACAGGGGGGAACCAGGCTGAGGGTGATGCCCTGGGGGGAGAACAGGGGGTACCACAGTGGGTACCACACCAAGGGGGATGCCCTGGGGGGAGAACAGAGGGTACCACACCAAGGGGGATGCCCTGGGGGGCAGAGGGCAGGGGGTACCACAGTGGGTACCACCCAAAAGGTGATGCCAGCTGAGGGGAAGAGCGGGGACCGGGACAAGAGTGGTGTGCTGTGGGGTGCCAAACTGGGCACCAGGATGAGGTGGATGTCCTTGGAGGGGAAGGACAGGGGGTACCACTCCAAAAATGACACCCTGGGGGGGCCATAGTGGGTACCAGATTTAGGGGAACAACAGTGGGTGCAGGTTGGGTAACACACCAAGGTGGGGAACAGGGTGCCCATGCCAAGGGTGATGCCCAGGGAGGGAGAACAGCAGGTACCACACTACAAGTGCTGTCCTGTCCCCCAGGATGCAGCAGCCGCCTCCAGGACAGCGAGTGGGGGGCACAGACAGGGATGGGGGACCCCTTTTGCAGCCATCTCCCTCCTCTCCCTCTGCCCCTGGCACTCCCCCCAGCTTCCCTCTGCCCAGGGGAATGGGGTTCCCCCAATCCCAGCAGGCACAACACCCGTGGCAAAGCCTCAGGCCCGGGAAGGAAAGTCTCCACACTCACTTTTATTTGCCTCGGGGTTTCCTCCTTTACACAAAGAAACTCCAAAGTCTAAATCGTTCAAGGCCTAAAACTGACTCACAAACAGCAAGAGCTGGTAAAAACACACACACACAAAAGCAAAAATAACCAATAGCAAAATAAAAGTCACCCAAAGGCGGTTTTCTCTTTGGCCTGGTGGGCACCCATACGTGTTCTCCACCCACCCACCCCACCCAGCGCCACTGGGAGAGGGCACAGACCTTCCCCTCCAATAAATAACATGGTACAAGTGCTGGTCCCGGGGTCTGTGTGCCCAGGCACTCCCCAGACAGACAGACAGACAGACACATGGGCACCCCACGCTCTCCAGCACCTGCCTGTGGTGCCCTGGGGACAGGAATGTGTCCAGGGGTCCCAGATCGTGGTGGCAGAGGGACACGTCCCTGAGGGGCTGGCGAGAGAAAGGGGGCAAAGGCACCAAAGTGGTGAATGTGGATCCCATGGGATGCTCCAGGGATTCAGGAGCCCCGTGTGGGGCTGCAGACACCCGGTGGCTGCACTCAAACCCTGCTCTCCCCACCCGAGGGGGCGGCTAAAAATCCAGCGTTTCCAGAAAAGCAGGGAACAGCCGGTGCTGGGAGCGACAGGGCAGAGGCTGGCGAGGCTGAAAGCCGTGAGGACGAGGAGGGCAAAGGCACTGGGAGGTCAGCACGGACCCCACGGGACGCTCTGGGGGTGCAGGACCCCAGTGACCATCTCCACGGGGAGCGGGCAAAGGCACCGGGTGGCGAACGCGGATCCGCCGGGGATGCTCCGGGGATTCCAACACCGGTGACCGCGTCCCAAACCGAGCCCTCCCCACCCCTGGGGGCGTCTGAAACTCCGGCGTTTTCAGGAGAGAAGGGAAGCCCCGACGCCGGCAGAGCCGTGGCGGGGGCAGGGGAGGGTCCGGGGCAGGGGAGGGTCCGGGCGTTACGTGCGGGGGCCGCGGGTGCGGCGGGAGCGGCGGGTGGGCGAGGAGGAGCCCACGAACTCGAACTGCTTCTGGCGCTCGGCGTTGGGGAAGGGCAGCTGCCCCCGGTACAGGCGCTTGATGAAGTGGGCCTCCCGCTGGTTCTGGCGGCTGCGGGAGGCGCGGCGGGGGCGGCCCCGGCGGGTGAAGGCCATGTACCAGCCCTCGTAGCGCGCGTTCTGGAACGCCGTGTAGTTGTTCTCCAGCACGATCTCGGTGAAGATGCAGTCCTTGCTCTTCCCGTTGGGCTGAGGGAGAGGGAGGAGGAGGAGGAGGGAGAGGGGCTCTGAGGGTCTGCAGGGATGAGGAGGGGGCACTCGAGAGGTGTTGGGACTCCCCAGAGCATCCCTGGCACCCCCCGGACTGTCTTTGTCACCATCCAGCTCATCCCTGGAACCTCCCAAGTTCATCTTCATCACCCCCTGGACCATTGCTGACACCTCCCAGCCCATCTCTGTCACCCCCAGGCCCCCTAGACCATCTTTCTCACCATCCTAAAAAACCTCCCAGCTTATCTGTCACCCCCAGCCCATCCCTAACACCCCCCAGCCCACATCACCGCCCCTGCCACCCTCCAGCCTGTTTTCATCACCCCCCAGCCCAGCCCTGACACCCCCCAAAGCCCATCTTTGTCGCCCCAAACCCCGTTTTTATCACCCCAGACCCCATCCCCATGGATTCAACCCCGATGCACCAGGACCAGCTCGCCAGGGGCTTCTCCTTGCAGCACCCAGGGCTGATGGGGGAAAAGGGGGGGGTCAGGCAGAGCCCCCCCAGTGCACCCACGTATCCCCCTGGCTGGGGATCCCAGTGGGCTCCCAGGCTGAGCTCCAGGGACTTGGGGGGGGTCCAGGACTCACTTTCCCGATGAGTTTTCCCCTCTTGCTCATGCAGATGTACTTCTCGCTCTCGGCCCCCTTGATGCGCACGCGGCTCCCGAACGTGTCCGTCTCCACGATGAGCTTGGCTGGGAGGAAGGGGGGACGTGTCCCATGGGGGCTGGGACACCCCCCCAGCACCCAAATCCACCCCCCATCACCTTCTCTCTGCCCCGCTCTGCCCGCCTGGGAGCCCCCCCAGCAATGCAGAGTCCCCCTCACCGGGGAATCTCCCAATTTATGGTGCCCAGGGGGCTTCGTTAAAACCCAGCAGGGCCAAAGTGGGGGTTGCTGGAGGCACCAACCCCTCCCTCCCCCTCTGGTGCTTCCACACTGTCAGGATTCGATGGGTTCTCCAGGGCCACACCGAGTCCAGCAGGTTAATCATAATTAACCCACCAGGTTAATTATCCTCATCCTCACCCACAACAGTCCCGGCTCCAGAGGTTGGGAGTGACACCAAAACCCTGAAGGATCTGGCTGGGAGAACTCAGGGAAAGCCCTGGAAAGGTGGCGATTCAGCCTCGCTTGGAAAAGCCTTTCCTGAAGTTCTGAGGGATTCCAGCCTGGGGGGTTTGTGGGGCTCTGATGCCCGGGCTGGAGAATCCCATGGGAAAGGTGGTGTGGCCAGGATGGGCTCTGCCCACCACCCATGGATATTTAAGAGGTGGGTGCCGGGATCAAGCGATTCTCCCCCAGGAAAAGGTGTTTGTCTCATGCCAGGAAGAGATTAGAAAGCACCAGCCCTAAATATGGGGCTTATAAATACTGCATGGAGCCAGAGAAACCCACGATTTTGGAAGTTTTGAGGGCTCTTTGGAGCCGAGTTCTCACCGGAGTCATTCAGGGAGGGAATTTTTGGGTATAAAACCAGCCGGGCCGGAACAGCTCCTCTCCCCCACCATTCCCTTTGGGAAGAGACATTCCCTGGGTGTCTCCATGAGCAGGATGACCCCCCCCAGGGGGAGGGGGGGTGGGTGAGCAGCCCCTCTCACCGAATTTGTTGCCGTCCTCGGCGGTGGCCGTGATCCTCTTCCCGTGGACCTGGACGTGCTTCCCGCTGGTCCGGCTGTACAGTTGGTATTCCCGGATCTGCCGCCGGCTCAGCTGGTCCGTCATGGCCCCCTGGTCCCTCACGTACTGGTTAAAATTAGGAGACGGTTGGTTCTCCCCCTTTGTTTACAAAGGGAAAAATAGAATCAATTCGCTTTGGGAATGGCAAGGGGAGCAGGGTGGGGAGCCTGGGAATGGGCACCTTCCCCCCTGGGAGTGGGAATAGGGAGCTTCCAACCGCCTGGTTCCCTCGGAGCAGCAGCCAAGGAGTGTTTGGGATCAGCAGTGGGGCAGGCAGAGACCTTGTTTATCCCAAGCAAGAAGGGGAATGCAGGGAAGGATGTTCTCTCCCCCCGGCACAGCCGCCCCAGGGATGCTCAGCAGGTCCCAAGGACAGCCTGGGATGTAGGAGCTGAGCTTAGGAAACCCCCCACTCCATCCCTCGTGGTGGGTGAGACCCCCTAAAGCCAGGCTGGGTGTCCCAGGGAGCAGAGCTGTCCCCCCTCAATCCATCCTGAGCTTGGAATAAACATCCCGGACACTGAAACAGCTCCGTGGTTCGTTCTGACCAGGCAACAGCAGCACACGAGGGGTGTCAGAGGGAAAACAGCAGCTAATTAGGGCAGGTGAGGTGGGGAGGGGGATTAGGGGTGGTGGGCAGCCCCCCATCCCTCTCAGGACTCCAACCAGACCCCCTCAACAGACATCCTAAAGGAGAACAGTGTAGGAGGGGCTCAGGGCAGCACCCGAGGGACCCCAGCCCCAAAACCAGCTTGGGAGGGTCTGTGGGCAGGGGATGCACTCCAGGGGGGACACTTCCCACTTGGAGAGTGGGACATTTGGGGTCCCAGTGCCCAGCTTGGGGTGCACAGCATCCCCTGGGGGTGTGGGGAGCACAAGACCTGCCAACCCACATTCCCAGGCTGTGGAAACCCTTCCTGGGAAGGCAGGGGCGTATCCAGCCCTGCACGGAGCAGTGGGATGGTGGGGGGCACTGCCTGCTCCCCCCCCCCCGCCCCAAACTCCCTGCCCACCTTTGTGTTCGCCCGGGGACTCATTTCCTGCCGGGATCTGCTTTAAAGCCTTTGAGGCTGTCGGGGGAGGTGGGATGGGATGGAGGGGGGGGGGCGGCCCCTCTCCATCAAAGGCGCTTCCCTTCCCCTCTCATTTTCAAAGAAATAAAAGCATTTACCTTAGGAAAGGGAAAAAAAAAAAAAAAGGAAAAAAAAAAAAGGAGGGGAGGGTGGTAAAAGAAAGAAAAAAGGTCCCGAGAATGTTTTAATGCCGCGGGGCCGCAGCTCCGGGGGTTTTGTTCGGGCGCTGGAGCAGAGGGTGCTGATATGGAACAGTGGATTTTAATAGGCACTGCCTTTCTAAAGCCACAAAAAGGGACGGTGCAGCCCCAGAGGGTGCGGGGGCGGGGAGAGGGTGTCAAACCTCACACACACACCCCCCTCCCGCTGGTGGGGAGTCCAGACCCCGTTAACCCCCTCGGCAGCAGCTTCAGCCCCGGGAGCTCACGGCTGAGGGACCCGGCAGGGAACGTGTCACCTGCCCGGGATGGCATCCCTGCCAGCCTTATCCACACCCCCCGGAGCGTCCGGGGGGAACGTTATCCCAACTGCTGAACCCCCAGTTGCAGCTTCTCGAGGTCGGCGCTGATGGGCACGAACAGCTCCGGTGCGGACACAACCTCCCCTATCCAGCCCTGTGGCTCCAGCCCTGCATCCCTCCAGCCCTGGAGCTCCATCCCTGCATCCCTCCAGCCCTGGAGCTCCATCCCTGCATCCCTCCAGCCCTGGAAAAGCCCCCCCCCACCAGGGCAACGGGCACCCCCCTAAAGCGAAGGGTCACCTCAGGGTGGGGGTGACAGAGCGGGCGCCTTCGCCCAGCCCGCGGTTAGCAAAGCACATCCACCTACCTGTGTCTGACAGGAGAACATGAGGAGCTGGAAACATCTGCGGGGAAAAGAAAAAAAAAAAAAAAAGAGGGGAGAGGGGAAAAAACAGGGAGTTTCGTTGGGATTTGGTTGTTTTCCCCTCCCGAGGGACGGGCACGCTGAGAATAAACGGGAGGGTGGCAGCGAGAAGGGGGTCTTACATGGAGAGGTTCTGCAGGGTGAGGGGCTGCATGGCGCTGCTCGAAGCCCCCCGGACACAGGGGGACACCGCCGGTGCCACGGCGGGTTCGCTGCGGTCCCGGCCGCGCTCCCCGCCGGGGCAGGGGAAGCCGAGGGTCCTCCCGCGCCCTCCTCGCCGGGGCGATCCCCCCTCTCGGGGTGCCCGAGGGGACGGGCGGGTGCGGAGCTCCCACGAGCGATGCCAAGGGCTCCGGGGCAGCGCCGGAGCATGGGGGAGGCAGCCGGGGCAGGGGCTTCTCCTCCTCCGGCCCTGGGGGCTGCGCGTCCTACGCCTCGGGGGCATCCAGCTCCATCCTGCCCCCTGCGCCCCCACCCCATCGGCCTCCGGTCCTGGGGCCGCCGCCGCCGCCCGGGGCAGCGCCCGCAGCCCCCCAAGCCATGGAGCCCGGCCTGGAGGTGGGACAGGGAGGAAGGGGCAGCCTTTAAAGGTGGGGGAGAGCCCCGCGAAGAGGGGCCGGACCTCTCCCGGGAGGCAGAGGCTGCGCCGGGGGACGGAGGGTGGGATGGGGGAGTGGGAGGGGAAGGGAGGGGGCTCGACCTGCTTGGGGGTCCCCATCACCCCCCGCCCCACAGAGATGATGCTGTGGGGCCTGAAGAGGGTACCAGGCGTGGGGGAGAGATGCTTTTTGTCACCCTCCTGTCACCAGGCTGCCCCGGCCTGGGCATCACCCACCAGATGCTTCAGTGCTGGGGGGCTCTGGGGACCCTCTCCCCACTCTAACCCAGCAGGTCTCGCCTCCCCCCCCACCCCGAGGAGGGGGAGGTTGTGGACCCCTCCACCAGCCGTTTGCTGGCCCCGGGAGGTGTTAAGTGCCCTGTAAACGCCCCGGCAGGGAGCTGGGGTAACCCCTGGGGGGATCCAACACCCCTGGGAGGAAAAGGGGCAGCACAGGGAGCGAGGAGTTTAGTTCAGAAACCACTTACTTGCCTTCATGCTCGTGCCTCAGTCTCCCCATCGGTGCCAGGGGTCCAGACCCCCGGGAAAGGCAGGATGGGGAGCAGCAGGGTACCCACACCCCATCTGCGGGCTGGGGGGCTGATTGAGTGTGAACGACCCAAATTAGACACACCCTTCCCTTCCCTCCCGCTGCCTTCGCACCTCCTGGGTCAGGAATTCAGCCCAAACCCCAAAAGCACAATCACAGCAACCTCCCCCAGCTCCGAAATTCCCTTCCACCCCAATCCTGGGGGCTCAGCATCCCTCGGGGGGGGGGGGGGGGCTGTACCGCGGCTCCCCCCGGCGCGGGGGATG
>JAWWLV010000065.1:2961155-2972180 GCA_035041135.1 Platyrinchus mystaceus | reverse complement strand
AACCTGGGCTAGTGGAAGGTGTCCCTGCCCATGGCAGGGGGTGGAATGGGATGAGCTTTAAGGTCCCTTCCAATCCAAACCACTCTGGGACTCAAAACTGCAGCTCAAACACAGCTGGGAGTAAAACCAGAGCCACCAGTGCAAGAGCTGCTGGTCCTGGGACTCCCAGATGCTCCCTGAGTTCCAACCCTGCTCTGGTAGGAAATTCTGATGCCAGACAGGACACATGCACTTGGGGCCAGAGGAGCTCAGCTGTGGCAAGAAGAAAGGGCCTGTATTTCTCAGATGTCAGGAATATTATGGGATTGAGGCTGGAAATCCTGCCCTGGCAGCAGTCACAATGTCTTGGAAGGCCCTGCAGCCCTGCCTGACTGGCCCCTATTCATGGCAGCACCAACCATTCCCAGCTTGGCACTTCTTGCCCTGCAGTGACTCAGTCTCACAGCTGAATCACAGCCAGCTGTCCAGTTCACCTCTGGAATAAATGCCTGGATGACTTCCAGCAGGGATTGTGCCCCACTGCAAAGATGCAGCCTGGCAGGACGTGTTCCCAAGAGCTCCCCAAGGCCTGTGCCCAAACCCTGTGTCCCTGGAACAGCCCCTTCCCACAGGGTTGTGCTCAGCTGGCTGGGAGCCAGAGCATCATCCTGGCAACCTTCCAGTGCCAGCTTAGACGGCTCTTGAATTATCCCAACAGCGTCACAGGTCCCTCTCTGCCGGCAAAAAAAGAGCTGAGGCTCCAAAGCAAAGTGGCTGCCAGAGAGAACAAGGTCCATCTGAAAGCTGGGTGTTAAACAGGGACACTTTTCCTGCCCCCACCTCCGAGTGCTGCCCTTGGAAATGGAAATATCCAGCGGTTATTGATTGTGTCTCAGCCTGATGGAGCCCTGGTATCTGATCTGTGGGATTTTATTCCCTGCTGGAACGATCCCAGTTCCCCCCCCACCCTCCCCTTGTCCCCCTGGCAGCTTTTGGAGCACAAATAGATCGAAAAGAGAGAAAACACGACAGGGCAGCAACACCCACAGGGAGCAACAGAGAGACACAAAGGGAATGAGACGAGCCCCAAAACCCCTTCCAACCCAAACCATGCCAGGAAATCCCAGCCAGTTCCCAGGCTCGTACCTGTTATGGACCAGCTCAGCCATGAGTTTGAGGACAGGGGTGGTGCAGGCTGGGTCGTGGTACCAGAGCTCGATGGCTCTCTGCAGGATTGGCATGTAGGAGGGGTAACTGCCAGGGAAAAGCTAAGGAATTCTGGGCTTTACAGAGGGCAAAATTCCCACCAAAAGGCACGTTTTGTGTGCTGCACCCAAGCCCTGCAGAGCAGCTTAGTTAATAGGGTTAAACAGAGATGCTGCTGGCTGGGGTCTGCTTTATTATTATCATTATTATTATTATTATTATCATCATCATTATGATGATATCATTAAAATATAATTTATGTAGTCATGTGTTATTTCTATTATTGATATAATTACATATTTTTATATTTATATATTAAATCATATAACTTAATATAAGTTATCACATAAAAATGACGATCATGATAATAAAAATCAGTCCACAGGAGGAATTAACTGCACACACAATTTTTCTAAGACAAAGCAGAACCAAAAAGGTTCTGGGAGGAAAGGGGAAGCCACACACCAAGATGTGTCAGTGCTGACCTTCAGCAGGCACAGCAAATCTGGAGCCCGACACCGTGTCCTTTGGGCAGCAAAAGGACACAGATTCCTCTCCCAAAGGACACGGATCCCACTGCTGCAGACTCCAGGGACAGGAGGAAATGCTTTTGGTGCTGCTGGGATGCAGCCCACGAGAGCCTTTGTGTTTTATAGGTCACAGCCCTTCAGGCCCTGCTCGGGAAAAACCCCCCCAGTTCAGCTCAGAGCAGCTTTTTGGGTTCACTTGGTTGCAGACAGGCCAAATGAAATCTGTTTCAGGGCTCAGAGAAAGGACACCAAGCGCTGTAAAAGTGAAGAGAAAGCCCAGTCAGGATTTCACGGGGCAAAGAGGACATTGGGATGCAGTCAGGCATCCTCAGTGGCTGCAGTTTGAGGGGAACAGAAGGATACATCCACTCAAACAGCATCATGAAGCTGGTCTTGGCGTTGAAGGCAAAGGCAATTCCCCTCAAATCTCTCACCAAACCCACCAAAGTTCTCTGTGTCGAGAAAGGAAAGATGTCAAAATGAAATACATGCATGGAGCAATCCCTGCCTGGCTCCATTCCCTCCTCCCTCCCATCCCAACAGCAATTCCTGCCTGTGCTGGAGCCCAATCCCAGCCTGGACAGTCCTTCCTCTCCGGTGCCAGGAACTCTGGCACCACTGGGATATTTCATTCCCAGAAGGAATGCTGGCAGGGGAATCTCCCTGCTCCAACTCCAAACCACACCTGATCCTGAGGGAGGGATACAGGCCATCCTCCCTTCCCCCTGGAAGGGAAGCTCCCACCATTCCAGCTTGTATTTCAGAGGGGAGAACAGCTCCCACCCTGCACAAATTACTGCCCCTCTGAAAACATCCAGGTCCCTGAGGAAAAGAGCAGGGAGAACATGGATAACAGGGATAACAGGGAATGTCCTGACTTACTTTTGCCTCTTGCTCATTGAAGGTGTTTGTGCTGAACATCTGGGCCACAGTCTCAAAGGCAGCAGTGAGGGGAAGCATGAACTGCTCGTACTGATCCTCATCTTCCCCTGAGAGGGATAAAAAGCCCCAGGAAATCAGGAGAAAATAAATGGCACATCCATCCCTGTGTCCTGCAGCTCTGCCCGCGCCAGACTCTCCCACAGAGCCAGGGAGACCAGAGGTCTCCAGCCAGGTGATCTGCCACTGCCAAAATGGGACTCAGAACAAACTGTGCCACGTCAGGAAAACGTGTGGAGCATCAGGATGGAAAAATTCAGCCCCAGCTTTGGTGGCCTGTACCCAGCAACGGGACATCAAACCCACTCCAGAGCTTCTTTCCCTTCCTTTTTCTTTCGTGGGGGTTTTCCAACTCCAGCCTCCTTTCCTGGAGGGGCTTACAGCTCCCTAAACAAGCAGGACCAGCTTCTAAAGCCCAGGGTTTTGCTCTGATTCCCAGGAAAAGCCCCCAGTTACCTAAATCCACCATGAGCAGACGCCCCAGTGCAGTGTAGAACGTCGTCCGACACCTCATGTCCGTCAGGTTGGACTGATTGTTAATGCCCAGGAAGGAAAAGTGCTCACTCTGCAGAGGGAAAACAAAGGTGGGTAAAAGAGGAAAAAGCCTTCCAGTGGCACCAGGGGAGGTTTGGGTTGGGTATCAGGAAAAGAATTCTTCATGGAAAGGCCTGTAAGTCATTGGAACAGGCTGTGGTGGAGTCTCCACCCCTGGAAGGGTTCAAAAAGCACATGGATGTGGCACCTGGGGATGTGGTTTAGTGGTGACCACGGTGGTGGTGCTGGTTGATCACTGAACTGGGTCTTAAAGTGCTTTTCCAACCTTAACAATTCGGGGAAGCACCACCTTGACCAGGCTGCTGTGCCAGGGGCTGAGGATCCCAACTCCCAGCTGATCCCCTGGCACTGGGTGGGGAGCAGGGAGCTCCAGGGTTACCTGGGGCCATCAAGGAGCACAGGCCACCAGAGGGCAACAGGCACCGCTTGGAACAGCAAATCCCAGAGCTGTCATCCCTCACCTGCAATTCCCCAGCCCCAGGTGAACCAGGAAGTCTGGCTTTGCCTCTGGAGCAGAGGTGGAATTCCCCCCCTTTGCTGATGGGGACCCTTCAGGCTGCCTTAAACCAGCTCTCTGAGAGCAGATTCCCCAGTTACTCTGCCCACATTCTCCATGGAAACAGTAATTCCAGACTAAATTCAGCTTCTGGGCCGAAGGCAGGGGGTGGGAATGCCTGAAAAACACCCCCTAACACAGGGAATGCAGCCCCTCATTCCACCAGGCACTGAAAACCCTCTGGAAGTGGTGCTGGGTCTCCAATTGCTCCAGCATTGGAGCACCATAGAAACATGGAATAGAATCATGGAATGGTTTGGGTTGGAGGGATCTTAAGGATCATCCAGTCCCACCCTCTGCCATGGGCAGGGACACCTCCCACTATCCCAGTTTGCTCCAAGCCCTGTCCAACCTGGCCTGGGACACTTCCAGGGATGGGTCTGGCCTTAGTGGAGGGCAGAGACCTCCCCCATCGAGTGCCACAAAATGACAGCCCCTCAGAACCCCTCCGAGGTGGAACACAAATCCCACTTTCCAGAGGCTCATCCGGTACCAGGGAAGCATCTGGGAGCCAGGAAAGCTTTCAGGGGGTGTCCAAGTGCCAAACTGTCCCCCCTGGGGATCGTTGGGCTGCACAAAGGCAGAGGGAAGGGGCGGAGGTGGGAGGACTCACCGTGTGATTGTTCAGCATGAACTGCACAGCGCTCAGCTTCACCAGCTTCCTCACACTGCTGTATGTGCAGGGGGGTTAAGGAAGCACCAGGGAATCCTTACAAAAGCACTTCCAGGGCAAAGCTGGAAGGGGATCGTGTCTGTGTTATTCAGGATGTTGTGGATTCGCCTCCATTTGTCTCAAGAGCAACCAAGGTCTCAGTGGAGAGACCTGCAGTGACAAGATTTATTGGCTCTGTCGGGAAATATTTGTCTGGAGCTTCTGGAAGAGCAGAAGGCAGACTGTAAACTGGCTGTGGGTGCTCAGCTCCGAAGCAGCTATGATCCAAAATGAAGAAAAATCTACATTCCAGGTGTGGAGCAAACACACCCTGCTCTTCTCACTGCCCAAAAGGTGAAGGGGTTCGGGGATCTGTGACTCGCTCCTGGGCCACTCTTCCCTCCTATCCCTGTGCCCCCAGCAGCTCTTCCCAAAAGGATATCCAATGGAGAGGTCGTTGAGCAGCTGCAGTGTCTTGGAGGTGATGGGCTCACACCGACCCCAGTACTTCAGGTTGGTGATGCTGCAAGAGGGAAGAGGACAGGGATGGATCAGAGGGGGTTTGCTCGGGTTCCTCTTGGCTGGGCAGTGGATTCTTCCAGTTTAAGTCACCCCAAAATGCTCAGCTCCACCCTCCACCGAGACCACAGACAGCACAAGCCACAAAATATCGGTATAAAATCACTGTACTTACATTTGGTTGACTAGAAAATTATCCTTCAGATAATCTTCACTACTTGGGTCCCAAGCTACACTGGCCCATAGCCAGGCCCTTGGAATTCTGGGGCACTCCAGGGCTGGTTTCTGCAGCAAGGGTAAGAGAATTCTGCGGCAGTGACTACATGCAGACGTATGCAATTCTGCACCTGCACCATCCACTGTCAGCTGCAGAATTCTAGTAGCCCTTGCTTCTTCCCAGGAGAGCCATTCCATCCCTTGGGAATGCTGCCCAGCCAGGGTTTGTGGGATGAGCAAGGCCCCGTGCGGGTTAAAAACGGGGGCGATGCCGAACAAGTGCGGGGGGAGCTTTTGGCTGCTCAGCACCAGGCACGGGGCACTGGGTGTCAGCTCCTTAACTGGTTCCAAACGCTCCAGAGGTGGCCCAAGGCTGGACAAAAAGCCAGGCTGGGGTCTGGAGAAGAGGCCGAATCGGGTGTTGAGCGGAGCGGAAGAGCTTTTTAAGGGCAGGATTTGGGAGCGAACGGCAAAGAGAAGCTTCGGAGGAGCCGCCGGTGCCTCCCCAACACAGAGCTCTCGTGGCTGGTGGCTGCCAATCGTGGAGTGACCCCAGGGAACGTGTGCTGGGAGCTGTCCCCTCCCTGACTCTGGTTTTACTGGGAAGAGAATCTGTTCTCCTGGCTGATTTTCGTGTCTCCGCGGTGGATAAACCGATCCTGGGCGCCGTGCGTGACCTCAGCCCTGAGAAGAGCCTGTAATTCCCTCGAGGAGCCAGATGTTCCTAGTTTGTTTGTTTTTTTTTTATTTTCTATTTTTCCAGGCTGACCAACACTCCCTCACACTGCAGTTTCAGAGCTTGCAGCAGAGCCTGGGCTCTGGGGTGCCTGCAGGCAGCAGCACTTACATTTTCCCGATGAACACGCTCAGGACCATGGTCTCGTCGTTCAGCCCCAGCACCTCGGAGAGCCGCCGGTACAGCTGCGGGGGGGGAACGACTGCTGGTTAAAAATCCACCAGGAAAACAAGGAATCCTCACACAAAGGTCTTTGCTCCGGGATTTCCCAGATCTCGGGGTCTGATCCAGGGCAATCCTCGCCCTAATCGCCGTCTCCTCCGTCCTGGAGGTCCAGGATGCTCCACGTAAAAGCAGGAGCACTTGGGGGCATAAAAACCACCCTCCTTCACCTCCAACTGCACCCAGTATTTGGTGCATTTATCTGGAACTCTTATCAGCAGTCCCCAAGTCTCTGGGGTAGGGAAGGAAGGTTATGACCAGAAAGGAAGGGAACCCAGTTTGGAGTTAAGATGTTCCCACCCTTCATGCTTTTTTTTTAATTTTAAACAAGGATTTTACATCTCCAAAGGGGCACCAAGGCATCAGTACACCTACAACTGCCTTGGCATGAAGAGAAGGGGGATTTATCTCCACTTCAGAGCCAGGGAAGCGAGAGAGAGATGAAACTCAGGATTCTCGTGGGCGTTTGAGGTGGTCAGAGGTTTTCAGGGAGAACTGGATTATGGTTTCCAGTTCTCAGCTCCTGAGAAGGAGCCAAAGCTCCTTCCTGACATGGTGTTTCAAAACAGCTCAAAAATAACACTCGGAAACAAATCTAGAAATCACAGCAAAAGGGGCTTGAAAGTATTTCCAGCTAAAGAGAGGAGAAAATCATTAAAGCCCTTGGTTTTCCTTTCTGAAAAAGCAGGGATCACTGGAGTTTGGATCTCCAAGGAGCCCCAGCCAAGGGCACTGATTACCTTGGAAGACTTCTGCACCTGATCTCCGATATAGATCTTCCGGAACTGCTCGAAGAAGCTCAGCATGGCCAACTCCAGCTTCTCATTCCCAGCCTGTGCCAGGCGGGAATCCGTCAGGTTCATCAGCTGCAGCACCCTGGGAACAGGTGGGAAAACACACCTTGCTGATGGACACTGGGAACAAAGAGGGAATTCTGGGAATGTGGTGCCGTTTCCAGGCTTTTTTACTTTCCGGGGGAATTGTTGGTTTGGGGTTGGGAATTCACAACACTGGGGACAAACCACTGCCCAGGGCACTCTGCTCTGAGGTGTAAAGCTGTTGTGAGGCTTCTCCATCCCTGCACAAACACCCCCATGAGCTGGGGGGGGAATTTGGGGATAAATTTGGGGGGCAAACCCAAGGATATTCTTTTGGGCAAGTGCCACAAAGCAGGAAAGAAACCCAAATATAAACAGATTTCTGTGGACATTTATCATCTGGGATGGCTCTAAAGGTAACTGAAATATATGTGGGGTGTCATAATTTCCCCTTTTAAACTCATGAGCCACATGGGAAGGCAGAGATCGGACCTGTTGGTTTACCAACAGCTCAGCTTCCACACCCTCACACTTTAGCTCCTTTTCCAAGTGGAGCATTAGGATCTGGACTAGAAAACATTCAGTGGGACTCAAGGTTTTGTTCTCACACCCACCAAATAAAGCTTGCACTGGCCAGGGATTTGCAATCCCAAAAACCCAGCACGTGTTAGAAGTTTTAACTCAGGAACTACAATATTTACAGTCCATTTACGGGCAAAAGCCACTCTGGATTATTAACCACAAAAAAAAGACTTTTCCCTCCAACCCAGCAAGGAACCATCATGCATTTAGTCAGTGATTTAATCAACAATCCCCTTTTCCATGCTCTTCCCCTCTCAGTTTGCTCCTCACAACCCAAACTCCCCCCCAGTTTCGCCGACACGTTCGCGGGCGGCGCCGCCGCCGCCTCCTTCCCGCTGCCAATTCCAGAGGGTTTGGAGGTGAAAGGAGGGGAAGAACATGGTGGCAGGGTCAGCAGGGCAGTCCTGGTGGGGGCTCCAGCAGCGAGGGGTGCATCCCTACCGACAGACCAACTCTCCATCCATGGCATCCTGCTCGTCCGTGCTGGCGAACGACACCCTCCCACCAATGACCGCCCCGATTATGTAGACGAGCCACGTCAGGCGCCCTGAAAGCAACAGAGGACATGAGAACCAGCAGAGAACCACGAGATCCCTGAGATCTGCGCCTCATCTGGGCACACACAGCGAGTATCTTTCTGCTCTGGTGGCTCTCCCTCCCCAAAGGACTCGGTTAGCAGCCCTGGGGTGAGGAACCCCTTGTGACAGCCCTGGTGTTGATCCAGGTCTTTGATGGAAGGTGCAGTGCCAAGGACAAAGGCTCTGGTTGTGTTTAAACAACAGAACTTTCCATCTTAATGCTTTCATTGCTGTTTTGTGGCTGCCCCATCCCTGGAAGTGTCCAAGGTTAGGATGGAGCAACCTGGGCTAGTGGAAGGTGTCTCTGCCCATGGCAGGGGGTGGGACTGGATGGGCTTTAAGGTCCTTTCCAACCCCAAACCATTCCAGGATTTACTAGAAGAGAAAAAAAGAATGCCAGGTCTCCCTGGAAGATGGTCCTTATTCAGAGCTTTTGCACTGCAGACAGTCACTTCCTTGTAAAACGAGGTTCTGTGCACTTTAACATGCCAGCAAGCATTTATTCTTCCAAGGGATGTGGAGAAGTCAACTTCAGATGGGAGTTTTCCCCACCAAAAAACCCCAAAAGGAAATAAAGAACAGCTGTGTTAAATCAGACAGTGCCATTTCAGAAGGAAAAGGAACAATTCCCATACCTGTGCTGTCACACCCAACTCCTCCAGGGAAGGGGAAGCAGATCCAGTGTTAGAGAGGGGAATAATCCCTGAACCCCCAAAGGAGCTGCTGTGTTAAACAATTCCTGCCCCCCCACGCTGAGCCCACCCAGGGCTGTGCACACAAACCACTTCAGGCAGTGGCACCAGATGAAAATCCCACTCCCAACAACCAGCTGCAGGTTTCTGCCCCACAGCCAAGGAGGAGGGTCAAAGGAGAACCCACAGCCCACCTCAGGTAAAGGGGGATGAGCTGGGCAGTGCTGGCTGGGGAACACTCTCATGACTTGTCTCTGAAAGAGCAGGCAAGGAAATACTTTATATTTCCCCCTAAAAATAGGAATGGAGTCAGTTATAGGACAGCACCCTCTCCAGCCAGTGAAAGGGTCAAAGGAGCAGCCACATCCCACCTCAGGTAAAACAGGGATGGCAGTGCTGGGTGGGGAACACCCTCATGACTTTGTCTCTGAAAGAACAGCCAAGGAAATGTGTTATATTTCCTCAAAAAAGCAGCAATTGAGTCAGCTGTAGGACAGCAACAACTCCAGCCAGTGAGGAGGGTCAAAGGAGAACCCACAGCCCACCTCAGGTAAAGGGGGATGAGTTGGGCAGTGCTGGGTGGGGAACACCCTCATGGCTTTGTCTCTGAAAGAGCAGGCAAGGAAATACATGATTTTTGCCCCTAAAAATAGGAATGGAGTCAGTTATAGGACAGCACCACCTCCAGCCAGTGAAAGGGTCAAAGGAGCAGCCACATCCCATCTCAGGTAAAATAGGGATGGCAGTGCTGGATGGGGAACACCCTCATGGCTTTGTCTCTGAAAAAACAGGCAAGGAAATACATGATATTTGCCCCTAAAAATAGGAATGGAGTCAGTTCCAGGACAGCACCCTCTCCAGCAGGAACACTGGGTGTCCAAACCACCCCACACCCCACGGGAGCGCGGGGCAGACCTGCCTCCCCACCGGGCGGGTTCTCCCGGGAATGACACCCCCTCTGGAAGAAAAGGGGCCTCTGAGTGCTGCAGGTGGGCTCACCTTCCTGCACAGCCACGTCCATGGGGCTGGCAGTGGCACTCTGCAGCAGCTCCTGGTAGGACTGGGCTGACTGGTCGAAGAGCTGCACCAGCAGGGCACACGTCTTCTCGTACTCGCAGCGCCCGATGGTGGAGAGCTGGTCCAGCTGCTGCTGCACCAGCCCAGTGTCATCCAGGGGATCCTCCAGACCATCCCTGAGCAGAGAGGAAGCGGGTTAGAAGGGGATTTATTCTGTGGGGACGGTCTGCCCAACCACAGGAGGTTGGCTGTGTTGGGTACAGGGCGTTTCCCGGGCACACAGAAATCCCAGTGACGGTGTCCGTGCTTCCATCGTGGTGGGAAATGACTCAGGGCAACATCTGACCATCCCTGTGGCCAAAAACCAGCAGAAGAGCAGAGGGTGAGGTGGGAAGACCAGCAGCACCTGAGGTGAGTAACCTCTTCTTTCACCCTTGATGTTTATCCCAGTCTTTTAACATTCATCCAGATGTTTTAATATTTACCCAGGGTTTTTTAACATTCATCCAGGTTTTTTAACATTTGTGGGGCAGCCACAACCTCTAAAGATACAAATAAAAAAAAAAGGGATCAGCCCATCAGTTTTCCCTAAGAGAGGTAATTATTTCCCTATATTGGACCCTTTGTTTTCATCCAACACAAACACGCACACAGTGGAATTCATCCCACGGGAACTCAGGCACTACAATGGAATCCTGTAGGCTGCCCCTGCACTCCAAAGAATTAAAAAGGTGTTTTTAGGTGTAATTTGTGCTATCCTACAGCAGAGATGCACAATGAAGTGACTCACACCTTGCATCCCTGCTCTGCTGGGAATTCAGGGGGTGCAGGGAACGCTGCAGATCCTGGGTGAGATGAATTCTACCCAGAGCACGTCGGACACGACGCAGAGCAAATCAGCCATCTGAGATTAAGCAAGGTCTCAACAAAGCCCCACCAGCTTAAAAAAACCCTAAATCTCTTCTAAAAAGCAGGCAGAGTGTGTAATTTAGGTAAAGCCTCCCTCAGAAATCCTTCGGTGACTCACGAAACTTCCGTGTTTGTGGCTGTTTGTAAAGGAAAACTGGAGAGAGAAACACACCAGAGCCTGGTGTGACAGTCATGGAATCATGGAATGGTTTGGGTGGGAAGGGACCTTAAAATCATCCATTCCACCCCCTGCCATGGGCAGGGACACCTTCCACTAGCCCAGGTTGCTCCAAGCTGGCCTTGGGCACTTCCAGGGATG
>JAWWLV010000065.1:2937462-2949154 GCA_035041135.1 Platyrinchus mystaceus | reverse complement strand
ATTCCTCCCTGGGAGGGTGGGGAGGCCCTGGCACAGGTTGCCCAGAGAAGCTGTGGCTGCCCCTGGAATCCCTGGAAATGTCCAAGGCCAGGTTGGAGCAACCTGGAACAGTGGAAGGTGTCCCTGCCCATGGCAAGGGGTGGGACTGGATGAATTTAAGGTCCCTTCCAAGCCAAACCATTCTGGGATTCCAGGATCTCATTCCACCCCCAGCTCCCACGATCCCAGGCTGCTCCGAGCGCCATCCAGCCTGGCCTCGGACACTCCCAGGGATGTCACCAGGCACCCCTGGAGCCAGGAGGTGCCCCAAGGTGTGGAATGGGAAGGTGGAGGGTTAACCCAACACCTCGACTCCCAGACCCACGTGATGCTACAGGGCCTTCTGTTTCTTATTAAAAACCAACCAGGCAAATCCGTAACCTCGGCGTGTTCCCGGCCCTGCTGCTCGGGGACACGGACTCCACGGAGCCCAGGGAAGCAGGAATTCCATCCCAGCTCCCTGCACACGCTACTCTTTGGGCTTTTCTTTTGCTGCTCATCATTTTCAGCCTCATCCCAGGATTTTTCGGGTGTCTGACTGACAGGGGGGCCCTGCCTTGTGCAGTGCCTGCACCCACCGCTGCCCCCCCACAGCGGGTGATGGACAGGGGGACCCCCCCTCATGAGTGCCCATCCCTGCGCCCCGAGGAGCAGCATTCCCATCCCAGGGGCACTGGGAACCTCCAGCTCCCAGCCCCTTCCCAGCCCGGGTCTGGCAGGGGGACAGTGACACCTACAGGAATGTGACAAGGGCCACCCGTGTCCCCCTCGCCCGCCAGGACACGCAGGCGGCTCCCAACAGGCAGGGCCAGACACCTGTCACCACCCTGGGCTGGGCATTTGTCCCCTGTCACCACCCTGGGATGGGTATTTGTCCACTGTCACCACCCTGGGATGGGTATTTGTCCACTGCCATCACCCTGAGCTGGGCATTTGTCCCCTGTCACCACCCAGAGCTGGGTATTTGTCCCCTGCCACCACCCTGGGATGGGTATTTGTCCCCTGCCACCACCCAGAGCTGGGCACACGTCCCCTGCCTCCTGCATCCCATGGGAAGGAGCGGCCAGAGGGGCAGGTGGCCACAGCCAGCTCTGCCCCCCTCGGTCCTGTGCCAGAGGGGACACTCGTGGGGGGCTCTGTGGGGGGGACAGGGGTGAAGGAGCAGGGTGGGCAGCAGCCCAGGTGGAAACAGCTCCGCTGGCCGTGGTCAGTCCGAGGAACAGATCCCACAGATCCCTCCTGGTCTTCAGCTGACGATCCCAAGCAGGTTCGGAGGGGTCCGGGAAAGCGGGATGAGCTGCAGAGCTCCCACACCCACGTTAGATCCAACCTTGGGGTGGCAGATGCCCCTTAGGAAGGCCATCCCTGGCCTTTCAGGATTATATTCCACACGGGAGGCAGGCAGGATCCATGCAGGCACACTCCTGGCACACGGCCTGGACTGCTGGAAGGAGGAACAGGCAGCCCCAAACACTCCTGGAGGCAGAAATGCTGGATCTCCACCAGGCTTTGGAACGATGCTGGAAGAGGCTCTGCAGCTTCACACGCTGGGAAACCCCAGCCTGAGGCATCCAGACAACCTGATCCTGCTGTGGCTGCAGGGCAACCGCTCCAGGGCATGGAGAGCCATCCCACAGCTCCAGGGGGCATGGAGAACCATCCCACAGCTCCAGGGGGCATGGAGAGCCATCCCACAGCTCCACTGGGTGTGCCATCCTCGCCCATTCAGTGTCAGATCCAGCTGATGCTCATCCCAAAACCCTCTGCCCTGGTCTCAGCTCCAATTCCATCTTCTCCAGCCGATGCCATGAAGCCTCTTCCCGAACAGCCACTCCTCTGGCCACATTCCTGCCTCCTGGCTGGATCCGTGGGCCTCCCAGGCAGGAACCAGAGGTGCTGGCAGGCAGGTAGGGAAGGGAGACATCCTTGCCCTGATGGAAAAGGCGCTGGACCACCTGGAATATCCTCGTGCACATCCCAGTGCTGGGTGGGTGCTCGCTCATGCTGGATTGGGAAGCCCAACAGTAGATCCACCCGCTGGGAGCCAGCAGGGATGTGTGCTGGTGGTGAGCTGGCCCCGTCCTCCTGGCTTTTTCCACCTTGTTTCCATGATCTTGCAGGGAACAGGGTTCTGTGAGCCCCTCGGCCTCCCTGGGAGGGTTCCTGCAGCATCCCACACCGTCCAACAGGGAATGCCAGCGGAGCCCGGAGCACAGAGCCACCCCACTGGAGGAGGAAGGGCAGGCACAGCCCTTCCTCACGTTCACAGCCTGCACAGCACAGCTTGGTCCCTCCAAATCCAGCAGGAATCAGCCCTGGCTGCCACCTCAGTGGGTTTTCCTGGATCCTCCCCCCCTTCTCCTCCCGGCTCTGCAGCCCCACTGAGGCTCAAGGTTGGGGAGTCTGGATGGAGGGGGAAACCGAGGGGGATTTTTTCACACCCTCCCCCCCCAAAAAAAAACCCGCCTGCCAGAGCCACCCTCCCTAAACTCCCATCAATGAAACATCTGCAGAGAATTTAAAGCTAATCCTCAGCAGTCTCCGGGGTGTCGGAGCACGGCGAGGATTTGCAGGCAGATGCACAAGGCTCTGCCAGCACACAAGGAGATGGCCCCTTTTCCTCCCGCTCCCACGGCTTCTCCCGACACCATCAGCCTCTGCTGCCTCTTTCCCGAGCTCTAAGACACGTTTTCTTTTACTGGTTCTGCCAGAGACCTTTGGACACGGGCAGCTTGAGAGGGAAATATTTATCCTTGCAACTCGCCTCAAAAAAAAAAAAAAGGGCTCCCTCCGGAACACGCAGCTTCCCAGGGCCAGAGGGCTTTTTTGGCTCCTCGGGAATGATCCCAGATGTGAGGGACCAAGTGTCCTCTGCACCAGGAGGCCACACCACGGGGGGGTTGCCTTGGATGGTCACCCCGTCCCTAATGCTCAGCCTGGGGGTACAACACCCCTGGATCACCCTCCAGCTCCTCTGCATTTGGGGACGCAGCTTCCCCCCCCTGCACCCACAGAGCCTTTGGGGCACCCAGCAATGGGGGGGCAGGGGGTCTTGCTTTCATGCAAGGCGGGTGGACCCCGGGCTGGATGTCTCCAGTGGGGCACCCTGGAGGTCCCCTGTCCCCCGGGAGGTCCTTGCCCCCCCAAAATGTCACCATGAGGCGTCCAGCATCGCCTCAGGCATGCACACAGCTGGCCCCCCAGCCGGGCTGGAGCCCCCCTCCTGCCCTTGCCCAGGGGTCTCCCCACTTGTGCCCTCCCCCCTGCCCCCAGAGCACCCCCTTCTCCCTGTCTCAGAGGGCACAGCTCGAGCCCCCCGGCCCCGGCACTCCCTGGGAAAGGGCACCCCCAAACCAGGGCTCGGGCCCGTGTCCCACCCCACACAAAGGCGTGGGAGGCACCAGCTCACCCTCCCCACCACCACAGCACCCCTTCAATCCCCTGGGATCGCGCTGGGAGCAGGGAGGGGAAGAGCCCGTCACCCCCATTCCACGCGGGGAGCAGAGCCCAGCTCCACGTCCCTCTGGAACGAGGTTGGCTCTGCCAACCTTCAAGTCTCCCCCAGCAGCAGCTCCCTGTCCCTTGTCGCTGTCCCCGCAGGACGGTGACACCCCGCCAGCCCAGGGCCGGCTCAGCAGAGTTTTCCGGGTGCTCGGTGCTGCAGGGAGCTGGGATCACACACCGGGAACCCACGGGGAGCTGGGATCACACACCGGGAACCCACGGGGAGCTGGGATCACACACCGGGAACCCACGGGGAGCTGGGATCACACACCGGGAACCCACGGAGAGGCCGGGAATCCGGGATGGCATCGGGAGCACGACACGGGCACAAGACGGAGCCACGTCCTGCGCGCACCGAGCCACGGCAAGGAGGGCAAAAAAACGGACATTTCCCACCTGCCTCCTGTTCACCCCAAACCCAGCACGGTCTGGGGGTGTCCCCCACTCTCTTTTCCAGCTGCACCTCCCGTGGGAGGCTGCCCTAGAAATGGGAAGCGTCTCCCGGCACAGACAAAGCTCCCCGGGAACTCAGCCGTGCTCCCTCTCTCCGGCGACACGCGCGGTTCCAGCCGCGGGGACGGCGATTCCCCCACGCACACGCCACGAGCTCAACTTTCCCAGCCCGTTCCCCACGCCGCGCTCCCAGCCTTTGGAACGGCGTGGGGTGGGGAGCAGCACTGGGAGGGCACTGGGAGGGCACTGGGAGACACGGGTGGCAGGGGGCGAGAGGGGTAAATATCCCCCCAAACCCGCAAATCGGTGCTGGTTGACGAGGAGAGAGGGATCGGAGACGAGCCGGGCTGTGCTGGCGGATGATCCCGCTCGCTCCATGCGGTGCCAGCGGCGGGGGCTGCGCTTTGGGGTCGCGTCCCCCGCGTCCCCCTCCCCATTTTAAGTTTACAGGGAATAGGAGAATCGAGTTGCCCTCAGTTAAAGCCCCTCGCCGCGACCCCCCCTCCTGCCGCAGCGCCGGCTCGCAGGGGGGGTCGATCCCTCTCTCAGCCCCCGCAGCCTCTCACCCGGGGGTGGGGGGGACACGCCACCTCGGCCAGGCGACAGCCACCACCCCCACCCCCCTTCCCCAGCCCGGGGCACCCCGGCCGGGACCACTCACCTAGGAAGAGGACGATGCAGAAGGCGTTTGCCAAGATCATGTTAGGAAATCCACGCGCTCCTCCACGTGCGCAAAATAAAAATGAAATAAAATAAAAATTTCAAAATTTCCAAAAAAAAAAAAAAAGGAATCGATGGGGGAAAAAAATGTATATATAATAATTCCCAAGGCGAGAAGGTAAGATCCCAAATCCGGCGGGCTGGAAGGGAAGGGAAGAAGGGGGGGTGTGCTCCGCCCGGCGCGGAGCCGGGTCCTCCTCAGCCGCTCGCCGCCTCCCGCATCCCCGCCGGGCTCCGCTCCGCGCTCCGGGCTCGGCGGCTCCGCGGGGCTCCCGGAGGAGCTTCTGCCGAGCTCCGGCTGCCGGGGCGGCGGGGAGGGGGCGCGGCGAGGGGCGGCCGCGCTCCGCCGAGCCCCGGCGAAGGGGCAGAGCCGGCGGTGCCGCCGTCCCCTCCCCGCCCCCGGCCCTGCCCGCCCCCTCCACCTCCCCCTCCGCCCTTCCGCCGCCCTTCCGCCGGGGCAGGGGGCTGGCAGGGGGCGTGTGGAGACCCCCCGGCCACCGGCTTTGTCACCGGCGTTATCCCTCTCACCCCCCCTGCTCCCCGTCTCGCCATCCATCCCTTCCTCCCGAGGGGATGCACCTGCCTGTGTTTAACAGAGGACCCCCGGGGGCTGCAGAGACAAAGGAGAGACCCCCACCCTTCCCAAACTCCCCCCATCCCCGGGTCCCTGCGCTGCTGCGTCCACGGGGTTGGGAGGGAGGGATGCTCTGGGGAGGGGAGAGGGTCCCTGGGTGGGGGATGACGATGGGGATGGGAGAGGGGCACCCGAGGGGCTGCAGGGGCACAGGGACAAGGTGCCTTGGTGAAAAGCCACCAGCTGCCAGGGGGAGGGAGCCAGGGGAGCCCACCCAAATTGGGGGGGCTGGGAGGGGGGCTCCCAGCTGCTCTGTGCTCCCGGGGTCTGCAGGAGGAACGGCACACACACACACACACATGTGCACACACACACCCAACCAGGGAATTAGACATTCCCGTGTGGGGCTGCTCAGGCAGCAGCACCCTGCTCATCCTTCCTGCCATCCAGCCCCAACCCCCTGGGGCTGGGAATGGGGGTCACCACCACCCTGCCCCCCCTGCCGCCCCCTGGGCAGGGTCCATCTCCCTCCTCCCAGCCTGCTCACCCTGCTCTTGATCCATGATTGGGGATCAGGTCCCTCCAAGTGTTGGAGATGGGGGGTCCTGGCCCAGGAAGCGGGAAGGAGGAGGAGGATGCTTTGCTCTGCTACCTGGGAGCAGGAGGTGTTGGGGAGCAGAGCACTGAGCCTCCCCCCATCCACACATCCGTGTCTCCCGAGCCAGGGCCTTTGGAAAACAGCTGGCACATCACCTTGGCAAACAGAACAAAGGAGCACAATCCTCCAGAAGGAAGGGTCAGGCAGAAAGAAAGGGGAGGATGACAAACAGCAGATGAGAGCAGCACACATTAGTGAGGATTCCCAGTTAACATCCTTCCCATCCTATTCTTTGCCTGCTCTTTGCTCTTCCTGCCTTGGCTTCTCTTTAGAAAGAAAAAAAGAGAGAAACCACACGTAGGCTGTGACTTAGCAGGATGTTCCTGTGCTTTCACAGCTCTTGAATGGATCCAGCACTGGAAAGGGGTGTCCTGAGCTGCCCGGCTTTGGTTTGGGCAGGGCTCGCTGCTCAGGGCGTTACACCCGTGTCCCTGCAGGGGCGCGAAGAACCCGCTGTCCCTCTGTCCCCTCTGTGCTCCTCCCAGCCCCGGGATCCCAGCGGGAGCCGCTTCAGCAAATACCTGCCTTAGTGCCTGCCTTAACGGCGTCTCAGAGCCGAGGGAAAGGATCCCCTCCGCCAGAAGAGGGATCTGCTCTCCGCTCCTCTTTCTGCTCTTTGGCCTCCCCGCTGTCTCCCCCTCCTGCCTTGCCGGGCTCAGGGCTGGGCTGTGGCACAGGGAAGGATTTCTCAGCCCCCACCGAGGTGACACCCGAGGGCTTTTGGCCCCTCAGCTGCTGCGGGGGGGGGGGGAAGGCACAGCTTCCCCTGGGTTTTCCCTGGTTTTAGTTCCTCACTGTGCCCACAGAGACCCTCACCCCTCTTCCCAGAACCTGCTGCCCGTGGGAACACCCACCTCTGATTCCCTGAGCACATTTATGGGCTCAGCCAGAGCACCCAGCTGATGGAGGGATGGGACAGGAGCCCTGAGCCCCATCCCATGGCATTAATCCCAGCAGCATTCCCACTGCAGGCACTGACTGTGGCTCATCCCTTCTCCAGCCTTATCAGGAGCAGCCAGCAGCTACCTGGCCTCTCAGTCCAGATTTATTCCAGGGCAATTTATAGCCCTTAAATCAGGGGCATGGCATGGGAAGCATCCCCCTGCTCAGTCCCCCCCTTATCCCGTGTTTTGGGGGTAGAGAAGGTTGGATTTTTCCTTTAGGACAAGGGGAGAGGGATGGGATGGCGGAGGGTGGCTCTTCCCTGGCAGCTTTTGGGGGGCACAGGGTGGGGGGCTGTCCCTCCCACAGCCATTCCAGCACACAGAGGGCTCTGCTGCTCCTGGTGAGAGGGAGGAGGGAGGCACAGAGGGAACAGGGCAGGAGGTTTTTGGGACCCTGAGAGGCCTGCATGGTGCCTGGGAGGAGGAGCAAGATGCAACCCTGCTACAACCCTGCAAATATTCTTTTTTTTTGGGGGGTGGGGGAAAAGCCACAAAAGCTGAACAAACTCAACTTTATTCTCACCCTTTGTGGAATGACAACATTAAGCAGTAAAGCCGATTGCAGGGACACGGCTCCCAGTGCTCCCAGTGCTCCCAGTGCCTCCAGCAGGGATGGGCACCTTCAGGGTGAGGGGCTTTGTTCCTGCCCCAGGAGCTGATAGGTGTGACTGGAGGATTTCTCCCCTCCTTCCCTGTAAGCCCCCATTAATATGAGTTGGATTTGCTTACCCTCCTGACTCCGGGCTTTAATTCTGCAGAGCGTTATCACATTAATGGGAGTCAGGGTTGTTAACGTGATGGATTAGGCATTAATGGTGTAATCCCTGGGGGACAGGAGCAGCCCACAGCTCTCCCCACCGCTCTTCTCCTCATCCTGAGAAAGCCCTGAGCACCTCCCAGGTGTCTCTGTGTGGGGTTCTTCCCCCCCTCAGGCAGGATTCAGGCAGGGGGATGCCTGGCTGAGGGGATCAGGGCACGTTCCCCTGCTCTGCTCTCCAAAGGATGCTCCGAGTGGGGGTTTTTTCAGCACCTCTGGGAGTTTTTAGGGCCCCCCGGGTGTCCCAGGGGTGGCTGGGAGGCAGAACCTCCCCCCTGCTCCCATGCTGGGGGTTCTGCAGCCCGGGGACAGAGCAGGACCAGCAGCTCATGTCCCCCAGTGCCACCAGTGTGATCCATCTCCTTGGTTCCTCTTGGCTCCAAGACCCTGGAATTTGGCCCATTATAGAATCATGGAATCATGGGATGGTTTGGCTTGGAAGGGACATTAAAGTCCATGAAGTTCCATGGGCAGGGACACCTTCCACTAGATCAGGTTGCTCCAAGCCCCATCCAACCAGGCCTTGAATTGGTCTCCTCTCCTTGCAGATGGGACTCTATTTTTTTTTTTAATCTCACTAGTTTATATATTTTTATTTTGCTATTTTACATATTTTTATTCATGATTTTATACATTTTATTCCGCTAGCTTATATATTTTTATTTCACTATTTTATACCTTTTCATTTTGCTATTTTACACGTTTTTATTTCGCTATTTGACACATTTTTATTCCGCTATTTTACATATTTTCACTTCATTATTTTTACATATTTTCACTTCACTATTTTTACACATTTTCCATCTTGTTGTTTTATGTGTTTTCCATCTCATTCCAGGTTTGCCCTCGCCCTGGCTGCGGGGAGGGCGGGGCGGGTGTGTCGCACAGGACACCTCCGGCGGGCAGGGCAGCCCCGCTCATCCCCCTCCTCCTCCGAGCCGCTCCAGACCGGGCTTTTCCGCTCAGGGAGCCGATTCCCTGGGGCCGAATCCGCCGGGGCCGTCGGGGCTCACCCGGGAACATCCAGCGACCCTCGGGGTGTCCTTGGGGGTCGCGTCCCGGGGCTGCTGAGAGCAGCCAGCCCGGAGCCGGGGGCGCTGGGAGTCCTTGGCACACCCCGACGCTGATGGACCCCGACAGCCACACGCAAAGCAGAGGCTATTTTTGCCCTCGCTGCTGTTTTCCGAGCTGCTTTTCCCTCTTTTAACCTCTGCCGGGCAAACCGGCCCCTTCCCCTGCCGCTCTGCCTGCTCGCTCGCGGGGGGAGCAGAAGTGTGGGGTGAAAAGGGGCTCAGCTGGGTCCAAACCCCGCTCTGAGCCCTCTGGAGGGAACACGGGGCTGGTGATGGGTCACAGCGGCTCCTGGGCCTCGTCCTGCCCTCGGTGGTGGCCCTGGTGAAGGAGAACCCCGGGAGACAGCCGAGAGCGCTGGATCCAACTCTCGGCCCTCTGGATCCCATCCCAGGCCAGCAGGGTGGCTCTCTCTGCCACTGCAATGCCCTGGCACGGGGCCCCCCTGGCACCACGAGCTCTGCCGAGAGCAGGGGCAGGTCCTGCCCTGCCAGGGGTTCCCGAAGGAGAGCTGGGTTATCCCCAAAATGCTTCCAGGACACCGCGGGCGAGTCCCGCAGATCCCGAGGTATCCCAGGATCCCGGGGCGGTGCCTCTGGCAGTGCTGGGAACGCTGCGGCGCTTCCTCTGCCCTGGGCGAGTTTTTGGGAGCTGGCAGTGCCCCTGCCATGGCAGAGCCAGCCAGAGCCATCCAGAGCCATCCAGAGCCATCCAGAGCCATCCAGGGCCAGCGGGAGGGCTGAGCCCAGCCCGTTCCGAGAGCTGTCAGCTCTGCTGCTCACACACCCGTCATCCTCCACAGCCCCAAATCGCAGCTGACATTTCCATCAAACCCCTCGGCACCTGAGCGAGACGAGGAGCTGAAAGGGAAGCACTTGGGAATTTTTTTGGAGAAGGAACATATTCCACCCCACCCCCCTTCCCCAGTTCTCTCCTCCTGTGTCCGGGCACGGCTCCCACTCCCAGAGCCCCACGGATTTACTGGGAGTTACTGGGCACATCAGCACGGGGACACCCTGGATTTGGGCTCAGGGCCCTGCTGGGATGGACTGACAGGCTCTTCCATGTGCAAGCAGCTTGTTCCCATCAAATGGAGGTCACAGGGATGGAGGAAGAGGAAGAGGGACTTGTTCCCATCGAATGGAGGGAACAGGGATAGAGGAAAAAGCAGAGGCAGGGACTTGTTCCTGCCAGATGGAGGGAACAGGGATGGTGACAAAGAAATAGGGACTTGTTCCCATCCTATGAAGGGCACAGGGATGCAAAGGCAGAAGGAGAAGAAGGGGCTTTGCAGCTGCTCCGGGAATGACGTGGGAAGAGCCGGGTAATGAGGCCGGATCCACTGTCACACACTCTCAGCCCCATCAGGCAATGAAAGCAAATCGAGTTTCACTAAAAGCTCAGGAGCCCGGGCTGGGCGGCCCCTCCTGCCCCCTCGCTCCCTGATCCCCGGGAATGAGATTTCCAGGCACTCCCTGGGTGCTGGGGAGTGATTTCTGCGGTCTGTGCGGGGCAGGGAGCGCTGCCCTGGACGTGGAGTCCTTGGCTGATGCTTCCAGTGCCTCCACAGCCCAACTGGATGAGCAGGACTGGGCCCACGTCAGGGAACAGCGTGAAATTCCTCTCTGTCAGCTGTGCCAGAGGCAGAGATGCTCCACAGGGAGTCCAGGATAAGGGTCTCCCCATCCTTGAGGGATTCTTCAATCTTTGTCCCCAAACCCACCCTTTGCCTGCTCCTCCCTCCTCCCCACATGAAGCCCTGCGAGGTTCAGCTGGGCACTGGGAGCTTGAGACAGTCCTTGAGTGGCTTTGGGAGCTGCTGGGATAGTTTAAATCTCGGGAAAGAAGCGGAGATGGGGATAAAAGCCACCAAAGGGACGGCAAGGAGGGGGTGGGATGGGTGGGATTCAGGGTCAGGGGGACTGGGAGGGGTGGGAGAGGACAGGATTTGCTGCAGGTTTGTGTCAGGCATTAGATATTAGGATATTAGATATTGGGAAGGAATTCCTCCCTGGGAAGGTGGGGAGGCCCTGGCACAGGTTGCCCAGAGAAGCTGTGGCTGCCCCTGGATCCCTGAGAGCATCCAAGGCCAGGCTGGAGCAACCGGTTCTATGGAAGGCGTGGAACGAGATGAGCTTTAAGGTGCCTTCCAAGCAAAAGCATTCCCTGGTTCCTGCGGATGTTTATTCCCACCGCGGTGTCTGGCAGCCTCCCACCTCCCCCGCCTGGTGAGCGCAGCCCCACCCTCGGCTGCCGGGCCGGGAAGAGCGGAGAAAAACCCCCACGTTTGTTAAAAAAAAAAAAAAAAAACAAACCAGGGAGAGACGAGCGGGAGCCGGGATGCCCTTCCCTGCCACGGGAAAGGCTGAGGCAGAAGGTGCCACCCCCGTGTGAGACACGGGAGCGCTCCGGGAATGGCAGGAGGTGCCACAGCCATTCCCGGCTCCGCTGACATGACTCGCCCTCCGGGCCCTTTGGCAATAGCCCCAAATCCCTGGATTATTTTTATTGTCTCGTCCCCTCCAGCGCTGCCTGCTGTGTCAGCAGCAGTATTTATAGCCGTGCCCTGCTCCCGGACGGATGGCAGGAGCATCCCTGCCCGGAGCCGAGCGCTGCCTGTCGCTCCAGGCTCTTCCACGGCACTCGCAGCTCCTTCTCCTCCGCCGCTCCTCGGGAGCCCCGTGTTCCACGGGGAAACACCTTCCAGATGCCTGCAGGCAGCTCCCTGGAGATGGGGAGCCCCCCAGGGACACGGCCATCCTCATCCCCACCTCCTTCCCCATCCCCATCTCCCTCTCCATCCCCATCCTCATCCCCATCTCCCTCCTCATCCCCATTTCCCTCCTCATCCCCATCTTCCTCCTCATCCCCATCCTCATCCCCATTTCCCTCCTCATCCCCATCTTCCTCCT
>JAWWLV010000065.1:2911663-2932013 GCA_035041135.1 Platyrinchus mystaceus | reverse complement strand
TCCCCATCTCCCTCCTCATCCCCATCTCCCTCCCCATCCCCATCTCCCTCCCCATCCCCATCCTCATCCCCATCTCCCTCCTCATCCCCATCCTTATCCCCATCCCCATCTCCCTCCCCACCCTCATCCCTGTTTTCACCCCCATCTCCATCTCCACCCCCACCTGAGGCACTGGGCAGAGGATCCCTCTTGGAGAAACCCTGGAAAACCCCTTCCCTTTCATCAGGACAAACCCTCCACACCCCAGAGCTTGTGGACAGGGATTCACCTGCTGCCTGCAAACCCCGTTTCCCTGTCACTTCTGGGGTGCTCTGAGGAACATCCAGGGGGATAAGAGGGTGCAAAGAACAAGGATAATACTCCAAACAATCCAAACCCTCTTGGAGCAGCAGATCCTGCCAGCTCAAAGCCAGTCTCCTTCGGGAATGGTGCTTCAAGCAACATCAAAAAAACCCCAAAGCCTGTCTCTTCCAGGAACCCCCTTCCCTCAGGTGAAGGAAAACGTGTTTTTTTACATATAAGCCAAAAATTAGCAAAACACTAATAAGGGAAGTGGATCCCTCGCTCCTGGTGGCTCCCAGGATGGCATTTCCATCGGGGCCAGGCCCAAGCCCCCCTCCTTGTCCCATGGGGAGACGGGGTGGGATTGATTAGAAAAGCCAGAGCTGGCTTAATTGAGCTTCCCAAGGCTGCTGCAGGCACAAATTGGATCCCAATCCAGGCCGTTCCCAGCTCCTCCTGTGCATACAGAATCTTCATTTAGACAGCAGCTCCTGCCAATTAGCTCAGGGCCCCTCGTTAGTGCCCTGGCATTGATTGCCCTGCCAGGGCTCCCCCTGGAGCTGCTGGAACGAGCCTGGAAGTGGTTTTGGATCCTTCAGTTCCAAGCCTGTGTCCAGGGGCTTGGGCTGGGCAGGGCCAGGAGCTCCCCTCTCCAACCTCATGGAGTCCTGGAGTCATTTAGGTCGGAAAAGATCGAGTCCAGCCATTCATCCCCTCTGTGCTTCAGCCTCTTCCCCCTCCCTGGGTCCATCCAACCCTCCTGCCTGCCCCCAGAACCCATTCCAATGGGCCAGCTGGGAGCAGCTCTGCAGCAGCACCACATCCCTCCCCTGCAGGTCCCAAATGTGGAGGAATTGGCATCCCTTGGATCACCCTGGGGGTGTCTGCAGCCCTGGCACGGGCTGGCACCTCACTGGAGAGTGGCCACAGAGGGTCCTTGTCCTTCACACCCAGTGTGGCAGCGATGGGGGCAGGAACAGGGGTGTCCCCAGTGTCCCCTGGCAAGGGCAGAGCCCCGTGGGTGAGCCAGGGTGGGAGGGAGGCTGCTGGAAATGTGGATCCAGTTGACTTGCTCTGGGTAATATCTCCTGATTATTTCCCTGCAGCTTGCTGAGGCTGCAGAGTAATCGAATTAGGCAAATATTATGGGGAAGAAAATGGGCAGATAAGTAGCTTAAAGTGATCGAAATGACCTGGAGGTGCCCATGCAAATGGTCTGTATAATATCCTGTAACAACCCTGCCCTGGCAGCTCCCAGCAGGCACAATTCCAGTAACAGGGAGTCTGACCAGGAATGAGCCTCTGCCCCTGATCCTGCTCCCTTGGGGGGGTGCTCAGCCCTGGCCCCCCCCCTCCTCCCCATCTCCCAGGGGTGGGAAACCCAAACCCAGCTCTGGAGATGCCTTGGAATGCTGGGGGAAGGCATTCCCTCCTCTCCAGGAAGCCTCCCCAGGGATGTTGAAGGGGGTCAAGCACCACATTCCCATCTCCAGACCAGGCTGATAAATCCCTGGGACAGAGAGAGGCAGGCAGGGGGCAGGAGGGATCGATGTGGGAAACGGGGCAGAAGGACCCAAAGCACATCCCAGGATCAGGATAAAAGCTGTTCAAACCCTCTCCCGTCCCTTCCCACAGGTAGGGGAGCCGGCAGCACTGGGAGGGAGGGGATAAAAATAGTTCCTCTCCCGGCGTGGAGCAATGAGAGGAGACAGAGCCGTCAATCCCGGCTGTCCCCGGGGAGGTGGCACTGCCAGCGCTGGTGGGGGAGCAGAGCAGGCCCCTGGATGTGGGACAGGCAGCCAGGCATGGAGGAGACTCTTCCCCCTTCCTCCTTTGCTGGATGCATCGGAGGGAACCGGGAGAAAACACTCCTCCATCCCCGGGATTGAGAGTGGAGCAAAAATAGTCCTGGCTGGAGACGTGTGTGTGACAAAGTCTGCTGTCACCCGCCGGTGCCAGCCCTTGCCATGACCAATTAACCTGACAGCACCCCCTGCTCCAGGTCTTTTTGTATCACTGGAGCATCCAGCTGGAGAGAGAGAGAGCCTGGCAGGTGTCCCAGGTGGGAGCCTGGAGCTCTGCCTGCATCCCAGGCTGGCAGTTCCCACATCCCGCCGGAGCGAGGGGCGGTGCAGACACCATCCCTCAAAACCCGCCGGTTCTGGGGCATCCCACATTCCCAGCACAGCCCAGAGCTTCCCAGCCCCTGTCCCCTCGCTCCCCAGTTACCAGGAAAGAGCCTGGTCCCATATCTGGGATCCCTGGCCTTTGCTCCAGGTTTCCCTGCGTGACCATAACAATAATTAACCGGAACTAACTTCTGTGGGATTGGGATCCCTTTGCGCTGCTGGATTTCTCTCCTGCCAGGGGGGCAAACAAAACGAGCTGCAAACTGCAAAACCCACCCCAAACTGGGTGCTCTGATAAAAAAAGGGCATAAATGATCCATAATCCGACGTGCTTGGGGAAGCAGCTCCTGAAGGAGATTGGCTTTGACAGCCCAATAAACGTCGGCTCCTGACGGGCTCCGGCTCCGAGACGGATCCTCCCAACTTTAATTGGAGACATGATGCTCCCATTACCCGGGACAGAGGATCCCACCTCCCGCCCCCGACCCCTCCACTGGTAAAATTATCCTTTTTTTATGGCTCTAATTGATTGCAGTGTCGCTCTTCCCCCGGAGAATTCACTCCTGCAGCCTGGCAGGGCTGGAGAGGAGCCTTGGAGGTGGATGGAAGGGTCCCTGCTCTGCATGGGGGGCACAGAGAGACCCCCAAGTCCTATCAAATCCTCCTCTGCTCCCGAGGAGGAGGGAGAGGAGGAGGCAGGGACTTGCCAGGAGGGATGGGAAGAGAACTGTGAGGTGGGGAGAGGGAAGAGCATCACAAAAATTAGCTGATCGCCATCTCCCTCCCTGATTTTAATTATCCTGTCGGATTTAGGAGGCAGATTGCAGTCCCGTTCTCTGACAAGCAGAGATTAGCTGGGCTGAGCTGGGGACGAGGCCCGGGTGCATGGAAGAGGGGATTTTGCTCCTGGAATGCAGCAGGAAGAGGGGTCAGCACCACCCTGAGCAGCAGGAGGTGCCCGTGGGCTCCTCCAGCCCTCAGGGCACAGCAGGACTGGGACTCAGTGCAGCTCCTCTTCTCCATCTCATTCCCAGCAAGGGGAGAGAAACGGGATCAGCCCCCCAGGAGCTCTGCCAGCAATCTGGGTGGGGAACTGGCTGGCCTTACTCCAGGCTGATGGTCCATGTTTTGTCCCCACTCTCCATTTCCCCACCCAAGAGCCAATCCCAGTCTCACTGTTTCCTCTCCTCGCCAGGAATTGCTCCCCGTAATTTCCATTTAATGACAAGGCCGGGGCTGAGTGTTGGGAACGGTGTCACACAACAGTGTTTTCAGAGTGACAGGAGGGAAAAAAGGGTACAGAGGGAAGCAGAGCAGGAATCCAAGGTGGCACAACCGGTGTGATCCCCACGGAGCATCCACAGGAGCACCACGTGCAGCTAAACCAGTCCCACATCCCTCCCCGGTGCTACCGGGGGCAGCATTTTCAGGAGCCAACCTGGAGCTTGCCAGCAGGGCAGGGCTCATCGTTAATGATTTATCCCTAATTAGGCCGTTCTGGCCACTGCAACCATCCTCTGGCATCCTGGGCACCGAGGTGTCTGGGAACAATCAGCGCTGGCAAGAATTCCCACCTATTGCTTGGGTGGCTTGGAAATAATTACATAGCAACGGGGGGAGCTCGGATTTCACGGAGCTCTTTTGTTCACCCGCCGCCCGGTCCCAAAGGTTGCCGGTAGGGGATACGGCAAACACAGGGATACACAAAGAGAGGGACTGGGAGGTGAGGGGGACAGGGAAGCACGAGCCCTCCTGAGGGGTTTGTAGGGGAGTTCAGCATCCTCTGAGGATGAATAACCAGCAAACAGGGGCTTGAGAGCTCCGGGGGGGAAGGTTTGAAGCCAAAATGTTTGAAAATGAGAGGAAAAAAGACTCAGGACACCTAATTTTAAGCGCCTGCCCCTCCGGCTCCCCCCCCCCCGCTCCTGACGGGAGAGGCGATTTCCAACTGATGAGCCGCGGTTGTTTCATTTACTAATGACTCCTCTGATTAATTGCAGGGAGGTGACACCGGTTCTGCTGCCGTCGCTGATGAGCCCTTGAGGGACCGGGGTCACATTGCCAGCCCTGCTCCTGCCCCCCTACCCGCACTGGGGGGGGGTTCTGTGGTGGGATGGGATGAACTGGGAGCATCCCGGTCCCCAGCACAGGATTCCAGAGGTCCCTGTCCCAGCTTTTCATCGGGAACATCCCAGTCCTTAACATGAGCCCAGAGCCCCCCCTCCCACACCCCTGGAATATCCTTCTCTACCGGTGTAACCAGTAAGACTCTCCAGCACAACCAGGATGCTGGGATGCTCCTTTCACCCCTCCACGATTCCAGAGGGCCTTTTCCCCATCTCCCACACCTGTGGCACGCCCCTGGAAGCCACTCCCATGGCAGTGCCACCCTCCAGCCCTCCCTTCCAGCACACGACAACCCCCTCTCAAGGCGCTGAGCCCCTCGGACGGGACGGGGTGGGGCGGCGATGCCTTTCATCCCTGCCCTGCCCCAGCCCTTCCCGGGCCCCGGAGCGGCCCCTGCGGGTGACAGGTTTATGCAAGATGAGTTATATAAGCCGAGCGGAGCCCGAGTCAGCCGTAATGAGCCGCCTGTGAAATCTTGCACCGATCTGTGTCAGTGCCCTAATCGCAGGCGACAGCCGGGCTCTGCGGCTGCTTGGAGATGATAATATTAATGTCAGGAAGCATCAAGCGGGGGATGCGCCTTTCAAAGAGGGGGGATTACGCTCCTCGCCGAAGAAAAGGAAACAGCCCTAATCTTTGCTGCTGCATCCCGGGGGCTGGGGGAGCGCCTGGGGGGGTGGGGGGGACACACACCGAGCACAGGGCACAGTCACGGTGTGAGCGCCGTTGTCCCGCTCGGAACCCCATCCCTGGCTTGTCCCTCACCCCGCATCCCACATCCTTGCTCACCCCCCGCATCCCTGCCCACCCCCTGCATCCCTGCCCACCCCCCGCATCCCTGCCCACCCCCCGCATCCCTGCCCACCCCCCGCATCCCTGCTCACCCCCCGCATCCCTGCCCACCCCCTGCATCCCCGCCCCAGGGGAGCGAACTCGGGGCCGAGAAGCAAATCCAGGTGCGGCAGCCGGAGCTCCCTTTTGTAATTCAAGCAGCTTTTCCCCGTCTCCGGGTGCTGCTGCCGATCCAGAATTTATTAGCATGCATTCCGCTCTCAGCTGGGATGCGGGGGGGAGAGAGGGAGCTGACAGGCAACACAAACAAGCAAACTCCGAAAGCTGAGGGATGCTGCGGATCCTGATGGATGGAGAACCAGGGTGCGGGCGGGGTGGAGACGGGCAGAGGCGCCGGTCCCGCCTCGGGTGGGAAAAAGCCCTTAAGGATCCCATTTTTCTTTGTTATTCACCAACTTCACAGCTCTCAAGGCTCAAAAAAGGCTGGCGATGGCTTTTGGCCTGCGGAGCCTTCCTCCTGTCCTAGAGGATGACTGTGGAAGGGTGGCTGTGGGCACCTGGAGCCATTCATCCGTGTCTCAGCTCAGAGCTGCCTTCCATCCCAAATCCCAGCTCTGGAACACCAACTGCCCCCACAGCTGGGGGGGACCGAGGAGGTGGGGAGGCAGTAAAAGCCCGATGGGGTGGGAAGGGTGAGGGCTGGTTTTGGGCTTTGCTGGGGCATGGAAAGGTGGGTCGTGGTATTTTTTTCCCCCCCTCTCTCTTTTCCAAAGGAAAGAGCTCAAAGCACAGCACCCTGCAGGTGAAATGCTGTTTGCCACCTGCCCAGGAGGGCTTGTTCTAATCTAAGCCATCCCTCCTCTGCAGCTTCGTGCTTTGATCTTTGCCCTGGAAATCCCGGTATTCCCAATCCTGGCCTCTTGTGCAGAGACGGGGAGCAGTGTGGGGTTTCTGGGGTGCAGGAAGGATGTGGAGACTCGGCAACGGAGCAGGGAAACAAATGAAGCAATAAGAGAGCAGATCCCCCCTGGGGGGAAATTAGGGATCAATAATCCAGGAGGAAGAGAGTGCAGCAACCCTGAACCCCCCTGGTGAGGAGGGGCCAGGGGAGCACTTAGCCCAGAGCAGCAAAGGCATAAAGTGCAGGGTCTGACACTAACGGGGCTTTGGGGATGTGAAAGGGCTGATGGCTCCAGTAATGGGCCGGAGGTTAAAGTGCACTTAGCGGGAAAATGGGCAATCAGGTCCTCGGGAATGGGTCTGGAAGGGGAAAAGGGCGTGGTGACCTTCAGGTTCTCTGCCTGGGGCAGCAGCTCTGCTGGGCCAGTTCCCCTTCCCGGGCTCTCCTCGTCCCCACAGAGCACCAGGGGCTCTTCCCAAAGCCTCAGTCACGGCAGTGTCCGAGGTTGGACAGAGCTTGGAGCGACCTGGGCAGTGGGATTTGTCCCTGCCCATGGCAGGGGTTGGAACTGGGTGAGCCTTAAACTCCCTTCCAACCCAAAGCATTCCATGATTCCGTGATTCTATTCCCCATTTCCCCTTAGGCCTCACGCACTGGGGGCTGCAGCCAGGGGTGTGTTCAGGGAATGGGATGAAGATGATGAGAAAACAGATAATATATTGGCAGCAGGGCCTGGAGAGCGGGATAATTGGAAACAGAAGGGAGTCTGGGGTGTCCACGAGCCCAGAATCATGGAAAAGTGGATCTGTGACTCAGTGATTGGCTTTTTAACTCAATTACTGGGGATGCTGATGCACAGACTCATCCCAACACCCCCAGCTCTCTCCTGAGCAGCTCCACTGCTGCTCAGCCAAGATAAATCCAGCCCTTCCCGCCCTGCCAGGCTCCTCCATCTCCCACAGCCCTGGGGCCTGGCTCAGATGGGATCAGCATTCCCTGACCTGGTGACTCTGCTCCCTCTCCCGGGCTCTCCTCATCCCCACGGAGCACGAGGGGCTCTCAAAGCCTCAGCCACAGGATTCTGCCCTGGGTGGCACCTTCCTGGGCACAGGTTGGTGCTGAGCCCTGTGGGATGTGGAAGGGGGAGCCTGAAAGGTCGGGAGATCCGGCTGCGCTCCATAAATCCCGGGGAGAGGACGGCTCTGCTCCGTCTCCATTATTGCTTCCTTATGCATCAATACCCGGCTCCGACAGGGCCATGAATCAACTCCCGGCTGGCTCAGCAGGAATGGGAGCTGCCACCAGCTCTGCAGCTCCGTGGATGAGCCTGCCCTGTGCCCTCTCCTCCCTGTGCCCCCTGGGGCTCGGGGAATGTGGGATCTGTGGGGATTTTGGGCCCCCCCAACACCGTGGATGTTCTGTGTGATGAGTTTCCCCGCCATGCTTAGCCCAGTTCCGAGCAGAGCCTCGGGTCCTCCGGCCTCCAGGCACCCCTGCTGCCTCCTGGGATCCCCTTTGGATGGCCAGGAGAGGCTGGGAAGCAGGGAAAGGGCTCTGCCACTTCCATCCCATCCCGGCTGCCGCAGCTTCTGCTCGTTTACTGCACCAACATCCCTCCGAGGTTGTGCTCAGCTGCTGCTCCCCATTATCACTCCGATGTATATTTTATGTGACTGCAATCAGGCAGGTCAGAGCTGTTCCTTGTGGAGCTGGAGAGGTTTTCCCGGCCTGATTCCAGGGGGAGGGGCAGGAGGAGGCCGGGGCTGCCCCATCCCACCCCGGGATCTGCCCCATCCCACCCCGGGATCTGCCTTTCCCCTCCACACCATTCCCACCCTTTGCCTCCTCCCGAGCCCTCTTCTCCCTCCTGGTGCTTTATTCCTCTTCTCCTTCCTCTCCATCCCTCCCTCTCCGTCCCTCACCCTCCTCGCTGGGGAGGAAAAGCTGGGTCTTGGCATTCCAGGCTACGGGAGGAGGCTGGACGTGCTCGAGGGGCTGATTTGGGAGGGTGGGAAGGGCTCCTGGACACAGTTACCCCATCACCAGGTGTCGGCTCGGCTGACAGGGCTGTCATTACGATGTTTTTGTCCCCCCACTTCTTCCTCCTCCTCCTCCTGCCCTCCCCACACCCCCCATCGTGTCCTCTGGGATACACAGTGATGGCATCCCATCCTTCCCAGGGCTCCTCCACGCTGGGCCGTGGATTCTCTTCGTGCTGGTGTCAACCCGACCCCTCATTAAGCGCCACGTCCCCCACCCGAGTAATTAATTCCTCCTGTTCATAACGAGCGCTCGCCCCTGCCCTTGACAGAGCCCCGGCTGCTGACACAGAGCAGCAGCTATTTTTACCCCTCTCCCCTGGAGATACTTCGCTCCCAATTCCAGTTGTGGGATTTAAAGGAGCTCTGATGCTCCTGCCACCGCCCTTTTTGGGGTGCTGGGGGGGCTCTGGGGGTGCCCCCGGGTTGGGGACTGAGGGGTCTCTGAGCGTGAGCTCGTTATCCATGTGCAGGCAGGAGATGCTCCACGATGGTGGGATTGTTAATCCAGAGGGATGGTGCTAATCCAGCAGGATTTCTGGAGCCCCCCTCTCCAAGGACCTCAGTCTGTTGATGCCACCAAAACACAGGGAAAAGCTGGATTCCCCCTGGGAGCAGCTTTGCAAGCTCTTCCCAAGGAGCAGGGCCTTGCTGGAAGCTGAGGATGGACATACCCAAAGGAAAACCCTCTTTGTGGGGGTTCTGCGTCCAAAGGAGTCCCTGTTGCTGCAGACACACCTTTTTTTCCCTGGATCTCTGCTCCTGTCCGTGCTCTCCAGGGGCCCAGCGGGGTCAGTGGAGCGGAGCAGCTCCTCCGTGTCACCAGCTCCCACCTCCTGGTAAAAATAGAATCCATCCTTTCCTTTCACACCAGTTATTTTGGATGTGACTGCCGTGATTCCAAGAGGAAAGGCTGCTCTGAACTCTGCACTGGCTCCTCTCAGCGTGATTTCCCACGGCAGGTTAAGCAGCTCTTGCCGGGCTCCGCAGCCCAGAGGGCTCAGGATTTTGGACACTCTCAAGCCAAGCTGGGAAATGCCTCTCTGTCCATCTCCACGTGCAGGGATAGAGAGGAAAATGATTCATTTTTTTTTATTGGAATGCAAAGCCAGAGAGGGGAAAGTCTACTTGAAGGGGGTCTGAGAGAGGCAGGGACAGCCTTGAGCGTCCCACCTGTGTCTGGTGGGACAGCAGGTCTCTGGCTGGGATCCAAACCTTCCTTAATGTGCCTCTGTCATGTTTACATCCCCATAATCTGTGTGATGGTGTGATATTCCTTATCCCTGCAGAGCTCGCTGCTGGATCTCTCCGGATCCGCCTCCTCCCTGACCCCGGGATGTCCTCAGGTGGAGCCCACAGGGTTTATATTTTTAATTATGAGTGATAATAGATGCTGTTTGTGACCCTGTGCCGGGCTCCTGCTGCGGGGTGACCCCATCCAGGCACGGAATGCCCCCCCTGCCCTCCATCCCGGAGCGGCGGCAGATCCCGGCACGAATCATTCCCACGGCACGCCGAGCCATCTGGACGGGATCGGCCCTTCTGCCACACCACGGAGGATTGTTAACACAAAGCATATGCTTTGTTTGAAATTAATAATAATTTTAGGCTCTCACCAGCTGCTGGTAATTGGCTCCCCCTTCGCGGGGAGAACAGAGAGCAGCAGGGTGGAAATTCCGCTGCTTCCCGGCTCCGTCTCCGATGGGAGGAGTCCCCGGCAAGGGTGGCTGTTCCACAGGGATACAGTGGGACACTGTTGGCTTTTAGTAACCAGCTCCACGTGCCCTGGGCCACGCAGGGATGGGCACACACAGGCACTGGGAATGCTCAGGGACACCGGGATCTCCTTGGCAAAGCTGGGCAGGGAGAGAGCAAATCCTCCACGGAGGGAGCAAATCCTCCACGGAGGGAGCAAATCCTTCCCGGGGACACACCTGGATGGGGAAGGGCAGGTTTCAGCAGCCTTCAAAACCCTGGAACGGGGTGGGTTGGGAGGGAATGCAAAGATCATCCTGTTCCACCCCCCTGCCACGGGCAGGGACACCTTCCACTAGCCCAGGTTGCTCCAAGCCCTGTCCAACCTGGCCTCGGGCACTTCCAGGGATGGGGGCAGCTTCCCTGGGAAACCTGTCCCGGTGTCCCCCCCAGTCCTGCAGAATTCCAGCAGCAGCAGATCGGCAGCGAGGGAGTAACTGCACATTTCCTCGCTGAGGCACAGCCTGGGCAGGTGGGTGGGGGGGATATTTATACTTCCTGACAAAATCTGCCTGCGGAGGAGCCCGCGAAGCACCCGGAGCATTATTTTGGTGCCAGCGCTGCGGATCGAGGCGAAGGGAAGGCACCAACCATCCCCCTGTGGACCAGAGCCGGGGGGAGCCGAGGGATTTTAAAAATCCCTGGATTCAGGAGAGGCTTTGAAGCACCACCTGCCCCGTGATGGCTCTGCAGGGGAGAGGCAGGAAGGGTCGGGCAGGCTTTGGAATTTGGGATCTGGCTGCACCTTCCTCTTCATTGTCAGGGTCCAGGTGATCCCTTCAGTGGCATTCCTGGATTGGGAGCATGGGATGCACTATCCAAGGAGCTCAAAGGCTCTCCAGAGCTCCAGGCACTGCTGCTCTAACACAGTTTATTGGGGTTTCAGCCTCCATCAAATATCCAGGGCTGGAAGATCATAAGAAGGGGGACAAGTGCGAGTGACTCTGTTCCAGGCTGGAATCAGCCCGGGAATGTGCTCCCAGCACCAGGAGGGGCTGGAGATGCTCTGGGCTGGCCCAGGTCCCCGGGATCGATGTGGATGGCTCTGAGGGGACTCAGCACATCGGCCCAGAGCTGAGCCATGGGCAGCAGAGGCCACGGGATCAATGAGGAGTGAAGGAAATACGGCTGTGGACACTCAGCTTTTACAGCTTCCTTCCCAACACGGTCAGGCTTTATGGACTCCTGGGAATTGCCAATTCATTTCGCTGCAGCCCAGGGCAGGGAGGCAGCCCAGCTCCTTTAGAGTGTCCATGAGGTGGGAAAACAGGGGCTGGTTTCCAGTCTGTTATCCCATACAGACTGGAATGATGCAATTCCCAGTAATAACCAGCCTGGAGCATCCCAAGCCACCAAAAGGGAAAGGAAAAGCAGGCTGTATGGAGGTGGGAGTTGGCTGTCCCTCCACTTCACCACCTCCTTGCTCCTCACCCTCACCTTCATTTATCCCCCACCCCAAGAAGCCTTTCCAGGAGCTCCAGAGCTCCAGAAACGAGACAGGAGGAGAGAATCCAGACCTTCTCAATTAGGCAATTTTTCTGAATGAAGGGCCCTGCCCCTCCCTGCTGCGGGAACGTGATTGACATAAATCCCGGGGCTGATTAGGGGCTTGTCATTTAGCACCTCTAATTCCTGCCCCCTAATGGCATTAGGGGCTCCTTGGCCGGGCTCTAATGCGGTTTTTCCAGCTCTCCCTGGCGCCTGCGATGGGCGCGGGGCGGGGGCGCTGCAGAGCGAGCGCATCCCTAATCCAAGGAGACAGTAATGGGAAAACGAGCTGCCTTGACAAGGTGCGCGGAGCAGGCAGGGAAGATGGGCCCGGGAGCGGCACCTCCAGGCCACGGGCAGGGTGTTCAGCTCCTTAATCCCCCATCCTGGGTGTTCAGCTCCTTAATTCCCCATCCTCTCCATCCTGGAGATGGCTGTCCCCCCCTTTTCGTGCCCTTCCCTTGGGATGCTGCTCCATGCCCTTCTCCATCCTGGGATGCAGCTCTGCCTCCCCCTTGCTCCTGGAGGGAGGCTGGGGGGGCTCAGGAGCATTTGTGCCCCTCTGAGCTCTGAAGAAATCCCTGTTTTGATGATCCCTGCTCCTAAATGATTCATAATCAGCATAATTCAATAACGGTAATAACTCCCAAATCAGATTAAATCTCTCTGTTTGTCTGGGGCTTTGTGCTCCAATCTTTTCCCTCCCTCTCTGCCATTGATTTTTTTCCCAGCCCAGCCCCTCACTGAGCCCCTCCAAGGGCTTTTCCAGCTTTACATCCTCCTTACCTGGACTTAACATTCCAGGATAGGTTCCCTTTTCCCCCCTAGATGTGGATGGGGCAGGCAGGGGATGCTCTTCCAGCACCAAAACTCCCAGAACTTCACCCAGTCCAGGCTGCTGCCTCTAAAATTTGATCAGTGCCATTCCCAGCGATCCCTCGTTATCCTGGCTGCCCACTGCAAACCCCATTAGACCTGTAGGGTTTGGAAGTGAAGTCTGGGAGGTCTTTCCATTTCTTTATGGTGCCATTCCCAGCGATCCCTCATTGTCCTGGCTTCCAATAGGGTTGGGAAGTGAAGTCCAGGAGGTGCTTCCATGTCTTTGCTTGATGAAGAGAAGCAGAGGTGGAGGCACTGGCAGGAGCAGGGATGCAGCGGGAAGCAGGGCAGGAGGAGGTGAAGATTGTGTTAACACTGATTAATAATAAATAACCACCATAATGAGCGTTAATTAATTAATAATAACACGTGCTCGAGCAATTGGTTCCCGGTGAGTGGCACTGGGCTGTCAGGAGTCCCTGTGGCTCCAGCTGGGGGATGCTCCTGGAATGCCCAGGGTCTGGAGATGGGATAGGTAGGGATAATCCCTCCCTGGCTCCAGGAAAGGATGGGGAGCCATGGGATGAGGAACAACTCCCACCCCTCAGTGAATCCCGCTGCCTCCTAAACCCCTGCCAGGGCGTGGGAAGATCTGCCTCGCTCCGTGTTTTTTCTTGGCCCCACGTGGAAAAACCCAATGGAGACTTGGGGTTTTTTTTATTCTTGGCCACTCTGAGGTGTTTCTGCACGTGGAGCACCCCTCTGTGATCCCACTTGGAGCAGGGGATGGAGCCCCTGCCTGGGGGAACCTGTGTGTGTCCCGTCCCCTCCGATCCCACCCGCGACGGATCGATGGACACGGAGCTTTAATCAGGGTGTAACATAAAAAGCACTTAATTTGCCTTATTAAAATCTGCACTTTGGATTTTCAGGATCCAGGAAATTAACTGAAGCACCTGAGCATTTCTCTGATTGGAAGAGATCATAAATAATTCATGGCTCGTCTCTGCCTTCCGTGGAAAGAGCTGACGGGATGGGGAGGGCCCGGCAGCGGCTCCCGAGGTCCCTCTGGGGTGGTGGTGGAGCTGGTGGGCTCCAAGGTGGTCTGGGCAGGGTGATGGGCACAGACAGAGGCTGGCACAGCGCTAGGAGAGCAATTTGTGCTAGGGAAACATGGAATTCAGCAGGGAATTGGGGATGGGATTGAGGCTGAGGGGCTGGATCTGCCCAAGGAAGGGCTGTGCAGGGCCAGAGGTGGCTGAGAGGAGGAGGAAGAGGAGGAGGAGGAGGAAGAGGAGGAGGAGGAAGAGGAGGAGGAGGATGACCCAGAGCAAGTCAGGCTGTGTCCAGCCACATACTGGTCTGTACTGGGAGGAGCAGAGCCAGCCACAGAAACCTCCGTGACAATAAAGCCGAGTGTTCCATCTGTAATTCAGAGAGGCTGGAAAGTGGGTTTATAAAAAGAATTAAAACCAAAATGTGGCTGAAACAGCAGGAATTTATGGCCCTGTTTGTGCTGAGGGAGGATGTGGCAGGGCCTTCAGACGGGCACAGTGCCCAGCCCTGCCATGGCACTGGCACATACTGGGAGTACTGGGGGCTGCGTGTGGGCTTGGGGGTGGGATGTGCATCCCTGGGGATTGTCCCTCCTGAGGGGTGGGATGTGCATCCCTGGGGATTGTCCCTCCTGAGGGGTGGGATGTGCATCCCCACAGGCTGAGCATCCCAGGCCCACTGATGCTCCAGCTGCCTCTGGCTGTGCATCCCTTGGGGGGTGCACGGGGGTCCGTGCCGGGCACAGCCGGTATTCCCGAGCTTTGACCGGGACGAGGGGTGGGATTCGGCGTTCAGGCCGCTGGGGCAGGTGCCGGTGCGGCCCCGAGGGGACCACACTGGTGGGCACAGGCTGCTCCTACGGTGGGCTCGCACTGCCCTCCAGTGGGCGCATCGCGGCTCCAGAGCTTCCCAGATGTGCCCCGACACTGCCCAGATGTGTCCCAACACCGCCCAGATGTGTCCCTGCCGCTCCCCAGGGATGCCCGTGTCCCCCCAGTCGCGGGTGCGCTGAGCTGGGAGGGGTCTCAGCTCTGCGGGGGTCGGGATAAATCTGCCTGGGACAGCCAGGGGTGGTGGTGGGGGGGTCCTTTCCTCCTCTCCTCCCCATCCCGCTCACTGCAGATTCCTCTTCTTGGCCACCTTGAGGGCCACGTTGTCGTACTCGGTGTCGCCGAGCCACTCCTTGCCCTGCAGCAGGAAGGGCTGGCGCAGCGGGACGGGTCTCTTGGGCACGGCGTAGTCGTCCCGCTGGGGGTTGTAGGGCTGGTCGTGCCCGGGGGGCTCCTCGGGGGCCGCCTGCAGCCTCCACGCCTCCCCCTTCATCTCCTCGGGCTCGTCGTACACGGACAGGGCGGAGAGACCCTCGGGCTCGTCGTAGATGTGCTCGGGCTTGGCGGCCGTGGGGCGCGGGGGGGGCTGCTGAGGGACCCCCCCCGGCTCCCTGGGGTTGTAGGGGGGGTCGGGACTCCCCTCGGGGCCCCCCAGGCTGCCGAACTGGCGGGACAGGAGGGCTTTGGCGATGGTGTCGAAGGGGACGGCGTACTCGGACTCCGCCCTGGCCGGAGCATCCTGCTTCCAGCTCTTCCCCGGCACCGCGGGTTTCCCCCGCAGGAGGGAATCGCAGGGCTCGGCGTAGGGATAATCAGCCCCTCGGGAGGGCTCCCCGACCCCGGAGCAGCTGCTGGGGGGGGGCACCACCACGGGGGGCTTGGCTTTGGGCACCTTCCCCTCACGGCTGGGCTCCTTGGGGCCGCCGGGCTCCTCGTGCCCCTGCGCCCAGCTGGGCGTTCTGGAGTGGCCGAGGGGTCGGAGGGCTTCGTCCCCAGGGCCCCCCCGGCCCCGGTGCACCTCGATGGCCGACTCGATGGCCTGGAAGATCTCGTTGCCTTGCCGGGTGTCGAACTCGAAGTTGCCCTCGCCGGAGGCGCAGCGCCGGCCGGCCTCGAAGGAGAACGTCGCCTGGGGGGGGGGGACACAGCGTCAATCCCTGCATCCCAGCCCGCTCTCCCCACATCCACACAGAGCCACTGAGCTTGGAAAAGGGCTCTGAGATCATCGAGTGCAACCTGTGCCCCAACCCCGCCTCGTCGCCCAGCCCGTGGCACTGATGCCACAGCCAGGCCCTGCTTAAACCCCTCCAGGGATGGGCACTCCATCCCCTCCCTGGGCAGCCCCTTCCAATGGCTGATCCCTCTCTCTGGGAAGAACTTCTTCCTCATGTCCAACCTAAACCTCCCCTGGGGCAGCTCAAGGCTGTGCCCTCTTGTTCTGCGAGCAGAGCCTGATCCCCACCTCCGGCTCCCCATCCTGTCAGGGAGTCCTGGAGAGGGATAAGATCTCCCCCGAACCTTCTCCTCTCCGGGCTCAACAACCCCAGCCGCTCCTCACAGCACTGCAGCCCCTTCCCCAGCCTCGCTGCCCACCTACCTTGTCCCTCCCGAAGCGCCGGAGGAAGCGGTAGGGCCACGTGTAGAGCAGCTCCGAGCTCTGGCCGTGCCGCAGCTCCAGCGCCTCCTCCCCGGCCCGCAGGACGCAGCGGCCCCGGAGCCGGCAGCGCTGCGACGCCTGGGTGGCCCTCACCGTCACCTCGAACTCCTGCCCCACGCCGCCTAAAAAGGGGGGGAGAAGGGTGGGATCGGCCACGGGGCGAGGGGCAGGGAGGCCGGAGGGTGCTCGGGACCCTCTCCGGCCGGGGCAGCGTCCGGCCGATAAGGGCCGGAGGGCTCCGGCCGCGGGAGATAGAGCAGCAAAGCTAAACCGCAGCAGGAAGGGGATGTTTTCGGGAGGAGACTTCCCACCACACAGCCGTGCTGGGAGCTGCTCCCCAGCATGGGGAAGCACAGGGGAGCTGCCTGGAGCAGGCAGGAGGGGAGGTAGGGGTGAGGTGCTGCGGGATAAGCGCTGCCTCCCCCTCCAGCAAACCCACGCCCGCCGCTCCGTCCCCACTTCCCGCTGCCTACCTTTGCCCCGGGAGCTGTACAGGGAGTTTTCCTCCATGGAGAACTCTCCATCGGTGCCCAGCGAGCTCTGAGGGCCATCCCTGCCCGCTGCCTGCTCCTCCCTGCTCCTCTGCCCAGGAGAGAGAGGACGGTGAGCGAGGGCAGAGCGTGGCACTGACGCCTCAAACCCTACATGATATAAAATCCTAGCGTGGCTCTTTCAGCCCTTTTTAGCTAAGCACCTTTCGTAACAGACATCTGAAATTGTTCTTTAAGGCTCCTTGTCAAGAATTCCGGCGGACAGAGACTTGAGCAAGGTGAAAAAAACGCCTTTATGGGGAAAAATATACTCAGAATAACACGTGACAGGGGCACAGTATTGGATATGGCCAAGCCAAAACTACCCAGAAGCCTCAAAGCCGTTCCAAGAGGGGGCAGAGGTGATGAAGGTGACGAGGGCTGGGAGGAAAGGGTGGTGGATTCAGGACCACTGACTCAAATTGGGGAGGCTGGGACGGGATGACGGGAGGGATGGTTTTGGGGGTGGGTGTAACCCGTGAGGTAACGCCCAGATATCCCAATTAGATATTATATCGGATATTATGTTGAAATAATGTTACTATAAACACTGTAAGTGCCTCTGCTGTGCAACAGGTTTTGTGCACTGTAACAAGGGTGCTGATTGCTGCTTTCTACACTCAGAATTATCTCCCCCCATTTTAAGGCAATGTCACCCATGCCAACACCCCATCCCCGGTGATCCCGGTTATCCTACCGGGAATGCCAGCTCGCACAGCCTCTGGATCCAGTCGGCCGCCTCGGCGCCGTCGGCGGCCAGGAGGAAGCGCCGGTCGGTGGTCTCCAGCAGGAAGGGGACGGTGTCCCTGGGGCAGGCGGCATCGCCCCCCGCCTCGGCCACGTGCACGCAGTCGCTCAGCCGCACCAGCCTCTTGCTCCCCTCGGCTTTCCGGGGCTTCTCCGCCGGCCCCGAGCCCTCCAGCAGCTCCAGGCGGGCCGTGGAGCAGGAGCTCTCCCGGTACAGGACGCCCCAGAACTTCTTCCACTTCTGCCACGGGGAGAACCGGCGGGTTTTCTTACCCTGGATTTTATTCCCCTCCAGGGTCTGACCCTGCACCTCACCCAGGACTGGCCAGGATTTGGGGGGTGAGGTAAACTGGGGTTTAAATATCCCTGGATGAACATCCCTGATGCACAGCAAGGCTTTTCCAGCTGGGGAAGGCGCCGGCAGCATCCCATCCTCATCCTCACCCAGCATCCAGATCCACCCCTGCAGCACCCAAAAGAGCTGCCCACGCCCCCCGCCCCCCCTGCTGCTGAAGGGCTTCCAGCTCCTTGTTTCCTCCATTTTCCCTGGAAACACCAGCTTTTAAACAGTTCCCAGCTCGCCCTCAGGGAGCTCAGCGATTTGGGGCTCACGGGGGGGATGGGAGGCCCCAGTGTCAGAGGGGAAGTGGGGACAGAGGAAGTCCTGCACCAAAAACCAGCACATCCTCCACGGCAGCTCCCGCTCCAGGGCCTGCTGGGCCCCCGGGCTGTGCCAAAACACAGCTCCCTTTCCCTGGGATGTGATGTTGGGATCCACACTGGGGTGGCCTCTGTCCTGTTCTCCATCCTCCAGCAGGCACCGTGTGCTGCTGCCTTGCTGCGAGGAGGAGATGCCCAGCCTGCGCCCTGCCTGCACCCTGCCTGCCTTCCCTGCCCTTCCCACGGCATTTGGATCCCCTCTGGAAGTTGTCCCTGGGGTGCAGGACACAGGAAACAGAGCTGGAGACGCCCATGAGCTCCTTCCCCTTTGGGAGTTGTTGCCAAACCCCGAGTTTATCAGCCAGGGAAGCAGAGAGGCTTTGGGGGTTGCATCAGTCACCCAGCGCGGCTCTGGGGGGTCACATCCGTCACGCCCCGGCTTTGGGGGTCCCATCAAGTCACCCTGTGTGGGTCTGGGGGCCACACCCATCACCCAACACAGGTTTGGGGGTCACATCAGTCACCTCACACAAGTCTGGGGGGGGTTGTCACATCTGTCGCCCCCCCAGCTCTGGGGGGGTCACATCCCTCACCTCAGGCCACACCAGCCACCCCCCGACCCTACAAAGTGTCCCCAGCACCTCCCGTCCCCCCTGCCCGTCCCCACAGCGAGCTCAGCGATGGGCAGGGAGCCAAGGGGTGGGAGCCCCCAACTCCCTGTGGATCCCACCCACCCGAGCCCCCCCCGTGCCCCCCACACGCCCCCCCCTCACCTTGCCGAAGGTCTGCTGGAGCTGCAGGTAGATCCCCCCTTGCTTCACCACCGCCTCCTCCATCCTCCCACCTCCGGCATCCTCCGGCGCGTCCCGCCGTGTCCCGCCCTGTCCCCCCCGTGTCCCTCGGTGTCCCACAGCTCCGGGGGGGTCCCGTCCAGGCCGTGTCCCCCCACCCTGCACCCCGTTCTCTGCAGTGTGGGGGCCGGGCGGGCTCAGCACGTGACGTGTGGTTTGGGTTCTGCCGCTTCCTCCGCTCGCCACGGTTTCCTGCGGCCCCCGAGAGCCCCACGAGGGGCTGGGGGGGAACAGGGATGGGGACAGATGGGCACAGGGACAGGGATGGGGACTGATGGGTACAGGGACAGGGATGGGGACTGATGGGCACAGGGACAGGGATGGGGACTGATGGGCACGGGGACAGGGATGGGGACAGACGGGCACAGGGACAGGGATGGGGACAGGTGGGCACAGGGACAGGGCACTGGTGCAGGACACTGGGAATTCCCAACATAGCCCTCCCTCGGTTTTCCCACCTGGAAAAGGGTCCAGAGGGTGTCCCAGGGGTGTCCCAGTGCTCCCAGTGCTCCCAGTGCCCTGCACACAGTTCCTCCCACCAGTGGCCTCCAGTTAGCCCAGCCCAGCACCCCAAGTTACTCCAGTAACACACAGCACACCAGTGCTCCCAGTTAACCCAGCCAGGAACAAGTACTCAGTGGGTAGAGATGGGGGGGCGGGGACAGAGCTGGGGGAACTGGGAGCACTGGGAGCACTGGGAGGACTGGTGCAGGGGCTGCTGGGGCACGAGGCTTGTCCCTGGGCTGGGGTAACTGGAGGCTACTGGTGTAAGGCACCGGTGCAGGGACACCAGTGGCACTGGGGGCACTGGTGTCGCTGCTCTCACTGGTGTCCCTGGTCACCCCGGTGTCACTGGTGTCTCTGCTGTCCCTGGTCACACTGGTGTTCCTGGTCTCACTGGTCTCACTGATGTCATCACTGGTGCCACTGGTGCCACTGGTGCCACTGATCTCGCTGATGTAACCACTGGTCTCACTGGTGTCACTGGTCACACTGGTGTCACTGGTCACACTGATGGCACTGGTCTAACTGATGTCATCACTGATCTCAGTGGTGTCACTGGTCTCACTGATGTAATCACTGGTCTCACTGGTCTCACTGGTCACACTGATGGCACTGGTCTCACTGATGTCATCACTGGTGTCACTGGTGTCACTGCTCTCACTGTGTGTCCCCCACCGGTCTCATCGCTGTCGCTGGTGCCCCTGGTCACACCGGTGTCGCCGGTGCCCCCCTGCTGTCGCGGTGTCCCCGCGGTGTCCCCGCCGTGTCCCGGCGGTTAAAGGTGCGCGGCCCCTTTAAACTCCCGTGTCAACAAACACCCCCCGCCCCGCCCCTCCCTCCGCCAGCGCCGTGACGTCACACGCGCCGCGCCGCGCGAGCGGGGGGTGGGCGTGGCCTGCCCATATATGGAAGGCACGCCCAAAACACGGCGCGCGCAGGCCCGGGGAGGGGGCGTGGCTTTACCTAAGGGAGGCGTGGCTTTACCTAAGGGAGGCGTGGCTTGAGCGGCGCGCGGGGAGGGGGGAGCGCGGTGTGTTCGTTCTCGGAGGGGGGGGCGTGACCCGCTCTTGGGAGGGGGCGTGGTTTGCCGCTTGGGAGGGCGTGGCCTGTCCCTTTGGGGGGGCGTTATCTGTCCCTTGGGGGGCGTTATCGGTACCTGTGGGGGGGCGTGGCCTGTCCCTGT
>JAWWLV010000065.1:2898834-2911563 GCA_035041135.1 Platyrinchus mystaceus | reverse complement strand
TGGAGCAACCTGGTCTAGTGGAAGGTGTCCCTGCCCATGGCAGGGGGTGGGATGAGATGAGCTTTAAGGTCCCTTCCCACCCAAACCATTCCATGATTAACCAGCCACTTGGACAAGCTCAGCCTGCTCTGCTTCCCCCCCTGTTGAAAAGTCAGCAGCCCTCAGCTGAAAAAGCTCCCTTTTCTCAATAAAAAAAAAACCCAAAAATCCACAAATCGATCCAAACACATTAAAAAAAAAAAAAAAAAAAAAGGAAAGAAAAGCACAGCCATGGAAATGAAATTTAAAATTAAAATTACAGGGCTTTTCTCTCGCTTTTGTGCTTCTCCTCAGAGAGAAATCCAGGGGGAAAAGGGGAGTGTGATCACACAGGGGAAGGAGGGAATTGGTGTCAAAGGAGAGGAGAGGGGAGTCTGGTGGTGGAAAACCACATGGACACACACTGGGTGTGCACCTAAAAGCACGGGGTGGCCCCCAAACCCTCCCCTGAGGTGCCACTCTGGGTGCCAGGGTGGCAGCAGAGCCACGGCCCAGCCTGTTCCCCCTGCAGTTTGACACACACAGCCCTTGTTTCCACGTGCTTCCCTCAAAAATAAACTTTTTATTCCCTCGGCAAACACAATAAAGGCGACATAACGACTTCCTGGAACGTTCACATTTTAATAAAAATTATAGAGGGGAAGAGATATGCTGTGGCACTTGAAATTGAAACCCAGCTATTTCTTCCATCTTTATCACCCGAAAAAAAAAACCACCAAACCCGTAATATTTTGACATTCAGAAAGAGCTGCGGCATTGTGAGCTCTTTGAAAATGTATTTTATCTTCCCCCTGGATGATATCAGCCAAGCTCTTCTCCATTTTCTAATTTCATTAACCACCGCTGAGAATAAACCCCTTTATTTCCCCCCCACACACACCAATCCACCCACTCAACACGTGGGTTTTTGGTGTGGTTTGTTTTTTTTTTATCCCCATTCTGCAAAGATCTCTGTGTAAGACTTGGGTTTTTTTGTTGTTTTTTTTTTTCCCAAGTCTGATTGCTCGAGGCAAAATTACAGGGGAGACAAACTGGGAGGCAGCTGCGAGGCTGAGGGAGCCCTGAGGGGGGCACAGAGGGTTTGTCACCTCCTCCCGGCACAAAAAACGTCTCACAGGGAAACAATTCCAAGTGGGAATGGTTGTGAGGGGGGGTGGGAAGGGAGCTGATGGGACAAGGGGAGCAAAGTGAGGAGGGAGGGGGAGAAAACTCTTTTAAGGAGGTGTTGCAGCATCTCTCTGATCCCTCTGTGTCCCCAGCTCTTGGTGGTGACAGGTTTTATTTGGAGGTGGGATGTCAGGGAGGCTTTTCCTGCAGGAGCCCTTGGAAGGCTGGGATGTGGATCACTGCCCACAGCTCTAATTAGGGGGCAAAGAGCTGAGGCTTTCAGGGATCCCGGGGAATCTTCAGCTCTGAATGGGGGGGAATAAAAGCAGGTGTAAAACAAACCCCTTTGTCAGCGCTCAGGCTTCCCAAAGCAATTAATCCCTGTGATCCTCCTGGAAGAGCCGTCCCAGCAGGGCTCACGGCATCCCCTCCCCACACCCTCCACCCCCCTTTGTACAGAAAATAACTCTTTTCATGCACTTCACGAGAGAAATGCAGAGAAGGAACTTTGCCTGGTGCCCAGGGAAATCCCTGGCTGACTGAGGTGGAACGATGGGAGTTGTCTGATGCTTCCCAGAGCACTCCACACACACATCCCAGCGGGAAGAGGGGCTGCTGGAAACCCTCAGCACCGGGAACTGGGGAGCGCAGGCAGGAGGAAAAGGTCTTTGCAAGCAAAGGCAGGAGGAGGCAGAGCTGAGCAGAGCAAACCCAGGCCCTGGATCTGCGTTACAGTCACTGTGCTGGGCTCTGCAGCCCAAAAAAAGACATCAGGGAATTAGAAAAACGAGTGATCCTGGAGGAGGAACGAGAATGATTAATGCTGTGGAGGGACAGGGGTATGATATGGTGAAGTAATAAAAGAAATACAGATGAAATAAAATCCTCCCTTGAAGTCTCATTCATCCAGGTCTAAAAAGGTGGAACCTTGCCACCTAAATCAGGCTTTCCTTGGCCAGAGGAGAAGGCAGATAAATGGAGAGATAAGGGCAGTGCTCTGTCTCCCTCTCCCTCTCCTTTCCAGGGTCCCACAAAGGCTGATCACGCAGGGCTGGGGGCTCTGTGCCAGCTCCCAGACATTCCTGGGATCCATCAGCCCAAAGCAGCCCTAAAGAACAGGCACAGATCCAGGGGAAGCAGAACTGCTCTCATCTGTGTCTGCAGGCTCAGAGCAGCCTGGTCTGTGGGGGGTTCTCTCTCCATGGCAGGGGGGTTGGAACTAGATGGTCTTCAAGGTCTCTTCCCCCCCAAACCATTCCATAACTCCCAGAAATACTGATATTCCCTGTTATTCTCTGACCCCACACTGAAACAAGGGAGAGCGGAGATATCTTCCAGGAAATGGTGATGGAAAAGTGCCCATTCCCTGGGAAGTGCTGGTGTTTACACTCCCATCCCCACTCACAGCACACTTGGATTTCCCAGGGCAGCATTTGGACCTCCCTCCTTGCTCCAGGCTGTTCCCAGCAAGCAAAAACCAGGCAGAGATATTAAACACAAAACTGTCAATCCATGATCAAATCCCTGTCAGCTGGGAGCTGAAAGGTGGGAGCAGATTGCAGCAGTTTTGCCCCAGTGTGCAGAGCCAGGCTGGGCTGTGCTGGGGGCAGCAGGGCCAGGTTGTCCCCACGAGCTCTGTCCCTTCCTGGCAGCGATCCCGTGATTTATGGCCGCTGTTTGTGTGGCTTTGGAAGACAAATGGAGTTAATAAAGCCACCAGTCCCTGCCAGAGACATTTGTTCCAGAGCTGGTGCAATCCTTTCCTTTCCATCCCTGCCCTGGATTCGGCTTGGGATGAGCCAAAGCAGCCAGGAGGCACCTGGAGCATCTCATCCCAAACCTCCTCCCGGCCCCTTCGCCACCGGGATCCCACAGGGGACAGGTCAGCAGCCCCAAATCCCAGAAAACCCTGGAGCAAAGGCAAGGAGCAGCATTACCCTCCTCAGCTTTTTTTTCAGGGAGCTTTTCCTTGTTTCTTGAGACAAAAAATTTTAGGAAGGGATGGGGGGGACACACCTGGCACCCACTTGGCTGGACCAGCCCAGGCTGGACCAGCTCAGGGCATCCCAGGCTGTGGCTGCAGCTTTCCTGGATGGGGATCCAAGGAAAGCAGCCACAAACCCCACACCAGCCTGATAGGGATCTTAATAATTCTATTCCCTCTAATCCTCCCAAATTAGTAAATACAGCTTCATCCTATTTGGAGATATTTCCCTACCCAGGGGTTTCTCTTAAGCTGATAGAGAGAACGAGCCAAAGTCTCTGCAATGACTGAGCAGCAGCATCAGGCTCTGTGTCTAATAAGCCCTTCCTGGTCCAAAGGGAGCCTCTGATCAATGCATATCAGGCAACTCCCTGTGTTATTTTCCATTTACCTCCTCAATAATCCCCTTCCAGCAGTTAATCAGTGCTTCTCACTCCGAGTCACTCCGGTTCCGCTGGATCTGCCCGACGTTGTGGCGCGTTAATATTTAATGATCCTTGTGCTGCCCCTCCGTGGGGCCAACAGGCCTGGAGCCCTGCTCAGCAAGTGCTTTTTGTCTCAGGGCAAAGCTGAGGAGTCCCCAGAGGCAAATCCTGAGGGGAGATGGGAATGTGGATCCGACCAGCAGCTGAGCACTCCCCGGCCTGCCTGGGGAGCACCTCAACACTCCCTGTGCTTTAAAAACACTCCCTGTGCTTTAAACAAACCTCCCCAAACACAGAGCAGCAGCTCAGCAAATTCCAACTCCAGCACCTCCAGCTTCCCCTCCAGCAGGACAGGGTGAAATAATCCTAAAAAAAGCAAGAATTGGGTGGGTTTAGGGGGATGTCCTCCCTACTCCCACCTCCCAGACCCTCCTGAGCCGGGTGTCCCCAGCCCTTCCCAGCCAAGGCTGGGCCAGCAGAGAGGGGGAAAGACTTTTATGGCAGGAAATCCATCATCCAGCTGTAACAGGGACCCTCATTAAATATGAATCATAAGACAATGAACATTTTAATTTTATGTATCCCCCCTCTCCATCTTTTTTTTTTTAATAAATATTTAAGCATCTCCCAAACTGCGTTGGAAGAGCAGGTTGATTTAATCTCCCGTTCCCTGCTCTTTGCCAAACAGGAAATCTCTCATCTGCCTCCTTCACAAATCTTTGCCAAGGGAAGGAGGGGGGATTAGAGCCCATCCATCCCTCCCCTCCTTTCTCTTGGAAGTCCTTCAAGGAATGCTCTGAAGATCGTTGATTCACAGTTTTTAATCACTTTTCTCTCCTTTCTGCAAGTCTCGTTAACGCTTTGGGATCCAAACCCAACTGAGACGCCCTCGACTCCTTTTGCAACAGATTTCCCAGGGGAATAGGAAAAAAAAAAAGCCTGGAAATCTGCACAGAATAAACAGGAAAATCTAAACAGTGACCATGGAACTTGACAAGAGCTGCTGGAAAGCCCTGACCCGGCAAAGCCTTTGAGCCTTGGAGGGGTCAGATGGAGCCAACGCTCCTCGTGTGCCCGAAGCTCCTCCAGCCTGGCGTGGCACAGCTCACCTAGGGATGCCAGTGCCACCTCCCAGCCCTCTTCCCTGGCTCCAGGGAACCTCCCAAGGAGCTGCTGCCCGTTTTCCCCCTGATTCAGCAGAAAACTCGGCGTCTTTTAATTTTCCACTGTGTGCTCAGGACGCTCTGTGGCGGCAGGGAAAGGCCGGGAGGTCTGACATGAGGGTTCAGGGCTGATTTATGGCTTCCCATGACCCCCCCCTCCACCCCAAAATGTGAACACCCAGAGCCCTGACCTGCCCATGCCAGGGGGGGGTCGCAGCCACTCGAGCCTGGCCACAGTAATTGATGCCATAAAGCATCTGCTGCAGGGCTGGTGCTGATGAATCGCTCTCCTGCTGCCCTGGCCGGTCCTGGAGGAGAGAATGGGCGTCATTCCCCACTGGAATCTCTGCTGAGATATACTGGAATCAGGTTTGGGGGAATCCAGGTTGGAAAAGCCCTCCCAGAGCATCAGTCCACCCCGTGCCCCATCCCCGGTTTGAGATTTGTCTCCATCTGTACCGGGAAAAAAGGGGGGAAAGGAAAAGGAACTTTTATTTTTGCTGCGCTTGGGTGCGAGGGAACATCTCCCACACTGTGATCTCCAGGCTGCCATCCATCTCCTGAGCCCCAGCGAGTGTCCACACACGCAGAGGGAACAGTCAGCACGGAGAAAAAGCCTTTTGCTTTCCAAGTATTTCAATTTAACAGCGCTGAGATGATGAGTTCTCCTGGCTCAGGCTGCAGCCCCTCGATTGCCTTCAGTTTGGTGTCTGTATCTTCACATCATTTGGGTTTCTTCTCTTATTTAAGGGAAATGTTATTAGGTTTAATGTCCATTATTCCTTCCCTTTCACTTCATGCTCCTGTTCAGCTCCTGTGGGTGCTCTTTTACCTAAATGAAAATTACAATATCAAAATAAAAATCGGCCGCTGGGGTCACGTAAACGGCCCTGGGAGCATCAAAAAGGACGTTCCAGGAGTGGATAATAAACCATCATAACTCTGTCCATCTCATCTGTTAGATGGGAGGAATCTCAATTAGCTCTTCACAGGGTATTTATGGGGGTTTTATGGGCGCTCTCTCTGTTCCCAAAAGCTCTCCTGGCTCCTCTCTGACCCCGGGACAGGGGAGCAAACCCGAAAGGATTTCCCAAGGAAGGAGATGCTCGATTGTTGCTGCACTGGGGGCTCAGCACCAGCCCCCAAAGCCCCTCGGGAGGATCCAGCTCATTCCCACCGGGATCATTCCCATGTATCCACAGGGACTGGATACAAGGAAGCTCCCAGGTGACTCATTAACACCAGTGTATCTAATTACCCTCCGAACAACCAATGGACTGACCTCCCTTTCTCCAGCTCTCAGCGCTCACAACAGTCAACGACCCCAATTAGCGGTAATTAAGGATTATAACGAGTCCACGGCATGTTTACATCACCCATTAAAATCCCCAAATTTTTATTCCTTGCCGTCCTGACTCGGGGGAGGAACACAAAAGGGAAAAGGCTCCTTTGTGCCGTGATTTGTTCGCATCGGGGTTTCCTGTGAGCGGCTGATTACAGGCAGAGAATCGGAGCTGGAGACAGGAAGAGAAATTAAAGCAAAAAAAAAAAATAAAACCCCCTCAAATTGTGGCTGTAAATCCCCCCTGAACAGCCTCGCTGGGATCCTGCGGGATGAATCCTCCTCCTGCTGCCTTTTTGTTTACCCAACAGCCTGACAATGCGTATTTATGCAAATTGGAGCCCGGCTGCTTTTTTTTGGCTGCTCATTAATTAGCGTCTCCTCGGAGCAGCAGTTTGATTCTGCCCTTCCCCACCTTCCTTCCCCTCCCTTTTCGGGTCTTTAACCAGGGGCTGGGGTTCAACACGAACCACCTTGTGCCACACGAGGGGCTCCCGTGCTTGGAAAAGGAGGGAAAGAGGGATGCTGGGAGAGAAGGGAGGGAGGGAGAAGGGGTTGCAGGGAGGATTGAGCAGCAGCTTTGCATAAATCTGGTTTTCCCTTCCAGTTTCTTGCTGTCACAGAATCCAGGGAATGGTTTGGGTTGGAAAAGGCCTTTCATGGAACCACAGAAACATCTGGGTTGGGAAGAGCCTTTATAGAATCATGGAATTATTTGGGTTGGAAGACCTTTAGTGTTGTCAAGTCCAACCATTTAACCCAGGCCACCACTGAGTGTCCCCAGGCATCACATCCATGACTCTTCCCAAAATCCCTCATGGAGCAGGGCTGGAGCTCCTTCTGGTGCCTGGAGGGGTTTTGCAGCCCAGGAAATGGGTGAGGGTGGATGTGGCTCCCACCCCTGTGCTGGTGTGGTGCCACCTCAGCTCCACGTTCCCAGCTGCCACAGGGATCCAGGCACGGGATGATCCTCCAGGAAGAGGCTGGTGGAGGGACCCATGAGCTCCTGCCCATCTCCCAACAAGGAATTCTGCCCGTTGGCACAGCTGGAAGGGGATAAATCTTTACAGGATGGGCAGAAACACTGATGTGTAGAAGCCACGGGGAGTTGGAGTGTTGTCCCCACCACGAGGGATGGAGAAGGAACCCCAAGACTTTCTTGCTCACCCCAAAATGCTCCAGGACATCAACAACCCCAACTAACAGGCAGGATTTCGGGGGGGAGAATTCCAAAAAGATGCTTCTCAGCTGCCAGAGCAGCACCACTGTCACAGCCAGAGCTCTGACCAGGGTGGGCTTTAGCTGGGAGTGTGGCAGAGCAGGCACAGCCCCCCCCTCAAGGCTCCCACTCCCGGTTTCTCTTCTCCCAATTTTTCCCCGTCCTCTGCTTCCCCTCAAGGGCAATTTCTCTGCTCGGTTTACACATTTGTTTACAAATACATAATGACTGAGGGGGAGCTCCCACCCCCCCCCCTGCAGCACAACGGTGCCTATTTCTAACCACTGGCCTCTCCCAGTGCTTCCTCTGCAATTTCTGCACACACAGCCACGCAAAATGGGCCTAAACACTGCAATTTTCCAACCATTTTCATCCAAATTGTCAGCAATTTCCCAATGGTCCCGGCACCAAATTACAAGTGAAGGGCTCGGAAATCCTGTGAGGCTGCTCAGGCATGAGGGGGGGAGGGAGGCGAGGGATGCAGAGGCAGCAGCTGGACACAAACCCCTCAGAAATGGGCTTTTTAAAGGTTATTACAGGCCACATCTTGGGCCTCAAAGCCATCAGGGTGGAGGGATGAGAGCGTTTCTGTGATGCATTTCGGAGCCGGCCCCGCAAATCTCCGGGATGGCCGGGAAAGGGGCCCTTTGTGGCTCTGGGATGCCGAGGGACAAACGGGCCCCAGGATGGATTGCTCGGCTCTCCCAGAGGCTGCAGCAGCACAGCTCACTTAACAAGCCATTCCACCTCGGCAGGGGAGGCTCTGCCCGGGAAAAGACTCCCCTCTCCTTCCCAAATATCCCTGTTTTGGGGTCACGCCTTGGAGCGCCGCTGCCGGCACCCCGATGCAAACAGGGGGTGCTTTGGCTTGGAGGGACCTCGAAGCTCACCCAGAGCCCCCCAGGGACACCTTCCACCAGCCCAGGCTGCTCCAAGCTGGCTTTGGGCACTTCCAGGGATGGGGCAGCTCCTAAAAAATGGTGGAATTAAGCACTGTTGTCTCACTGTTGTCCTTCCCCTGCAGTGGGAAGTTGGGGTGCAGCCCGTGCAGCACCCCTGGATTCCCCACCAGAGCTCTGTTACTCCCTGTCCCTTCCACGGCATCTTCCTGCTCCTTCCCACACGTATTTTATATTCCCTGCACCCCCCCCAGGCACGATGAGATATTTATATGTTGATCACAGATGGCCTCGGTTTCAAACCCAACCACGCTGCAGTCACAAGGAATGTTATTAATAATTACACAGCACAAAGTGATAATTGCTTCCAAAGCAGTGTGAGGCAGGTCTTTTGTCTCCCCTCCTCAGATGAGACAGTTATTTCACCAGCGACAGGGAAAGTCAACAAGTGTCAACTGTGGTGCTTAATTCCTGAGCCCGATGGCATTTATTAAAATTGCTAATGAATCTAATAATTAAACACATAAATATAAGTTACCTCAGGTATTAAATCTAATTATTGGGCCGGCGAAAATCAATTTTTGTGCATATGCATAATAACACACGGGCAGAGTTAATTAGAAATGTCCAGATCAATATTTGAATAATTCTGAACCGGTGGAATCCCCGTCTCCAGAGCGGGTCCCGACGCCGTGAATAAGTTATATTTCAGAAATGAACGCCTCCTCCTAATGGAGTTTATCCTGGTAAATTAATAACACTCCAGTAAATCTGCGAAATAAATGACAAACCTGTTTGCCTGAGCGCTGCCCTCGGGGAAATCATTAATACCCTTTGTCAGCAGGCTCCAGGTCAGAGCCCAGCTCTGCTCCAGCTCCAGAGCAGAGCTCTCTGCTTTGCTTTGCTCCAAAGAAAGGGCCCCGTGGTGGCTTTTGAAGGCCCAGGTGACATCCCTGACTGTCCCAGCTGACAGGAGGATCTGGGGGATGTGTTTTATGAAACCGAAGCTCCAGTGGGATCATTTCACGTGGAACTCTCTTCTATCTCCCCTCACCGCACTGGCAGTGCTCAGACCTCTCTGCAGCCCAGTTTTGTAACCCTGGCTCTCCTGAGCAGCAAAAAAAAGGCTCAGAGGAGCCCCAAATGCAGGAACATCCCTCCTCTGTGTCCCCCCCACACAAGGACCTTCTGCCTTAACACCTCGGGGGAGGGGGGGGAAAGAGCTGCCAAGGGACAACATCAAAACCACCCAGAGCTTTGCTGTCAGAGCTGTGCAAAAATGAGTGTCTGGCCCCAAAACTCCCCCCCAGCCCAGCCGTGCTGCAGGGATGAGGGAGATGGGCTGGCTGCAATCAGCACCACCTCGGGCTGTGGTTCCTCTCCTGGAGCAGTTTTCCCTCTACTTGTTATTTATTTGCTCAAGGAATGGATCAGTGCTCACAAAGAGAGGAAGGAAGGTGGAGTGAGGGGCTGCTAATGGTGGAGGGGGGTGGGGGGGTTCCCCAGGGCCCTCCTGGAGCTCTGAGTTGAGGGATATCTGGAGAGTTCACAGCCTGGAGCAGCTCACTGAGCAAAGCCACCAGAAAATGGGTGTAATCCAGGACTGCTGGCTCTGAAGTGGGGTTTGTGTGCTAATCAAAGGCAGAGCTACAGCTGCTCTGGCTCCTGTGGAATTCCAGGCACAGGGACAGGTGAGGAAATTGGAAACCCAAAGGACATTCCTGGAGTGGGCACTGGGAAAAGGGACCCTCTGGGGAAAGGCAGCTCTTGGAAAGGGCAAGTCGAGTCCTGAATCAGAAGTTCAGTTGCTGATTTCAGTGGTGGCTCATTTATAAATGATTTATAGAGGCAGAATCTCCACTTCACAGGCACGTCAGGCACTTTGGAGCCACGATGACCAGTGTGTGGCACATGGCTGAGGGACAGAAGCTGTTCTGCCTCAGTCTGCAGTGGCAAATTAAAAAGAAGCCCTTGAGACAGTAAAGCAGCAGCTTATTGAGCTGTTGGGTTCTGAAGCAATTAATTCTCCATTCATTAAAACATCTACTTGTCATTTATTTCCCCTCCTTGTGCTATTTATAAATTGGTTCTTAATAAAGTGCAGTGAGGTGTCACCAGAGCTGCCCCAGGGTGGGGAGGATCTGGAGCTGTCGCCCACAGGGACCCACCCAGGTCCTCACAGACCCTCCCCATCCCTTTGTACAACAGCTTCCCTGTCTCTATTTGTGTCTGTCTCTCCTTCCCTCTCCTGGGATAACACCATCTTTCAATCTACTCTGACACATTCGTTTCCTGAGGGCAATTTAAACTGAGAATGATTCCCTGATTGCTCACTTTGCCTCCTCCTCTCTTATTCTGCAGGGGTTGTTTTTTTTTTTTTGAAGGATCATAAAATAACATGTTTAGAAATAATTGCGTGATAGGGATGTTTTCTTGCCATGTGAGTGTTGCTCATTTCCTCCCCAGACACTGTTTGTTCTCGGCACATTTGTGTTTGGTTTCCCCCCGTGGCTGAGTCAGGACATCAGGGAGCTCCAGATCCAAAGGAAAGGATCCACAGCCCAGTCAGGGCAGGGATGGGGATTTGGGATCGGATTTGAGGCAGTGAAACTCCCAGCACTGAATCCTCCCAGAGTGGTTTGGGTTGGAAGGGACCTTAAAGCCCATCCAGTGCCACCCCCTGCCACGGGCAGGGACATCTCCCACCAGCCCAGGTTGCTCCCAGCCCCGTCCAGCCTGGCCTTGGACACTTCCAGGGCTGGGGTTAAGAGCATCCTAAGCCCAGAGGATTCCCCAGCAGGAGCAGGGACAGGGAGCTCTGCCCTCCAGCCCAAACACCATCCATGTCCAGCCAGACCCGCCACGCTCCCAAATCAAACAGGATTTTGGAAGTGGCAGTGACACCGAGCTCTGCCAGGCTGGCAGACCCTGCTCACTTCACCACCACATCAATTCTACTCAAGAGCTCCAGAGTGTTTCTATTTAGCTGTAAATTTGTATGTATTAGATTATATATTGCGAGTGCAAATAAATTCCATGTATTACCCAAAAGCCACTTGATTCCGTCCTCGATAACGAGCGGGTGCGACTGGGAGGCAATTCACACCATCAGAAACGAGAATTATGAGCAGGGCTGTGGTTTTCCTCTTCCTTTTTTTTCTTTTTTTTCCCTTATTTAACCTTTTACAGGCCACCTGGATACCATCACACCCCAGGAAATATCCCCCCACTCCAGACAGGACAGGATTTCTGAGCTGCTGAAACAGGGTTTGCAGTTCTCTGTTGCTCTGTGAAGGCCCTGGGTACAAGCACAGACAGCCACAGTTGTGGGGTTTTTTTTCCTTTTAAAGAAATACAACTTTTCTCTTTTTTTATTGGTGGCTTGCTTTTCATTTTATATCCTTTCCCCTTGCCTGAAATGAGAGAAATGAGCTTCTGCCACAGGGTCTAAAGTTTATATTCCCTCACTATCTTCCCCCTTATCTAATGCCAAGGCAGGAAGCAGAGGGAGGCCGGGCAGATTATGCCATAAAACCTGGAGATAAGGGCAGGCACCAGCCTGGGGGGGACGGGGAGGAACCTCCCTCCCTCCTCTGCCTCCCTCCCCTTCAAAGGCAGCCCTTCAATCAATCCCTCAGTGCTGTGAATCCCTTTCCTTAAAATTTGATAGCAAGGCCCACGTTTCCCTTTGGAGATTGGGCTGTAATAACTGAGGTGGGAGGGGGATGAATTGGTGGAGCAGACCCAGGGTTTGGGAAGAGCCAGAGCATCACAGCCGAGCCCCAGGACTGCTGGGCATGCCCTGCATTGCTTGGCTGGGCAGAAAAACCCAGCTGAGGGATCACAAATGTCTCCAGCAAACGTCACAGGCTGCTTCTCGATCTCCGTTTGTTGGTCCTCTCAAACGTAAGGATTAAGGATTTTCGTGCCCAGGCAAAGCACCACCCCAGGGGCAATAATGCCATCAGAGGGGCTCCATTCCCTTGGGAAATCACTCTGGGCATCCTCTGGGCTGGAAAAGACCCTTAGGATCATCAAGTTCAATCATCAGCCCAGCACTGCCAAGGCCAGCACTCCCCCATGTCCTAAAGTGCCACGTCTGCAGGGTTTGGGGCTGGGGAGCAGAGGAACTCCTGGGAGGGAGGGAGGGCAGCAGAAGGACATGGGATGAGCTCAGCCCTGCTATTTACTGCTCAGAACTCGGTATCAGAGAGAACAGCTGGTGCCTGAGGTGCTGAACACCAGCACATCCTGCAAGTCCTTCTGCACCCAGGTGATCCTGGCTGCTGCCTGCAGGGACAGGAGGAGTTTATTAACCCCGAGGTTAAACCCCCTGTGCTGGCACTGCTGGGGCACCTCGAGGGCTGTGCCCACTTCTGGGCCTCTCATGGTGAGACACTGAGGGGCTGGAGGGTGTGCAGGGAAGGGAAGGGAGCTGGGAAGGGGCTGGAGCAGCAGGAGGGGCTGAGGGAGCTGGGGGGGCTCAACCTGGAGAAAAGGAGGCTCAGGGGGGACCTTCTGGCTCTGCAACTCCCTGACAGGAGGGGGGAG
>JAWWLV010000065.1:2869013-2890864 GCA_035041135.1 Platyrinchus mystaceus | reverse complement strand
GGTCACATCCCGTTGGACACCAGGTACCTTCCCTGCTGCTGGGAGAGCTCCCAGCTCGGGCTCCTTGGCCACCACAATTCCAGAGAAAGCTTGGAAAAGCTGATATATGTGGGGAGAGGCCCCCAGATTTTAATTGCCTCTTATTTCCCAGCTGCACTCGGCTGCTGCCCCAGCTTTAATGAACGGGTTGCACGAGCCGTGGACGTTGTTTGGATCATTTTCCTCGGGAAAATGGGGGGGTTTTTTACAACTGTTTTTGGCAGGAATGTTCATGGTGACAATCACAGCAAATGGGGGGGGAACTGAAAACATCAGCAACAAAGAAATACGACTTTGGGGCTGAAGGACTTGGGGCCTGGCAAGCCCCAGATGTGCCTTTCAGCAGAGGTAAATACCAGGGCTTGGGGTTTTTTTTCTCCTCAAACTGAGCAGTGGGTGAAGGTGGCTCAGAATTGGGTCATTTTAGATGTATTTGATGTAAAAGTGCGTGGAAATCAGCTTTTCTTTCCATTTGGGTGTGTTGACACGTAACTAACCAGGGAATTATTTAGAATAGGAGGGGAAAAAAAAACCTAAAAGGGGTAAAAATGCATTTTTAGAGATGCTGGACTGTGACAAAACTGAATTTGATTCCTATTTAATGTTGGACAGCGCCCCTGAGGAAAAGAATAAATTCCAATACACTCCAAGTTGGGCTTTTCTTTCTGCAAAAAAATAAGTTTCCCTTTTCCTCTCCTGGAAGATTTAGGGCTCCCCACGTGTGGAATCACACGAGCACCACGAGGCCCTTCCCAGGAACTGCTCCGAGCCTTATTATAATAAAAGATATAAAAATAATTGCCGGGCCTCTCTTGGAGTTCTCACTTGGACCGGCTTCAGTCATTGCAGGAATTGAATTTCCACCGGGTTTTCCATGAGAATCATGATGTTAATAAATAAATAAATAAATATAAATAAATAAAAGTTTAAATAATTAAATAAAAATTTAAATAAATAAATAAATAAATAAATAAATAAATAAATAAAAGGACTCAATTTTACATTAAAAACCAAAGTGTCTCCATTAAAAACATGAGATTTCGATATGTTTCTCCCATGGTAAGGGACTTCCCACGGCTCTCGTGTCACCTCTGGTGTTTCCCAGAGCTGGGGGAGGGTCCCGTGGGCACCGCTGTGGGGTGACAGACACTCGGTGGGATGCAGAGAGCATCCCACACCCCCGCCCGGTCCCCCGGGGAGCCGCATCACCCTCCGCTTCCCCCCCGATCTCCTCCTCTCACCAGCTGTTGTACAACTCATTAGCGGCTCCTCATTTCCATGAATTCCCTGTGAATGGGATTCAAACAAAACCTCGGCTCGGAGTGATCAAAACAAATCAGCCGAGACATGAAAGCGGAGGGGTTGAAGCGGAGGTGAGGGTGCTACAGGAGTCATTTTCATACTTCTGCGCTTTATTCTTATGAAATGATTCAGTTCAGCCGGCGGAGCGCCCCGATTTGACGGCTCGGAGATCTGAAGGGCTCGGCTGTCAGGGGATGCTCCGCGTTTAGCACACGCCGGTCCCCCCCACTAAAAAAAACCTCCCAATACTCCTCAAACGAGGGGAGAGAGGCAGGGGGAACCTCACCCGGAGCGGAGAGACACGGGGAGGGGCTGAAAGGCGGCTCTGCATCTCTTTGGGTGATGCCACACACCCCAAATCCTCCTGGGGGAGAGGCAGCAGTGAAGAAACCCGCGGGTGAGACGCTGACCCGGAGCCTCGCCAGGAACACGAGGCAGGAACCGGCCCTTTTTTTTTTTTTTTGGATGGGATTTTAAGGCTGGGAGAAGCCCAGACAGTCCATATAATTTTTTTTTTTTTTCTGGCAGTCAAACTTTTCTCCAGCAGTTTAAATTGCAGGAAGAGGCTCTTCACACATTTCTAGCGAGAGAAGAAAGGATCATTACCCCCCCTCGAACAGACTAAGCTACACCCACAGAAACCCCACAAACAGCTCTTCTGGGACACGAAAGCAGCTCGGAAAGAAAGAAGGAACAGCAAGAACATCCCCGGGTGTGTTTTATCCCAGAATCACAGCCTGGTTTGGGTGGGAAGGGACCTTAAAGCCCATCCAGTCCCACCCCTGGAGGTGTCCAAGGAAGGCCTGGCAGTGACACTCAGTGCTCTGGGCTGGGGGACAAGGTGAGGATGGGGCACAGGGGGGACTCGGTGACCTTGGAGGTCTTGATGACCTTGAAGGTCTTTCCCAACCTCAATGATTCTACTCTGTGGTTCCAAATTCCTCCCCTCCCAGCTCCCTGCTCTCCCAGCCCTGTGCAGTGACACCCTGGGGCTCTGATCAGGACTAAAAGAACCTGGATGTCAGAGCAGCCCGGCCAAACCCCCTGACAGACAGCACTGACACTGCAGCCTCACTTCCCCGGCACCGGGGGTGGCCTTTGAAGACGACTCAAGTCATTTCATCTCTCCAGCCAATCTGGCTCTAAAAACAAACTCCTCCTTTCCTCCAGGTTCTCGGGTACAAAGCAGCACAAGTGCTTTGTAATTTAGTTGAAAGAAAGGAGGCATTTTCTGTTTAATCCCCTAAACAGAACTCTTTTTCCCTTCTGCAAAGCGCCAAATCTCGGGGATTTTTTTTTTTTAGGTTTGTTTTTTTTTTGGTTTTTTAATTTTAGAGGAGAAATTAATGCACAGAACAAAACACTGCCAGAGAACAAAGCAGAGAGGGTTTGTTTGTCCCCAGCAAAGGCTGCAGATGACAGACAGACAGCCGTCCACTGCAGGCACAGACCAGGTTTGAGCTTCTTTGTCTTTTGCCTTTGATGCCTCAAATTAAAACGTGGTGGATGATGGTAATTAAAGAAATAATGAAAAAAAAATAAATCCTGAGAACCACTTGGCTTTTTGCATTCATCAGATTCCTCAGCCTCAAGGTTTAACCCTGTGAAGGATCTCTCCAGCATCAGGTGTTGCTGCAAATATTCCTAATTGAAGGGGAAAGTGAGATTTGGTGTCTGAGATTCCCTGCAGGACAAAAAGGGTGGTGCTGGAGCTGGAGACCTGAGGGGAAAAGGGGCCCAAATCCTTGGAAACTCCTATCAAGAAGGGGGATCACAGAATCCCAGAATAGTTGGTTCCTCTGGAGATCATCCTGTCCAACCTCCCTGCCAAGGGAGCAGGTGACACAGGAACATATCCAGGACTGGGGCAGAGATTGGGTGTTTTCCTCACCACCCCCAACCTTCATCACTTCACCTTCCTGTTCCTAAACTCCTCCTCAGCCCCATTTCCCACGTAGGGTGTAAACACAGCCCTTGTTGTGCCTGGTGCTGAGCCAGGGGAGGCTGAGAACCCTCCGGGCTCTATCTGGGGCTCTGCTAATGAGTCACAGAGGGGCCTGGAGGGGATTCCTTCCCCCCAGTCTGAGTCACAGCAGAGCATCTCCTCACCCCCCCAGCACTCCCCCTGCCCTGGGGTGACCACAGGCACAGCCTGGCTCTTCCCCCTCGGAGCTGCCCCCTCTCCCCTGCCCTGGAATGTGACTCATCCTGGCAGTTGTCCCGGTGGAAGGTTGTAAGGCTGAATTAATGTGCGTGGAGATGCTGGAAGCTGCTCTGGGGATTAACGGCATCAGCGGAGTTGCCACCAGAAGGGGCAGGTGATTTAGTGCTGTTGGAGAACTGCCAGGCACAAAAAATCATGGAAAAGGCCTCCAGGATCACAGAGTCCAACTGTCAACCCGGCCCTGCCGAGGCCACCACTGGCCACGTCCCCAAGTGTCACATCTCCGTGTCTCCAGTCCCTCCAGGGATTTGTCATCGCCTGAGGACGAGGGGGGAAGGAACCACTGCCCAAGGCTGTCTGCAGCAGGAGGTGACAGGTGCCCTCAAAAACATCCTCCCAGTGTCTACACCAGGCACAGGAGACCCCACTGGGCCGAGTCCTGCTCATTAAAGGCCCTCTGGATTGTTGGGAGCAGCTGCTAAAGGTCAGTCCTAAAACGAGAACCAAACTCACGTGGCAGAAACGGGAACTGGCTCTGTGACCACGGCGAAGCAGCAGCTTGGGCTGAGCCAGCTGGGGAAGTTTGCCCACCAGGAGCTGATGGCAAAAGGAAATCAAGCCACAGATCTGTCTCCTGGTGCCCAGATGCTGCAGCCCATGGCCTGGGGACTGCAGGGAGAGGAAACGGGAGCACAAACAGCACCAGCAGCTCCCAGGGGAGCAGCAGCGCCGCCGTTGTTTATCAAAGCAGGGTGAACAAACAGATTTGCATCCATTAATGGCTCCGTGATCAATTCCTGATAAGAACAAGGTGCTCCACCCTTGATGACGGAGAGGGCTCGGTGCTCACTCAGTCGGGGCTCTGTTGCACTTAACGATGCCGAGCAAATACGAATCAATCCACCCGGGGAGACCACAAAGCCTAAACTTAAGAGTGCAAAAGAAATCAGTCTCCCCTTCTCAATTCACAAAATTGATCGTCTGCCAGACCCGAGGAGGTCCACGGGAGTTAAGGGGATGTGGCAACATCTCCTGATACCTCGTGGTAGCAGAGAAACAGCCTCTGTCTTAATTACCTCCCCTGGGAAGGCAGCAAACAGTGCTGGAGTAAACACTCAAACTACACACACTAATTTATGCCGACTGCTGCCTTCGGATTTTGGAACAAGCTGGACCCTTTTTTATTTTTTTTTTATATTTTGTTTTGTTTAATTGCTTGATGAAACGTCCCTTCGATCCTGTCAACACGGATAACGCCGCTAAATGAGGGCTGCCCCACGTGCCACCCAGATGGCAGGAGGGGTGATTAGAGCCCACAGACACACGCAAAGGGAGGTGGGCAAGAGGTGACTCCCCCATTCCCCCCAAGCCACTTCCAGCCCCCTCCCCGTGCTGGAGAGGAGATGGGGCTGGTGCCAACCCGGGGGTGGCACCGCAGTGCCTGGTGCTGGTTTGGGGCTTGGCAGCTCTTCCCCAGCCCCTCCCCAGCATCCCCACGGAGCTGTTGTGGCCCAGCCCTGGGACTGGATGTCCTGCCAGAATGACAGATGTCAGCACAGTTGATGTCCCACCCCCTCCTCAGCTCGCTGGGACGCCCCAAAAACACGTCCCCAGCTGCAGCCGAGTCCCAGCCCAGCTCAGAGCTGAGCTCCGTGTGGTGGGAACTGCTGTCATCCCAGGCCCGAACCTCTGAGCCCAGCAGGGCTCATAACTACAAAAAAAAAAAACACCCAAAACCCAAAACAAAACGGGGAAAAAAGATTAAAAGAGAAGCAAAATATCTTAATAAACCCTAACAAGGTTTCTGGGTTTGTTTCCATTCTGTGCTGCCTTTGAGCTGCACGAGGATGATTCATTAACTTGCTGCCTGTGTGCTTTGGATTATTCCCCACTGTTTTGGCTGCGTTGCTCCAGCTAAATTTTGGCAGGGAGAATGAACAGGTTTAGTGCTCTTTGAAACAGGTAGAGCACGGCATTGTCCTGACAGGCAGCACCAATAATTGATTTGTCGTTATTAGGGAGATAATTCACTTAAACACGATATCAGGCCCGCGTTGAATAACACACCAGCTAATTCCAGCCTCGGATTAGTGCAGCCTGATGAGATTAGTGTGGACTCCTGGAGCTCTCAGTCCTGGGTGCTCTCGGGCCAGGAGGGACTGTGTGCTGGAGAGAGGTGCAAGCCCTGAGGGTGTTGTGTCATCAACACTGGCATGAAATGCCTTAAAATATAAGCCTGGAGTGCAGGACACTTCCCCACCTCCTCCCTCCCCATCCCCTGGGTCGCTGCTGGAAGGCAAGTGAGCATCCACGTTCTTCTTCCAACACTCCAAATCCCCGGGGAGCGACTCAGACCTTCAGGTTTCCAGAGTTTTGCTCGGCTCTGGTTGCTTTGCTCACCCCACTCACAGGGCGGTGCAGGTGATGTTCGGCCATCCACACCCTCATTCATCACAGCCACCCAAAGCCGAGGGCTCCAGCCCCACCAGAGGAGAACTTCCATCCCTCAGCCTCTTCCAAAAGGCCGGAGAAGGGGCAGGACGAGCTCCAAATGCAGAAAGGGCTGCGCGGGAGAGGCAGCAGCGATCGATCGGGGGGATGTGCAGCGAGCGGTGCTCATTAGAAACAGCGTCGTCCTCCTCCCTCCTTACCTGAGCATCGCCCCCCTCACCCGCAGAGCAGCCCCGGGCTCACACGTGCACTAACAAAGATGTTGTTTAGCAGCTTGTCAGCAGCTGTAAATTGGCCGAGGAGCGGAGCCGTTTGCATTCTCCACGGGGCTTGAACTGAGAATTAAACCGTGGCAGCAACTGCTGCTGCTGCCTGATGGAGCAAATCAATTCTCTCCCTCCCTCCTTCCCCCCCCAGCACCTCCCCGGCCTGGATTCATGGCAGCGCTGCCCACGTAGGGCAACATTAGCCAGACAGTCCTTCAGGGCCAGCAGAAAAAGGCAGTGAGAGATCAGGGCAATTAACCTGAAAGGCCCCTGGAGAATGAGAAAGGAGGAGAGATTGGGGTAAAATTCAGGATCCGAGCCCTCCATCTGTCCACATGCTGCTTTAATTGATCTGGGAGTCAATCAAAGCAGCAGCAGCTTTTACTCAGCTAATCTGAACCCTGTGCAAGGCGAGCAAACACGGGGAGAAGGGCAGAGCAGGATCCTCGGGCATCACTGCCCATCACAGAGCAGAGCTCTGACACCAGGAACATCAATCAGGGCAAAGGGGAGGTGGGACAGAGAGGAATCCCACACTCACCACCAGCTGATTCGCTGATATTTTGATATTTCAGGTTAATAACTCCAGGGAGGAATCCAAAGACCTGCTCTGATCCGGAGCATCTGGCGACAAAACTCACCTCGAGTGACCCAGCAGGGTCACTCCCCCTTCCAGAACTGGAGGGGGTGCCCAAAACTCTGCTATTCCCACCCTGTCCAGGTGCTCCCCCCGGAGTATCTGGGTGCAGCAGCAGAGTGATGAACATCAGGCACATCCCAGTGTGGCTGCCCCATCCCTGGGAGCGTCCCAGGCCAGGCTGGATGGGGCTTGGAGCAGCCTGGTCCACTGGAAGGTGTCCCTGCCCCCAGCAGGGGGTGGGACAGGGTGATCTTTAGGGTCCTTTCCACCCCAAACCATTCCATAACTCTGTTATACTCTCCAGATCCTCTGTTACCCTTCCCCACATCCCACCTGCCACCACAGTCTGGTCTCCGCACCCACCCACCCATTTTTAGGGGGGATAATCACCCCCCTGCTCAGAGATGCTGCCCTTTCCCTTCCCCCTGCCCCCAGCCCAGCACTCCCACCCCCAGATTTCAGCACACAGAGGCAACAGGCTGGTGTTATCCCTCTCCCTGTTTCCCTCAGCTTGCAAAAAGTAAAGCAGCTCTTCATCTCCACATCCCAGGAGAAATCTGCGAGGCGAGGAATTGCAAAGGGGGAAGCTGTTTCTTTTGTTGTTGCTACAACATTTGGTACCAATCTTCTCCCTTTCAGGTGTTCCAGAGATTGATTTTGTATCATGTGTCTCTCACTCGGGTTTCTGGCCCGATAATATCACAGCACAGACTGCAGAGAGGTTACAGCAGCACAGCAGAGGCTCGCAGGGAACACCATTAGGGAGTGGGATAAGTGACAGCCGCTGCCAGGCTGCCAGAGCAGCTCTAAAAGCAAAGTCTCAGCGAGATGAAAGTTGTAACAAGGCTTAGAGCAGTGCAATGTTTCCCTGTGCTCTCACTGAAGTGGCTGTTTGGCTGAGCTGCCCCGGGAAGGACGAGCTGGGGATGCCCCAAACACACACACAGCTCCTCCCTGGCTTTCCTGCCTGTTTTGGAGAGCTGGGTGGGTAAGAGTGGAAAAAGCAAGCAAGGTTAAGTTTGTTGGGCAGCTAAAGATGAGAGACTAGGGGGATGTGTGTGGAAAAACCAGCCCTTGGCCCTGCCCAGATGCTGCTCCTCAGGGAGGGAGGAGCAGTGGGTTCCCATCCACAGCTCTCCACAAAAACACGCCCCAAAGCAACCACACGGACCCCAAACCTCACAGCAACACCCCCCCCCCGCCCCCTGCCCCCCAAAATCCGAGCCGGGATGCTCCGGGTGGATCCAGCACCAGCTTGTAGAGCCGCGCCAAATCCCCCCCGTCCCGCAGCAGGGATCGCGGGAAAGGCGGGATGCAGAGCCCTGAAGTCCGGCTGGAGAAGGGATTTTCGCCTCTTTAGGCACATCCCAGTCCCGGCAGCTCGGGGTGAGTCGGCAGATTTCCCACCCGGGCGGCTCGGAGCGGAGTTTGCAGAGGAGTCTCAGCCTCATCCCTGTGCGTGACTGACTCCTGCCATCTAGCGCTGCTCCCGGCGGCTCCCAAAATCCCTTCTCCCCCAAAACCCCCTCTCCCCCAAAATCCCTTCTCCCCCCAAAATCCCTTCTCCCCCAAAATCCCGGGGGGGACCAAGGCCAGCAGCAAACGCTCCCCTGGGACCCCCGGGTCGCGGCACGGGGAGGGCGTTCGGGGCACAAATCCCAGCGCAGGGAAGGGCAGGGCGGGAGCAGAGGGCAGAGGAACCAAGGGGGGGGATGGAGAACAAGGGCTCTTCTCTGGCGGCTGCTCCTCAGAGCCCAGCACAGCTCGGGGGCAGAGGCTGCTCTGACCCTCAGGACCCTCCCGTGTGACCTCCTGGTCCCCGGGTTTGACCCGGAGTCACCCACGTGGCGAGGAAAAGCAGGGGCCAGCAGCCCCAGGCAGGCTGCCCTGGGAACTGGGAGCCCTTAGAGGGGGATGGAGCCACGGGGGTGACAAATACAGAGTGGGAAAAGCCCCCCTTGCCCTGGCAGCTCCTGGGCCACTCATCCCCATCCCAGCATCATTCCCCATCCCAGCATCACTCCCCATCCCAGCATCATTCCCCATCCCAGCATCACTCCCCATCCCAGCATCATTCCCCATCCCAGCATCATTCCCCATCCCAGCATCATTCCTCATCCCAGCATCATTCCTCATCCCAGCATCATTCCTCATCCCAGCATCATTCCCCATCCCAGCATCACTCCCCATCCCAGCATCACTCCCCACCTCTCCCTCCAAAGTGCTCTTGCCATCATAAGCAGGACTATTAGGCAAATTTCAGTGGGTTTTTTTTGACTTTCACGGCAACAGGACTAATAAAAATGCACTTTATCTTTCTGGATTTACGGGTTTGTAAAGCTCCCTCCGTGTACCTGGGGAATCAGGGGATTAGAGCTGCATTAAACACCTCCAGTGAAAATGCCACTCAGGTGAAAAGGGGGAGGATTCAAGGGCAGGAAATGAGCAGGAGCAAACTTGGCAAAAATATGGTTTTAATACATTATCTAAAGAGTAAAAACCTCATAAAAAAACTTATCGCCAGGCAGGAGGAATCCATAATCCCACTGCTTGTGAATTCTGCCTGGGAACCTCTTCCCTAGATGAGAGTCATTAAGTAAGAGTGAGATATCAACCTGCAGCCTTCCTGGATGGAGAGGGGAGGGAGAAGACTGACATCAACACCAACCCCTCCTCCTGCCACAACAAAACTGATGCTCATCAGAAGCAGAGGGAGAAGCGCAGCAGGATGGGGAGGGAGGTTTGTGCTGCTCCAGGTGGGGCTGGAAGGGCAGTGGGAGAAGAGGTGACCTTGCTCAGCAATGACAAGTGGCCTCAGGTGTCACCAGGTTTTACCCACAGCTCCGATTTATCCATCCCAGAAGTCCTGTCTTGCACCTGAGATAAAGTTGCTACTGGAAACCATCACCCCCTTCCAAGTGCTTAAGGCTTTGGGCCCAAAAAAGTGCCCAAAGGAGACAAAAGCTTTGAGGAAGGTTCCTTTTGTAGCAAAGGCAGCTCTTCAATAAGCAGCCTCACCTCCTGGGAAGTCATCAATAGCCAGTTATCTGCACAGAGCCTTTGATTGCAGCTTTGCCACTCCGGTTAAAGCCTTGTCACTGCAGCTGGTGATCTAATCCCCAGTCCCGGGGAGTTAGTCGGGATTTGTGGTGCTGCAGCAGGAGCAGAACCCACAGCGCTCACTACAAAGTGCTTTAGGATCTGTTACCACCTGGGCTAAGCTGGGATGTTCCACTTTTCAATGACTTTCAGCAAAAGGAGGAAATCCGGGTTGGTTTTGGGGTTTGGTTTCCTCTGTTTGGTTGTTTTTTTCCCCCCATCCAGCGATATCCATCATTTCCAGGGCCGGACCTCGCAGGTGACACAGCCTGGGTCTCCCTCGTTGGGTTCATCCCCTGCCACCAACCCCCACGAGGAGAGATTTGGATGCTGCTTTTTCCCCTTGGCAAAGAGCCTGTGGAGGAGCTTTCCCACAACGAACACGCTACTCTTGATTTACAAACAGCTCCGCCAAGAGAGCGGGATTTATCCTGTAATTAGTCCTCCGAGGGCACTGATGGCAGGATCCACTTGCTCCTGAACAGCTTGTGTTATCCGAGGAGCAGCCCCGTTTCACACCCCATAAACATCCCTGGTGGTGAGAGCTGTAAACACACCGTAAATCTGAGCCCAACACACTCTCCTCAGCTCCCAGCCCGTCCGGGGGGGGATTCCTCGGGACAGGATTCCCCCTTCCATGGCTCAGGCTCACCTTCAAGCTCCTCTCTTTTCCAATATCCTGATATTTGTGCCCCCAAATCCCCGCTCTGCTGCCGGCACAGTCGCCCCCCCAGTGGCTGAGGCAGTTTGGTTCTGTACAGCAACATATTTTTGGCCTCCAAATCCATCCCCAAAAACGAGTGTGGTTTTCCGAAGCATCCCTGGCTTCAGATTCCCGCGGCTGCCGGTGCCGGGATATTTTCCCACCCTGCAGAGCTCCCCCAGCACTGCCCTCCTGTGCACCCCTGGGTGCCCTCAGGGCCTTCCAGAGGCTCTGCAGGTCCTTTACAACCCTCAGCTGGATCGATCCTCCCTTCAGCTTCACCCCCAAGCGCCGTCCCCGCGCTCCAAAGCCGTTCCCAGCGGGGCCGCCAGGCTCTGATCTCCCTGGGATGCTCTCCTGGAGAAACCCCCTCCCTCTGCCCCGAGACAAATCACAAACAAAGCCCCTATTTAGGCTTAAAGGTGGATAATAATGGTACAATAACAACCACCAGCTGATGAGAAAGCAGCAGATAGGAAAAGCAGGTGACGAACACCCTGCCTGGGCTGGCTTTCCACGGCTGGTGTTGGTGACAGCACCATCACACCGGCCACCAGGAGATGATGAACAACGGGGGAGATCAGTAAATATTATCTTCCTCCTGCAGAGAGACTCCCAGAGGCATTTTTAAGCAGTTTGCCAAGCCCAAAAAGTGACAGAAATCGAGCAGGGAGGCTTTGCAGGAGCCGTCCCTGAGCCCCCCCCAGCACACAGTCCCAGCTCTGAGAAACAAGAGCCACCGACATCTCAGCTGCCAGTTATTATTGTCATTTTTATGTCGTGTTTTCATTCATCTGCTCCTTAGCCACGAAGTCCTGGGCTGGCTCTCAGCCCTGAGAACCAGAGTGCAAGGCAAGGAGCTTCCCCCATCCCTCCCAGGAGGGCCCAGGCGGTTCAGGGCCTGTATTAGAGCTGATCCGGAGCATTTTGGGGTCAGAAAACGTGGTTTTCTCGTGTTGTGCCCAGTCTTGGCCCTGTTGGATTCCTGCAAAGTCAGATCCAAAGTGGATCAAGGCCCTGTGGCAGCAAATATCCCCCAGAGCCCTGAGATGGATCCTGAGCACATCTGGGAGACCAAAGGGAAGGGAAGGGCTGTTTTAAATGAAGGGGGAGTTTTTCAGCTGCTGGAAACAGGGATCTATTTGATGGTGCAGTTTTTACCCCAAGAGCCCAATTCCTATCTCAGGATTACTCAAACACAGACACAGGCAAAAGCAAAGGGGATTAAAAATCCCCAGAGTATTAATTTTCACGCTCCAGGCCACAAACCCCATCTGGGGGTGGCTTCACATTCAGATAAATGTCAAATGCAGTGAGAAAAATTGGAATATACAGATGGTTTTCACCAACCACAGGCAGCCACTTGTGCTCACACCACAGCCCCCCTCAACTTCCAAGAGAGTTTCCCTGAGTCTCATTTTCCCTCTGCAATTACCTTTTCTTCCCAACAATCAGACACTCACAAACAATCATCCAGAGGACTGAGGTAAGAGCTCTGCTAAATACAGGATTGTAACACAGAAACTCCTGTTAAAATATTACAGTACTTGGCAGATTGGTGCAATACACTTGAGAAAAATCCGGAATTCAGCAAAATACACACTCCAGGATTAAAGGGGGGAAAAAAAATCTAATTTTGCTCTCCAGATTAGCAGGGCTTCACCACACAGAACCCTTTGGAGAGTGTCTGTGTAGCCTTTTATAGCCCAATTACCTCGGTAATGCCTTCTGTGGACACACACATTGAACTGTTTCAGCAGCCTCAAAATTAACACCTCCTCCCAATTAACAGCAGATAAAGCCAGGACTCCTCTCGGGGGACTTGGGAAGAAGTGTGCTTTAAGTTCCACCCTGAAATGTTTCCTCCCCAGGTGGAATTTCCCTGCCCTGCCAGGGAGGAGGGTTTTACCTGTCCTTATTTTAACATCAGGCGGGTCCAGGGGAGGGGATGGGACGGGCTGAGCTTCAGGGTCCCTTCCAAGCCAAACCATTCCCTGATTCTGGGAGTTCTCTGACCTACAGCCACCTCTCCAGGGGATGCTTTTCCCGCTGCCTTCCCTTGTTCCCCTCCTTCCCTAAGCAGGCCAGTGAACACTTCCATTATTGACTTTTAATCACGGGCCTTGAAAGCTTTATGTGAGCGTTAAAACCTCTGTCAGTGCCAATAAAAGCGTGGAGCTGGAAATATTATCCACTGAGAGGGTGACACAGGGAGGAGGAGGAGGAGGGAGGGAGAGCCAGGGAGACCCAGAGGACGAGGAGGCTCAGGAGGGAAGGTAAAGACAAGCTCAGAGCTGGTTTTCTGTGCCTGCAGGGAATCACCTGCAGTTTTTCAGGAGAGTCAGGAGGGGCTTTGGCATCTGGGAGGTTCCTCCAGCAGCTTCACAGGCAGCACTGGAGGCTCTGCTGGTCTCTCCTGGATCATCAGATCCTCTAGGTTGGAAAAGCCCTCCCAGCCCAGGGATCCCCCCTGTGCCCCATCCCCACCTTGTCCCCCAGCCCAGAGCACTGAGTGCCACAGCCAGGCCTTCCTTGGGCACCTCCAGGGCTGGGGACTCCAAACCTCCCTGGGCAGCCCCTGCCAGTGTTCAACAACCCCCTTCTGTGAGGAAATTCTTCCTCATGTTCCCTCCTGGAGGTGCTCAAAGGATTCTGTTTAGAACCATCTCCCTCAGTGTCGCACAACTTCCTCCTTCCCCTGCTTCAAAAGAGAGGGGCAGGCTGCTGATTTTCACTGATCCTGGGCTATCTCTCCTTTCCAAAGGACAGCTGCTCACTGGTAACACCCCCTGCTCACTGCAGACCTTCCCTTTCCCTACAAAACCCGTCATGCCTGGCTTTAATCCCCCTCCCCAAGCCCTGACAGGCACAGTCGTCGCTTCCTTCCACGCTTCTTCAGAAGATAAAGCTCTCAAACCTCCACAGCAACCTTCACCCCCGGGCCTGACTAATACAAGGAGACAGAACACGAGTGCACAAAGTCATCCCAGGGGCTCCAAACCTAAAACATCCTCAGACACGGAGTGGAGGAGCAGCCACCACCAGGCACGGCCCCTGCAGAGCATCCAGAGCTTCATTACCATGTGCCACTCTCCAGCTAAGTACTCCCAGAGTGCTCAGAGGGGCTGGGGAGGGGAGGGGAAGGAGCACCTGGGCTGCAAACATTTAGATATTAATATGAAAAACGCCTTGCTGATAACTTTTTCTCATTATTTCCGTGTTATTGTGATTTCATGCCACCTTCTCCTTCCCCACGCTGCTCCTGACTGCTGCTACACTTGTTCCAGGCTGGATCTGCCCCCCAGCGATGCTAATAATGGCTTCAGGATCATTTTTATTCATTTTCTGTTTCACTCACAGTATTTCATGTGACTTATGTATCCCCCAAAGCTCATATTTCTATTTGAATTGCAGGGCAAGTAGTGGGTTTTAGCATTCTGACTGCACACACATTCTCCTCTCCCTCAAAATGAAAGATCATTTGAACTTTGAATTGCATTAGCATGACATTTTTCTACTAAATTACCCTGGCTGCACTCAGTCTGAAAGGAAACAAACCCCTTTTAACTTTGTGTAGGTTATGAGATGTTCAAACACCAGAGGCAACACTCGGGGGAGAGGAGGGGAGGGGAGGGGAGGGGAGGGGAGGGGTCTGCAGCACTGCTTGGCATCCTCACCCCAGGAGGGGCAAAGTCCGTCTGTGGGAGCTCCAGATCCGAGCCAGGATGTCCCTGACCCCTTCCCAGGGTCTCCCTGACCCCTTCCCAGGATCTGCCATGGCCAGGGACACCTTCCACTATCCCAGGTTGCTCCGACTTGGCCTTGGACACTTCCAGGGATCCCAGGGGCAGCCACAGCTTCTCTGGGCAACCTCTGCCAGGGCCTCCCCACCCTCCTTGTGAAGGCTCATCTAAATCCCTCCTCTTTTAGTTCAAAACTGTCCCCACATCCTCCCCCCACCTTGTCCTTGTCCGGGATTCTGCTGTTTTGGCTTTATTTTCCTTTTTTTAAAGCCACCAACACATGACAAACCCTTCAGGCCTGGAGAAGCACTTGGGCCAGCACAGCTCCCCCTCCTCCCACAGCCTCACTGATCCCCCCCATTCCCTCAGCCTCAGCCCTGCTTTGAGCCAAGTGACTCGACCACCAGGTTGTTCTCTCTTTTCCTGGCTGTTCTCAGGATGGATCTCGGGCTCAGCAGACCTTTCCCTGCCTCTCTGCATTTCCATCTGAAGGGGAATTTAAAAACTATTAGTCAGGGAGCACGGCAGATAGTAACTATAGCAATGCATCAATCACAGCCCGGTAATTACACACCACCAGGGCTGCCTGCAAAAGCTGGGCTACCTGGCAGAAAATGGCAGCAATCAGCCAATTGGCAGCACACAATCCTGCAGCATTTTGTAATTCTTAGGGCTTCGTGTTCCTCGTCTGGCGGGGGGGGGTTGGATGCTAATCAATGGGTTGCCATGGTTACCCGACATCCCTGACCATCAATACACGGAGTGAGGGGATTAGAGGGGCTGGGGGGGGCTGGGTTGGAAGGTCCCCTCTGCCCACCGGTTGGAAGGTTGGGGCTGGTGGTTTGGATGCTGCTCTTGGCTTTTCGTTGTCACCAGAGAAAAAAAAACCCAGCTTTGTGCCCTGGCCAGCACGGCCCCCAGCACTGAAGGGGTTCCCTAGAGCGGGGTGAGGGTGGGAGATCCCCGGTGAATCCCCAAAGGAATGCAGGAGGAGAGCAGGTACCGGCCAGCAGGTACCACCCCCCTCCCCTCTGCTGCCCCCGGGGACATCAAGGTCCTCCTTCACCCCTGCTTAAACAGCTCAGCTCGGCTGCAGAGTGCTTCCCTTCCCTGCAGCACGGCATTCCCATGGGAATATCGCTCCCAGAGCCCCCAGAGCCCACAGAAGCACTGGAATGTGGGATCTCTGCTCCGGGTGGCTCCATCACACACCGCCCACCCCTCCCTCTCGGCACAGGACCCCTTTTTGCCCCATTTCCCAGGATCCCAGGCATTTCCCCCGCCCAGGATCAGCCCTGCCCTGCTTCCAGCAGCTTTTCCCGGGGGTGACACCCTGCACACTTGGAAAACACGGGATCCCTTCCCACACTTGGAGGTGAAGCAACTTCTTCCCTGCTGTTCTGGCCTTTTTTTTACCGCGGCTCATCCTTTATTAGGGCGGGAAGCAAGAGGAGGATGCAGCGGGAATTAGGGATGGTTCCGAACTGCACCAGCAGCCTCTTGTGGGCAAGGAGAGTCCTACAGCCCGAGCATCCCGACCTGCGGGAGCACACGAGCTGTCCCACTGCTCAGCAGAACAGGGGAACACTGGGATAAGGACAGGCAGCACAATCACCCCTCCTTCCAGATGGACAAGTGAAAAAAACCCACTTATCCAGGGCTGGGATGGCAGCAGTCCCTGCTCACCGCTGGAATCTCCCCTCAGTAAACCCTGAGTGAGGCCCAGCTCATCAGCCCTGACTGCATCACACCTCTGACAGTGCCCAGATCGAACAGAACTAACTCAAAATTACATTTAAATGTCATCGCATTAGAAAGGCTTCACCCGACAGAATTACCCGGTGAGTGAGCGATTAAATCAGCTTTCTGCACCTCTTGCACCCGCCTGGGCTCAGTGCTGGCTCCAAATCACACTCTGCATAGATAAGCCAGCCCTTATCTTGTCAGCAATCCTGTTTTCTCCTCCAGTGTCTCCCACTCAGGCAGGAACAGCCCGTGATTTTATCTCCCAGCACACCACAAGGGCCACTCCAACCAGACGCCACTCAACGTGCTCCAGGCAAGCCTGGGATTTACTCAGCACTGTCTTTAACCTGCCTCCACTTCAGCACAGGTACAGGTGATAACCCACAAGCACAGTGAGCAGGCAAAGAGCAGGAAAACATCCTGCCCAACAGCATCCAAACCCCAGAGCTGCGCCAGAACCAGCAGCATAATCCTCTCAGCTCAGAGCAAGCCCAAAGTTGTTAAATCCCACTCCCTCCCCAGCAAAATCCTGCCTGTCCCCACCTCTGCAACCCCACATAATCATCTTTGCAGCTTCCAAATCCAGCTTTTTAAGTAAGATGGACCGTCCTGAGAGGATCCAAATCGTCGCTGCAGGGTGAGCAACATTTAGGGGGTTTTGTGGGAAAAGCCAGGCCAGAACCAGCTCATCCACACTGACCCCCCCAGCCCTTCCCACAGGGTCTCCAACAAAGAAAGATCTCAGCTCTGTCCCATCCCAGGGTCCTCTCTGCATTAACCAAGTGCAGCAAACAGGGCAAAGCAACCCCTCCTGCTGCAGGACAGCCCCAGCCCCTCGTGCTCCTTGGAAACAGGAGGGGAAGCATCAGACTCCCTTTCCTGGGGCATTTCCTCACTGGAAATTTTCCTTTCCCGGGCCTGGTTATCCCTGATAGAGCTGCAGGTCCGTGTGTGTGTTGGGACTGAGCTGGGACAGGAACCTGCTGAGCTGCCAATGGGTTCCCACTCTCATGGGGGTGGGAATGTCAAATCTCTGCTTCCCCCAGACCAGTCTTGGCTTAAATCAACTTGAAACCAGTTAAAACTACTCTGGAGAACGAGCAGAGAAGAATGACTGCTCCGGGTTTTTGCTCTGATTTAGTGAAACCACCTTAAATCCGTGTTTATGCAGCCCCTGGTTCAACAAATCCCTGAATTATTGCTCGTGTTTAGGAGTGATTTAAGTTGATTTAAGGGGTTCGAATTTGCAACAGTGTGGCCAGATGGGGAATTCGCACCCGGGTGAAATGAATAAACAACTCCTGGAGCCTCTCAGACCTCCCCACCTCCCAAAAAACAACTGGCTCTGCACGTGCTGGCTCCCGGTTCTCCCACAGGAAACACGGGATGCTGCGGCTCCGAGCTGCTCTGCAGCCCCCAAACTGTCCCCTCGGGGCCTTTTAACCCAGTTTAAACATCCTGTCTTTGAGCTGGGATAAAACCTCCTCAACCAGAGCTCTCCTTCAGCTCAGCACTGGGCTGGTTTCTCTCTGCTCCAGTGGGAAAACAGCACGAGTATTTCATCCTGCACTGAGAGAGAGATCAGAGAAGGCCAGAGTGGTTTGGGTTGGGAGGGACCTTAAAGCTCATCCCATTCCATGGGCAGGGACACCTTCCACCAGCCCAGGTCGCTCCAACCTGGCCTTGGGCACTGCCAGGGATGGGGCAGCCACAGCTCCTCTGGCCTGGCTCAGGTTGCCCCATCTCTGCTCCTGAACTGTGACTGCCCCGGAGCAGAGACGAGGGATGAGTCATGACTTCCCTAAAAATACCTCCTGGCATCCCTTCCCGGATCCTGCCCTGCACAAACACCCCGTGACTGCCTCCAGTGTGGGGGGAAATAACCCCACGTGCTCCAGCCCTCACCCAAAACCCACGTCAGGGCACCACCATTTGGGGTCCACTGCCCCCTGAGCAGCCTCTGCTGCTCTGAGTCCATAGCTGGGAGGTGGGAGCTGGGCCAGCACAGCCCTGGCACCTTCTGGAACCCCCTGGAGAACCCTGTGGGGTTATTATGCAAAGGGCCTTCTCCTTTATGGGGTCTGGATTAGGGTTTATAGTGCACGGGGCTAAACTGCAAAGCACATTTGGCTTTTTTTATGGGAGCCATCAACAGCCTGGGAAGGAGCAGCTGGGCCAGGAGCTGCAGAAGAGGCTGGAATGGTGCTGGGTGAATCCAAACCCAGGGATCCTGGCCCTGTTTCTCTGCCACAGTGGGGGCTGAAGGGGCTCATGAGCAGCAGCACCACCGTCCTGCCACCCCGACCCGGCCTCAATCCCTGGAGAGCAGCGTGTCCCAGTGCAGAGCAGAACAGGAGGCACCTCCCTGTCCCTTTTTTGGGGGGACATTCCCCAGGGCATGGCTCTCAGGGGGCTGGAGACCCCCTGAGCCACGCAGGGGGGTTGCTGCTGGTGTCAGCCCAGCTGCCACGGTCCCCACTTGGCTGCAAATCCCATCTTTTATTGTGGTAATTGCCAGGGCTGAAAATCAAATTATTCTGGGCAGAGATAAGGCCCAGGCCCAGCCCCACACTGGGGAGGGAGGGATTTGGGGAGAGGGCTCTTTATCACAGGGATGCAGAGGAGACAGGGATGGGAAATACAAGGAGAGCAGTTGGGGATTTGGGGGGATTTTTCGCAGCCTGATTTGCTGGTTGGGGAAACAAAGAGGGTCCGACCAGTTGCAAGGGAATAATCAGTTTTATTCCTGCCTTTGCTGGAGCTCTTTGAGCCCTGTTTCAGGGGCTCAGCCTCTGGCTGTGTACCCACCTTCCCCAGGAGCCATGTGGGATCCGTGGTGCAGAGCAGGGTGGGTTTGGGGTCCAGGACAGGGGCTGGAGCTGCACTGGCAGAGCAGGGAGAGCCTCTGTCAGCATCCTCCTGATTCTCAGTCACAAAAACACCCTGGCATGGCCCAGCATCACCCCAAAACCCTCCCCTGTGCTGGCAGTGGAGCTGTGCACCCCTCCAGGGCTGGCTGTGCTTCAGGCCAGGAAGGGTTGATAAATATTTCAGTGAGACACTTTCAGCACGATCCACGTGCGGCGTGTGCTGCTCCCACCCAGACTGGAACAGGGGGAGAGCGGGGTGGGCAGCACCCTCTGCCACCCCTGGGCTGGCTCAGGGATCTCTGCCTCGCCCAGTGATGGCAATGGGTGGTTTCAGCAGCCCCTTGGAAAAGCAATGCCCACGTGTCCTCCTGGAGAAGTCAGCTGGATTCAATCAGTCAGCGATTCCCTGTGGCCACCTTTTCCCTCCCAGAGTCCTCCCCTTTGCCCAGGACTGGGCTGTCTCACCCACCTCCTTCCCTGCACGGCAGGATCCCGAATATCCAAAGGGAAAACGGGAGACTCCCAGGTCTCCGCTGTCCCATTGCTGGGTGTGACAGTCACCCGTGGGGTGCACAGCCTGCTCCCCACTTCCAGAGGCCCTGGGAGCTGCTGCCCCTCTGCTCCCCTCTCCTGGGAGCTCCTGGATGAGCCCAGGCTTTGCCCTGATCCCCCCCCAACCCTCAGGGACCCACGGGAAGGGAGGTGGAAGGACGGAGGGACCCTCGGGGGCTGCGCGGGATCCGAACCCTTTCCGAGCGCTCAGCACGGCGGCTTTTCCCAACAGCACCAGCAGGAGCATCTTGGCTGGATCAGAGGGAAACTTTGCCCTGGAAGGGAGCAGAGGAAGCCCCAGCAGCTTTTGCTCTGCAGGGTGATGTAACCACGTTTCCCCCCTCAAAGCTGCGGGATGAATTATTTAGACCCGAAGCGCAGCAGCTCTGCTCAATTATTTAGGAGGTTTTGGATTTGTAGGCCAATGAAGCAGAAGCAAACTGAGCTGAGCAGCACATTGAGCAGTCCCAGGAGGACGCCAGGCCCTGTTCCCTCTCCCTTTTTTCCCCCTGGGAAGCAGCAGGGAAGCAGCCTGTGCCACGCTGGGGGTGAGTCCCGGGAGCCAGGCAGGCACAGTCAGACAAACTGCTTTTTCCAGCAGAATATTTTCTGCTGCCCAACTGGTTACTGGCGTGTGCAGGGCTGGGAGATAAGCATTGCATAAGTGGTGAGTAATGCTGAGGAGGAGGAGGGGAGGGGAGGAGAGGGAGGAAAAGGCTGCAGGAGGGAAAACTTCTGCTCTGGAGCTCCCGGAGTCGGATGGTGCTGGGGTTGGGATGTTCCAGCTCGGCTGATATTCCTGCTCCTGACCCCAGACTGGGATCCCCGCTCACCCTCCCACCTTCACCCGCCCCTCAGCTCCCTCCAGGAAGCAGGAGAAGGGTTTGGAGCACAGGATGCTCTGGAAGATAAAATACTGGGGGTCTGTGGGTGTTTGCTGCCTTTGTCTCGAATGCCCCGAGGAGCCACATTTTGCAGCTCCTCCTTCTGGCCCCGAGGACCAGAAACTCTGTTTGCTCTCAGCACTCAGGGAGTGAAATGACACCAGGATGGGGCTTCAGAAGAATTCCTGGCTGTGTGAGATCTGGACTAGACAAGGAAGGCTCTGTGGGGTGATGGGGTGTCCAGATCAATACCAGAACCACAAGAAACTCATCCCTGCTCCAGCTCCACGGGCACGGGAAGCTGCTCTGGTTAACTCTGAACCAAACCTGGGGCTCTGGGGACGTGGTTTGGGGTTGTCCCTGTTTTGGGACAAGCAAAGGAAGAGGCTCCCAAGGAGCTGAGATGTGCTCTTATCATCAGTTTTAATGGGAAAGGAACACATGAATCCCAGAAGTGGAAGAGGAAATATCAGTCTGGGACGGGATAGGATTTTCTCATGACCTTTTTTGAGTTTTTGTTTTTGGGGGGTTTTTTTTGCTGCTAAACTGGCTGGGATCGAAACCAAAGCTGCTGGCTGCTTCTCAGGGCTCCAGAAAAGGGAGCTGGGAACAAAGCCTGGTCTAAGTAGGCTTGAACTCACCAAGTGACACTCTGCTGCTGGGCTGGCAATGCCACGTGGAGTTTGCTTTGCCAGCTGTGGCTTCCCCATCCCTGGGAAGTGTCCAAGGCTGGGTTGGATGGGGCTTGGAGCAACCTGGTCGGGAGGAAGGTGTCCCTGCCCATGGCAGGGGGTGGGATGGGATGATCTTTAAGGTCCCTTCTGCCCCAAACCGTTCTGTGGCTGTTGTATTCCAGATTTTACCTGAAATGACAGGGTGTGCAGAGAGCACAGAGCAGCTGGCAAGGGTCGTGTCGAGGCCACCTTGCTTCTCTTGGCCCTTAAACCCTGGCAGGGAGGATACAGTTGGAGGGGATTATTTGAGTGGATTCTCCCCTCAGCCTCCACCAAAACAAGAATTATCCCCAGCCCTGGCTGGGAATGGCTTTGTGCAGCACAATGGGGACAATATCAGGGATATCAGCTGGTGGCTTGGCCACAGCGGGGCTGAGCTGGGTCATTAATATGCATCGACAGCCTTAAAGCAAAGCCCATATGACACACAAACAGCCCCCAGCAGCACCAGCCAGGACCCTCCTGGGCCCCACACACGAGCTCCTCTCTCAGTGCCTCTGGAATCAGGGAATCATGGAATGGTTTGGGTCGGGAGGGACCTCAGAGCCCATCCAGCCCCACCCCTGCCGTGGGCAGCGACACCTTCCACTGGCCCAGGTTGCTCCAAGCCCTGTCCAGCCTGGCCTTGGACACTTCCAGGGATGGAGCAGCCACAGCT
>JAWWLV010000065.1:2858348-2868913 GCA_035041135.1 Platyrinchus mystaceus | reverse complement strand
CCTTCCACTGGCCCAGGTTGCTCCAAGCCCTGTCCAGCCTGGCCTTGGACACTTCCAGGGATGGAGCAGCCACAGCTGCTCTGGGCAGGCTGTTCCAGGTCCCTGCCAGGGTTTATTTGTTCCCTTGGCATCCTCAGCCTCTCCTCCGGGTACCAGCGGAGCCCTCCAACCCTCCGGAGCGTTCGTGGGTTCATTTCCCCTTCCCAGCCTTGCCTCACTCTTCCAATATTGCTTCATGGCTCTGTGGGGGAAAAAGTCATTAAATACACCTACTTCTTGCTTTTATCACTTGATCTTATTATCTTGTAATTCCCCTCCCAGAGCAGTAAATTAGTATGAACGAACTTCTATCCAATTTCAATGGATTTGTAAATAATCTGGTAGTAGTAAAAAAAAAAAAAAAAAAAAAAAAAATCCTGTCTTTGTCATTTCTGCTTATTCTTTATCCTAAAATATAAGAGAGAAAGGGGCTTTTATTCAATCTATCCATGCAAATCCACTTAGGGCTGTGTCCAGGATGACTGTGCTCAGTGATTAAGGAAGACTTTTAAGAGGAAGGGATGAGGGACTGAGTCACTCCCCCACTACCTGTGCCAGTCCCCAGCAGCAGCTCGAGGTGCCAGACGTGAGTGAGGTGGGTGAAGGTTCCTCTGCCCAAACCTCCTCGGGGGGGAAACAACTCGCTGGTGCTTCACCCCCTGTCTGCAGCCAAAGTGCAAAAAAAAGCAGATTGTTGTAAATTGGAGGTTTGGTTCTTTTTTTTTTTTTGGTTGGATTTTGCAGGAGGGATTTTTAATCTCTGCTGGTGAAGGTGGCAGACAGGGGAGTGTTTGTGGGGGCAGGGGGGGTTCCCCACAGCTCAACCCCCAGCTGGGGGGAAGCTCAAGTGCCACGCTGAGCTGGAAGCACAACCAGGATTCAGGTGGGGATCTGCCTGAGCAGCCCAGGGATGGACAGAGTCTGTGCTCCTCAACAACCAGAGCTCCACGAGGGTTCTTCACTGTTTCTCTCCAGGGCTCCCTTGCCCTGGGAAAGCTTCCAGGTGACTCGGCAGGTGAGGCAACACCCCCTCACCAGACTCGTTTGCAGACAGGGCGAGTCCTGACAGGACCGGCGGGATGGAGGAGCCGGGGAGGACGAGTTTCAACCCGAGCACGAGGTCGGGAGGGTGGTCAAACAGCCCCCCCAGCCCGGCAGGGACAGCCAAGGGACACGGCAGGGCCCACCCTGTGTCCCCCAAAGTGATGGCTGAACTCCTGAGCTCCTGGCTGCAAACTCTGCCCGAGTCAAGAGGATTCCTGAAAAGCTGCAGATCCGACCGCTGGCCCATCTGGTGCAAATAAACTCCTTGGCTTGGCCGCCCTGTTTTGTTACAGCTCAGCTATAGAAACACGAAGCTCCTGCTCGGCCGAAAATGAATCATAATTTTTTTTTTTTTATGCCTTTTCCCCGAGTGGAATCCTGCTCAACCATTGCTCCGTGCTCACGTGAATGTGCTTTCTCCTCCTCCTCCTCCTCCTCCTCCTCCTCCTCCTCCTTCTCCCTCTCCCTCTCTCTTTTCCTCTCCATCTCTTCCTCTTTCTCCTTCTCCCTTTCTCTCTCCCTCTCTTCTTCCTCTCCTTCCCTTCAATTTTTAGCTCCCAAAATAGCAGATTCCAGCTGACTGCTTTCAAGGCAACGAGGCACCCGCAGGATTGTGGGAGCGTTGCTCGAATCAGCAGAGAAACCAACTAAGCTGCCAGGAAACAATATTAAAAAAAGCAGGGGGTGGATCCCGTCTGCCGAGCGCCAGCTCCATAAATCAGAGCCCTGCGGTTCGTGCCGAGCTCAAACCTCGGTGCTCCACCCCGGCAGAGCCGTCCCTGCTCCGTGTCCAGCGCCCCAGCAGTGGGAGCTGAGGGCTGGCATTCAGGTTGGACCTCCTGCCCCTTCCTGGGGTGCCAGCCGGGCTCCCACAGCGGGAGCAAAGCAGATCCCGGGCCGCTCTCCTCGAGTCCTGCCGAGGGCTGGCGATCACCACAATCCCAATCCCACGGGGACCCGTCAGCTGAGCGGTTTGACACTGGTTGGGTCACTGTGCCCACGGTCCTCTCCTTCCTGGGGGTCCTGCTGGCCCCCTGTGCTGCCGTGGGGGGGTCTGTGGGTGCACAGGGCCGTGCTTCCCTAACGCTGCTCCCAGGGTGGCATGATTTTGGGAAGGGAACGGCTGCCGCTCTCCTGCCAGACACACACTGTGCTGGGCCAGCTCCTGCTGGGGCTCCCGGCCTTCCTGACCCCCTTCCCTCTTGGCAGGAGCAGACATGGGGCTCGGGGGAGCTGCTCCCCCCTATCCCACATGCCTGACCGGGACACAGCCCCGCAGCTCCACACAGGGCAAGTCCAGATGTGCTGCCAGCTGCCCAGGAATTCCTGAGCGCTGCGTCACGACCTGCCTCCTGCAGGAGGAGATTAACGACCAGGTGAGGCAGGAGGAGGCAAACAGGCTTCCCCAGGGGCAGATGTGCAGGGAGGGAAGGGATGTGGGAACGTAACTGCACCGCCAGCCTGGTTCCAGGGAGCACCCAGGGGATGCACCGGGTGCTGCTCCGTGCTTGGAAGGTCACAGCGTGAGGGGGAAACCCGCTTGGATGCCTCCTGATGCTGGAAAAATCACTCCTGCACGAGCAGGACGGGCCTTACCTGTGCACAAGCACCAACTGCTTGGGCTACAGGAAGCAGGAGCATCCTGTGCTGCTGCAGGAAGGGGGTGCAGCAGGGATGGATGACCAGGGCTTTCCCTCTGAGCATCCCTCGAACTCATCAGCACTCAGGTGAGGCCAGGAGGGGTCAGGAGGTCGGTCCCCCCTGGTCTGCTCCTCGGCATGGCAATTCCCAGCCCCACCTATTCCCTTCCCCGTGGTCAGAGGCCTTGGGAACGTGTCCTTATTTCTGCCGTGAGGACTAGCTGTGGCATGTGCCGGTCACACCCCGGCTGCTCAGCCCGCACTGGGGGTGTTGGAGGCTCTTACTTCAGGTCCTCGCTCCGAATCAAGCAAAACAGGAACTTCAGCCCGGACCTTCCCCGGCCGGGCGGGCTCCCGGTGCCGGCTGCTTCCCCCGGGCTCTCGGCTCTATTCCCCAAGAGCTTCCCAAAGCTCCAGACTCAACCCCAGTGCCGGGATAGTCCAAATCCACCCACCTTTCCCCCCACCAGCACCTCTCCCCTCTCCTTCAGCCTTTGCCTCCCCAGAGCGAGCGGCCAAACTCCCCCTTCTCCACCCCGGGGGCTGCGGCCGCTTCCCCGCGGGACCGAGACGGGCAGAGGAGGGGCCGGGGGGGGCCGGGGGCCGGCACACAAAGCCGGGGGCTGCGCCGGGGCGGGCACGGGGCTCCAGGCTCCTCCTCCGCCGCCGCAAAGCCGGGGATGCTGCGGCCGGGCCGGCACCGGGAGCCCCGCGCAGCCCCGCGCCGCGCCCAGGACACGGCGGCCACCCGAGGTGGGCACGGGGGACACGCGGGGGGCACCGGGAGCTCCGGGCAGGGGGGACAAGGGTGGGGGGTGCGGCGGCGAAGCGCTGCGGGACAGCGGGGGAGCTCCGGGAAGAGGGATGGGGGTCCGGGAGAACCGGGGAGGGACCGCGAGGGGCTGAAGGTGCGCGGGGGGGATTCCCCGCACTGCGATGGGGGCGCGTCTCTTTGGGGTGAACCCCCCGCCCCCGGCGGGCACTGCGGGTGCCCCGCATCGCCCCTCTGCAGGGAACGGGGCTCGGGGCTCAGGGTGGCGGCTGGACTCGCCCCCATCCCCGGTTCGCGTCCCCCCTTGCCCGGCCGGAGCCGCCCGCGGCTCCCCCGGGGCTCGGCTCTGGCTTTTCGCTTCCCTCTGAAGTCTGGAAAAGTTCCTTTTCGCACGGCAGCGAGAAAATTCTGCGTGTTCAGCACCTCGGCGGCGAGGGCTGCCTCGGGTTACAGAGTCCCCGAACTCCCCGGGAAGGGAAAGGAAGGAGCGGATGCCTTTGGTTTGTTGTCATCAGCCGTCCCGGGGCTGCGTGCCCGTGGAGGGATTATTTGCCGGTGGAGCCCGTGTGCGTGTGGGCAGCGCAGGGGGAAGGAAGGGTAGATCAGGCAGCGCAGGGGCTGTGCCTGGCGTGGGCATCGGGCACCTCCGTGGGAAATGCCAGTTGCGCCTGGATGCGGGATCCGGGTACAGACAGGGATCGCTGGAAGGGGGCTCAGCCTTCCCTCGGGTGGCTCTGGCGGTGTCCCCTCGGGGTGTGCGGGCTGTGCAGGGGCTGTGCCCGGTTCCGCAGGCAGGTGGAAGCGTGGGCGAGGGTCAGTGCCGAGCAGAGCCTGCCCGGCTCCCGGGGTGCCCGCGCGGCTCCGGGAAAGCCAGGGATTAATCTGGCCTTTAAAAGCGGTGCTGGAGAGCTGCCATGGCTGTGGCAGGAGTCAGCTCCGGGCTGTCACTGCTCGCCCCAGCGCCAGACCTGCACAGCACAGCAGCTGCGAATCCAGCGGGGACCGAGCACGGGGACGGGTCCCAAGCTCAGCTCACGATGCTCCTGTCCCGCACAGCCGGCTGAGGAGTGTCCACCCTGCTGTGTCCAAAGAGGCCAGACACCTGCCTGGGCTCTGCAGAGCCCACCTCGCTTTTTCCCGTGGCTCAGGGGTCTGTGGACACAGGACAGGTCCCCAGGGATGTGGCAGGAGGGTCCCAGGACTGTGGGGGAGCCCTGACAGCTCCCATCCAGCTGTGCCCACAGACCCCCTACCTGGTACCACCACATCCCTGCTACACACCCCTTTCTCCCCGGGGGATTTTGCATTTGCATTTCCCCTGTCCCCTTCTGCCACCACCCCCCTGACTCCCGTGTCACTCCTTCCAGCAGTGCCAGGCCCTCCCTGGGCACCTCCTGTCCCGCCAGAGCAGCGCTGAGGGGGTTTCTCTTTCCCTCTCTGGTGCTCACAAGTGGGGCCTGTGACCTCCTTCCACGTGTGCCTCGGGGTGCTCCGAGGGAGCAGCCCCTGCCCCATTTTCCCGGGCAGGCCTGTGTTTCCATAGCTGTCCAAATTCCTCCCCAGAGCTTGTTTTCCGCACTGGAGGCTGCGGCAAGTGGAACACGAGCAGGGGGAAAAACTCCTCGTGAGCCTCCACTATCTCCCATCGCTGCAGACACTGATTAACCTCCCTTTGAAATCCCTGCCAGGGCAGAGCCCGTCCGGCTGCTCCTCGCCTGGTCCCAGCCTCCCACGCCAGGCTGGCCGTGCCCTGTCACACACCATCACACACCACACCCCCCCAGAGCCCCCCCCGTGTGCCCAGCTCACCCCTACACCCCCTGCCAGGCTCTCCCCACAGCCGTTTAATCACCAGGGCCATTAACCGGCGGGACAAAGGGCTGGAAGCCCAAAACCCTCGGCGCAATCAGCCCTGGAGGGGCAATAAATGGCAGCTGCCAAAGCGCCCCCGGGGATGGGGACACTCTGGGCTCCCGTGGTGGAGCCCCCAGCCCTGCCCGTGGCCCCCCATGCTGCCCCTTGGCACGGCAGGCTGCTAAACGGGGCTGGAGCCGTCCTCTCCCACCCACCCCTTAGTCACTCTTCCCTGGCAGGCGGCGCTGGGAGCGGTGGGAGGCGAATGGATGCGAGACTCGGGCAGGAAAACGAGAGCTCTGGAAAAGGCCCAGCTCCTCTGCGAGCCACCGGGGCGGGCACAGGCATTCCCAGGGCACGGCTCCCGTGCCCAGGGCGTGCAGGGCAGACCCCCCAACCCCGGGTTTGGGAAGAAGGGGGGAAGTCCGTGCGGAGCAGGGACGGGGATGCTGCCCCAGCGAGCTGCTGCTCCCCCATCCCGCGCCTCCCTGGTGTGTCCTCAGCCCTAAATCACCGTTTCCCCCTCTCTGGAGGCCTCAGTTTTGCGGTGGGCAGGTCCAGTCACGCTCAGCAGCTCTCAGGTGAGGCATGTGCAGCACGCAGGGGGTGGGCAGAGCGGCCAGTCTCGGCGCAACAGGGCGGCAAAGCCCCGGATCACCGACCTGCTTTCCTTGGGAGCACCGAGAAACACCTGTGGCAGCGAGAGCTGAGCTCCAGGGCCCTCCCCGGGACGCTCAGGCACCCACGGACGGAGCTCAGCGCCTGCGGTACAAAGTGCTGCGTGGACGAGTGTGAAAACGTAGTAGCAGCACTGCGGCTATTTCGGGAGACTGGTGCTAAAACTGGTGCTAAAACTGGTGCTCAAACTGCTCCTGAAGCAGCCCAGGCTGGCAGAGACAGGACCATGGCCCAGCACGGCTCCATAACGGAGCCACAAGTGCCGCCCATGCCCTGCACCTCGAGCCGTGGCACCTTAATCCTCCAGCACTGCACCCTGACAGGACACTTGGAGGCTTTTTTCTGCCCCCAGTTTCCCCCCTAACCCCTCACTTGGGTGTTTTTAAGTGTTTCTTTCTCTTGGGAGGTCTTAAAATCCACCCCCCTGCCTGTTTTTTTTTCCTGGGAGACGGGGAGATGTGGGATCTGTGCAAGGGGCAGGATGCAGGGAGGAGGCAGCAGGTCAGGGAGAGCAGCAGTGAAGGCTCGAGGCCGGGGGTGGGCAGGACCTCAGCGGATGGTTTTCCATGGGGGATTAGTTAAAAATAGCCGGGAATGCACAAAGATCTGGCACGTGGCTCACAAGGACTCTCCTACAGGGATTGTTTGCTCGCTCCCTCCACTGAGAGGAGCCCCACCGTGAGCAGGAAGGCTCGTGGCTGGGGGAGCCATTCCCAAATCCCTCGTGGGAAGCGCTGAGTGTGCTCAGACGTGGCCACTGCCCGGGTTTGGGGTGCAGGTCCAGGGGCAGGGGCTGCACAAGGTGTGCTGGGACTCCCCCAGAGCTGCAGGAGTGAAAACCAGCCCTTCCCTGGCTGCTCTCAGCACCGTTCCCAGCCTGACCTTCCTCTTCCTCGCAGGCAGGAGTTTTCCTCCTGGGCTAAAAGATCTCCACTTACTCCTCGAGGCCTCTGAGGGAGCCAGCTCCCTCCAGCAGAGGGTGGCAATGCCTGTGCACGCTCTCAGATAAGAGGATTTTTAATGATTTACAGAAGAGCCTCATCCCCTGAGCCTCTGACTGGTGGAGAATGGAGCATCTCTCCCCTCTGGGCACCGGCAGGGCTCAGCTCTGAGAGCTGCAGAGGAGCTTTCTGGCCTCTCCCTGGCAAAGAAAAAGCCTCCCAAATGTCCATCCACTGATGGAGCTGTTGCCATCGCTGCCCTCTCAGTTATTCCACGTTTCCTGGATGCAGAGCTGTGGATTTGGCCACTTGCCTAAGCAAAGATAACCCTGTCAGGGGTTCTAGCTCAGGGTGCCAGTTGGAAAGAACATTCAGATATTTAATTGCCCTTTTTTTTTCGGCAGCCAGAACTGTCTCCACAGACCTGCTCCTCCAAAACCCGAGTGCCTGTGTTTAGATTTTTTTTAAACAATTTAGTGACGTCTCTCGAAGCCAGTTAGGGATGATCTCCTTTAAAGGTTAATTGAATATTCCTTTGCAACTTTGATGTACATTTCTCTGTTGAGAGAATTGCTCTATTTGGCAGCCAGGCATTAAAGGGGTGGTTTTCACCACGGGCCAAGTCTGAAAAATAGAGGAGGAGGAAAATGGGAAGCGAGAACTGAATTTGCCTCTTTTTTTTTTTTTTCCTTCTGCTGCTGCTGCATGGAAGTGTCGAGCAGAGCAGGGATGGGGATGTAACAGCCTGAGAAACAAGAGAGGGAGCTGAGGGATGAGGAGACAGCAGCAGCAGATGCTTTTGCAGCAAGGATTGAGATTGCAGGAGTTGCCTCTTCTCAGCTCCCACTTGACTGAGCATCATCAGGCAGGGGACAAAAATACCCAAATTCAGACAAATCCACGGCTTAACTGGAATCACAGACAGGGAGGGGCAGCACAGAAATAATCCCAGCTCGGGTCTGGAGCTCAGCTTTGCCAAGTCAAGCCTAGGTTTGACACAGAGGTTGGTTTGCTGGAAGGTCCTTAGTTCCTACCCCAGAGAAGTTCTTCCTCTGATACTCCCAGTTTTCCTAAGGGTAAGGACAGAGATTTAGGGGTTTCAGCTACTGCCAGGGCCGGTTATTTCCCCTCCTGTTTCTTAGACAGTCTCCAGCCTCTGATTTCAGGAATGTGCCCCAGCCCAGCCCCTGGCTGCTCATATCCTCACCTCCCTGAGGTGAGCAGATCTGTGCACCCTGACAGGGCTCCTGCTGCACCTGAACCCCACGAGGCCACGAGAAATCCGCTTTATGGTCCCCGGGCACAGCGGGGAGGTGCCAAAAGTGGCACCTGGAGGAGGTGAGGGACCAGAGAGGAGACCCAGCTGGGCCTGCTGGGCACCCACAGGGCAGCCAGGGAAGGTGGGCTGGGCAGTGTGGCCACCAGGAGCACGGGGGCAGTGCCAGCCCTGCTCCTGGCTGCTTTTCAGCTGCCTGGGAGAAGGGGGAGAGACACTAAAAAGCAGGAGGATTGCGAGCAGAGCCCTGTCTCCATGGCAGCTGCGGCACTGCTTCTAAATTCTCCCTGAAGGTGGAGAGGATGCTTCTCCCCTGCGTGTTCCTGGGGGAGTTTTGCAGCAGAAAGGGCCTTCAGTCCGGGTGTTTCCTGGTGCCTGGGGAGGTTGGTGGCTTGTGGAAGGAACCCTTGGTGCTCCCATCCCGTCATAACCTGGGGGAGACGCTCTCTTGCCCTTTACTGATGACTGGGGGGATGGAGGCAGACACTGTGGAAGCAGAATGGAAGCAGCAGAGCTGGGAGGAGAAGTATTTCGGGCTCAAGTCTCAAGTTACATCAAGTCCTCGCTATTTTTAGCTGTGCAGAGCAAAACCCTCGAGTAGGACACCAAAACTCCCCCCTGCACCGGGAGCTGCCCAACAGCACCGGACCCACAGCCAGGGCTGCACAGGCAGGAATTACAGAGCCCAGGAGGCACCTGTGGGATGCACAGGGAGCCCCTGAGCCACCCAAAGCCACCCAGTGCCTCGCAGGCAGGTTTTTTGGGTGCCCCCCCCCCTCAGTCCCGACAGATTGTGCTGTGCAGGGTCGGAAATAGATGCGCGAGGAGGGGCCCGGCGGCTTTTCGGGTGAAAGCCGAGCTCAGCTGTCGCTCAGCACCACCTGCCAGCCCCAGACGGCTCCCAAAATAACCAGACCCGGCCCTCAGCACCTGCTGCCTCGCAGGGATGGGCCTGGGTGGGTGGTGGGACCTCGCAGGGATGGGCCAGCCCGGGTGGGACCTGCTGGGAGGTTTTGCCTCTCCCCCCTCCCCACAACCTCCCCCAAAAAATCCCCTGTCAGCAGAGAGGGGTCCTGCCCCGGTGGGTGCTGTGGCTGTTCCCCCATGGATCTGATGGTTCCTGGCATGGCAGGGCAGTGAATTCACCAGGGGGAAGGTGGTGGCGGTTCCCTGGTGACGGTGTCACCACCCAGGTGTGCCCAGCCGGACCCCAAACCTGCAGAGCACAAAAGCAGGGGGACCAGCATTTGTGAGTTCCCAATTAGCAGGGCTTTAATTGCAGTATTAGTCGCTCATTAGTGGGAAAAGCCAGATGCTGGGAGGAATTAACTAAGCTGAAAAGATCTTTCTCTCCACCCCAGGAATATTTAACTATGTCTCATACAAGTGTTTCCTTTGTACCCCGAGCATGACTGATATGACTTGTGTGGGTGCTGTTGAATCACTGATGAGCTCCAAAATCCGTGTGACAGGAGGCTGCTGGCAGGGGTTGGGAATGAAACTGGGGAGATCTGGGTGGCACAGGTAGGGTTTGGCACGTGGGGGATGAAGGTTGGGAGCTCTGGAGGGTCCTGGAGTTCATTTAACCTAAAATAGAGGGGGAAAGCATGTGGGCTGTGGGCTGAGCAGGGAGCTGGGAATGCCACAGGTAGGACTGAGGGTGATCTGCAGAAATATGGGGTGTCAGGGGAGCAAAGAAGGGCTGCAGGTCAAACCAAGGTGGATATAGCAGGGAGGACCAGGCTCCTGGGATATTCCCACTCTTCCCTGCTGGTGCTGTGCCTTGGGAACAACCCCTGTCCGAGGTGAGACGGGGCAGCAGGAGGGGGGCTGGGGTGTCTGTCTCCTCACAGTGCTTGTGTTTCCTTGCCTCTGCAGCTGTTTAACCCAAACTGCAGCTGTCTGGGGAGGGCTGAGGCATTTCAGCTCCAGGAATCCCTCGTTGCTCAGTGCACAGATACACTGGGCTGGCTCAGGAAGTGATGCTCACTCTGGGCAGCCTCCAGTGGGCTGGACAGGGAGCAGCAGCTTCCCAAACAGCCTGCCAGTGACACAGCTCCATCTCTGCAGGCTGGCTGGGCTGGCAGGTGGGAGCAGGAGAAGCAGGGGACTTTGTGTCCCCCATCACCACGTTGTTGGGTGACATTCCGAGCCTGAGGATCAGTTCAGAGAGTCACAGAAAGTCCTGAGCTGGAAGGGACTCAGAAGAATCAGAGTCCAACTCCTGGCCCTGCACAGACACCTCAATAATCCCACCCTGTCCCTCAGAGCATTGTCCAAACCCTCCTGGAGCTCTGGCAGCCTTGGGGCTGTGCCCACTG
>JAWWLV010000065.1:2835663-2855818 GCA_035041135.1 Platyrinchus mystaceus | reverse complement strand
TCACCCAAACCCTCCTGGAGCTCTGGCAGCCTTGGGGCTGTGCCCACTGCCCTGGGGAGCCTGGGCAGTGCCAACCAGCCTCTGGGGGAAGAACCTTTCCCTGAGATCCAACCTGAGCCTGCCCTGACACACTTCCCCAGCCCAGCCATGATTTTCCCATGGGCTGTAACTCCTGCACCGGCTTCTCCTGGGAGTAAAGAGCTGCTGGCTGTGGTTGTGACCTCTGAGCCACCAGCAGCAAGGTTTGTCTCACTTCTACATCCCTCTCGGGCTGTGAGACTGAAGGAATAATAATCCCTCCCTTTTGCAGCCCGTGTGTTTGCTGGTGCTGAGCCCGGGCAGCGTTTGCTGCAGAGGAAACACGAGGGCTCTGCAGAAATGCAGATGTTGGGAGTCACAGGACTCTGCTGACACCGGTTTTCTGTGGGTTGAGCAATCGTCCCCGGGCAGGGACAGCAGCCTCTCCCTGCTGGGCCCCACGGGGAGCGGTGGGAGCGGTGGGAGCAGTGTGGAAGCGGGAATGGCACGGCGGGTGTGGAGCCCAGACCCTTCAAGCTGGCCCTGCCAACGTGATTCACTGTTAATTTGAGAGATTCCTCTGGTTCGAGGACTGGCTTCCCCAAACACAGCTCGAGCCAGTCCTGCCTACATCCTCCCAGGGATGATTCCACCCTGCTCTCCCGGTGAAGCCACTTGTTGGCACAGCCCTGGGCAGGATCGCTCCACGGGCGGAAGGGAAGTGCCCACAGCTCCTCCAAGCCCTTCCCGAAGCTGATGTTGGAATCAGCACCGACTCCTGGCTTCTCCAGCAGGAGGAAGGGTGACACAAATGCCCTTGACCTGGGCCACTGGGTGCAAGGAGGCAGCGCTGGGTGCTGCTGCTGAGCTTCAAAACGGAAGCAATTTGCCTTTTTTCGCCTTTTTTCGCCTTTTTTTCCCCATGGAGGGGTTGCACCTTCACCTGCAGGGCCTGCAGCAGGATGAGCAGCTGCCAGGGGACACTGGCACGGTGTGGGATTGCCGCGCTGGCACGAAGCCCACCCGACCCCCTGCCAAAGGCACCGCCGGCTCCTCTTAACAAGCACCAGGCAGGGGGTGTGAATTCTCTCGGTGTTCATTGAAACAACATTAAGTGTGATGGACTCCCGGGCTATTAGAGTGGATGTAACATGTAATTGAGGCCGGTTATTCTTCCTGTCGAGTGTCCCCCTCCGCTAATGGCAGATCAGGGCGGAACACATGGTGCGCGCTTTGTGCTCGATTCACTCCCTGCCTGCCATCAAAACGAGCCCGATGAATGTCAATGAAGGAGAGGGGACAATGGATCGCGGTGAATGGAAGCCTTGTCGTGGGGCCCCGAGCCACAATGGAGCACCACGGGCTGGCGCCTGCCCGGGCAGGCTCTGAATTCCCCCCCATTAGCGCGGAGAGGGGGGACGATTACAGGAGTCGGCTCCGCTGGTGGGGCTCTCCGAGCCCTTATTGCTGCCATTTCTTTGGAGAGCGAAACGAGCATGTTTGGGAGAGCCTGGCTCCAGCTGGGCACGGGGAGGGCAGGCAGGAGCTGGAGCGGGGACAGGCAGATGCTCACACAGCCCGGGCTGGCCTCAAAGCATCAGTCAGATGCTCCAAGAGGCACGTGCGGGGATTTTTACCATAGAAATGCCCACATTTCCCCCTCCCCTCCCCGGGGCCACATTCCTGGTGTCTCAGAGACCCAAATCACCGCGTGAAACGGGGGCACATCACCTGGCAGCCATCGAGGGAAAGAGGAAGGAGGCTGATCCCGGGGCCAGGCTCTTGGCAGCTGCTCCTGTGTTATCCGTGCATCTCCCAACAAACACCCAAATGTGTGGGAGCATCTGCACAGAAAGGATGAATAATAATCCAGGAGGGGAAAAGGAGTGGGCGAGAGATTGCAGGGAAGAAGGAAGCTTTGGCGTTCCGAGGGGGGGAAGAACAGGATCAGCAGGGAGCGAGTGACACCGCCAAGCCCGGGAGGAAACGAAGGCTCTTCTGCGAGGGTGACCTGTCGGGGAAGGTGGAGGGAAAGCTGCTGCCTGCGAAAACTCTGCAGGGGAGAGGGAAAAGCCTCAAAGGAACCGTGCTGGGAGGGAGATAAGGTGAAATTCCTGCCGCCCATTGAGGAAGGAGGCGATGGGAAGGAGCTGCTCTCCCACGTGCGGGGAAGGCACGACTGGGATGATGAGATGCCATTCATTTCCCCCCCCCCATTTCTGCACAGGCAGGAGTGGGAGCATCCACGTGCTCAGCCCCGATCCCTGGGGTTCAGCCCACGCTGCCTGAGTGTTTATTGGGGGGGTCTGTCCCCCAGGGGCCACCACAGGATCCCGCCACACCTCCCCACCTCGGCGCCGACAAAGGAGCCTCCTGGAAGGGCTCGTTGGCTGGAGGTGGAGTGGGAGGGGAAGGCTCGTGCCTTTCCTGCCTTTCCTGGCTTTCTGACCCCGTTAATTGGGGAGTGACGGCGCAAATCACGGCTCAGGGTAATCACATTTAGAGCCCAGAGCCCGGTGGGGCTGAACAAGGAGGGGGACAAGTCTGGTCCCCCTTTGGGAGGTCCCCCAAAAAGCTGGAGCAGGAGCCTGTGCTGTCTCCAGAGCCTTCCCCTTCCTGCCAGCATTGCCCATGAATTCCAACTCCTCCACGCCTTTCAAAGTGTTCATTTTTACATGGAAAGGGGGAAGGAGAAGAAAAAGACGTGCCCAACCCTCTCAGGCATGTGTGGGAGGGCTGGGATTGATTGAAACACCTCCTGCCAAGAGGCTGGAAAGTCCCAGCTCTCCCTCCCCGCGTTTCTCCCTTCGTCTGCAGGCACCCCAGAAACCCAAGGGCACATCTATCCAAAGGGGACAGAGAGCCTGGAATCCCTGGAGCAACAGCTCCATGCACTCTGCAAGCTCTGTTTTAGGGGATGAAACTCCCACCTCTGCCATAGGTGCCTGTAAATACACCGGGGTGTAAAATATGTGCCCGTGTGTGTCAATACACCGGTGCTGCTCCCTGGCACGTGTTGAGCCCTGTCTGGGGTTGCTGTCACCGCAGTTGGCAGCTCTGCTGTTCTGTCACTGTCATCACAGACAGCCTCCTGTGCCAATTATCCCCTCCCCTCTGCAATCATCCTGCCCCTCCCTGCCCACTGTGCCCCTTCCCCTGCGAGAGAGAGAACGAAGCCAAAGTCATTTATCACTTCTAACATATCAGCATCCCGGCAGCAGCTCAGACCTCTCGGCTCTTACTCCTCTTAATCCCCCAAAAATGGATTTAGGGATTAGAGCGGATCGGGTGTCTCTCTAGGACTTTCCTTTGACACTTAATCAATCTGGGTCCTCGGGGCATGGAGGAAAGGAAACAGCTGAAGCTGAGGGAGGAGCACTGGTTGGTGTGTTCCCCTGTTTTTGGGATGCAGAGGAGCTGGCACTGGAGCAGGTGTAAGGCAGGACATATCCAAGAGTGGGAAACACATAGGAGTGACTGCCTGGAGCTCGAGGATGAGGATGAGGATGCCCTGGCACTTCCCCTCCACCACCCACTGCCAGGGGACACTTTTGACCCCCAGGATTCCTGTTTGGGTGATGGGAGCTGGGCCTGGAGTAGCTCTGGAGAAGGGCTGGATCACACAGTGCCAACACCGGGAACTCTGAGCTCTTCCAAACGCAGCAAGGAGCAGAAATGTTTCCTCTCTTTGCAAACAGGATTTAACTCATTTGGATTATGTGCCTTCCCCCTTTCTCCCCCTAATTACCTGGATGGAAGGAGCATCTCCATTAGAGCCCTGGCCAAAAGGGCCAGGAGCCGGGGTTTTGTTTTCTGTATCTTATTCCCCACAGCAGAGAGCGAGCACAGAAGCCTCACATACCTCTGATCCCCCCTCACAGCACTCAGCACACACAGAGGCCTCTTGTCCTCTGAAGTGCTGCACAAACATTAAGTGTAATTAAGCCTCACAGCTTCCCTTTTCAGGCAGGTTAAGAGGGGCACTGGAAACTGGAGACTGAGGGAGCACAGGCTGATGCAGGGGAGGGTTGTGTGACTGCGGCACGTGTGCGGGAGAGGGGATCCATCACATGGGAGAAGCAGGAGCCAGGGGTGCTTGTTGAAATCATGCCTCTTAGGCACCTAAAAATCACTTGTCATTTTTAGAGACTCCTGTAGAGAGCCCTCCTGCTGCAGCCTGCAGCTCCTGATGAGCCCCCGGGCATTGGGGCCATTCAGGAGTTGTTTTGGCCTGGGGGACTTGTGGGAGGCTCCTGGAGCCATCCCCAGGCTCTTCCCTGTGTGCCACCCTCCTTCCCCCGGGGCTGGGAGTGGGGTGGATCAGCCCCAGCAAACACCCCTCTCCCTTCACACACCCGAGGAGCAGCCGGTCCATCTGCACCCAACCACCCTCTGGGGGAAGAACCTTTCCCTGCTGTCCAAGCTGCCCCTGCCCGGGCACAGCTCCCTGGGGCGCTGTCCCTGCTCACCCCGAGCAGAATGGGAGCTGCAGTCCCCTCTCACACAAACCCCACCTCGTGGCATCGCCACCCGCTGACCCCGCTGTGTCTCCCTGTGTCCCCAGAGGCGCCGCCGGCCGCGCTCAGGGCTTTGCTATGAGCCCAGCCCGGCCCCGCTGCCCGGACCCATCGCCGCCCCGAGGCTCCTCCGGGCCCTTCCCCCGCCGGGACCAGCATGGGCAGCGTCAGCAGCCTCATCTCGGGGCACAGCCTGCACAGCAAGCACTGCCGCGCCTCCCAGTACAAGCTGCGCAAGTCCTCCCACCTCAAGAAGCTCAACCGCTACTCGGACGGGCTGCTCCGCTTCGGCTTCTCCCAGGACTCCGGCCACAAGTCCGGCTCCAAGAGCAGCAAGAATGAGGACTTCTTTTACATCAAGGTCAGCCAGAAGTCCCACGGCTCCCACCGGGACTACACCGCGCTGGCCGGGGGGGAGCTGGGCCAGGCCGGGAGCAGCGGCATCGACTTCGGGACTCCCACGCCGCAGAAGCTGCTGCCCTTCCCCAGCCAGCTGGAAGTGGTTAGTGGGGGGGAAATGGGGGCCCCGGGAGCGGGGGGTGCCCCACAGGACCCCCTCGGTCCTCGGAGTGGGCGCAGGTCCCACCGCAGGGATCAGAGGAGGCGGTTTGCGGTGGGGGAGCGGGAGGAGAGGGGCAGCAGGGAGGTGCTGGGGGCACCGTGCCACCCTCTGCTTTCGGGGACTGGGATCAGCAACACGATCCAAAATCGCGCAGTGTGATCCAAGGCATCCAGATCCTTTCATTCCCAGGCACACCCTTCGCCTCCCAGCAGAGGCAGCTTCACCCATCGGTGTCTTCCCGAGCTTTTGGCCCTCGAGGGAGAGCGGAGCTGTCCCACTGTGGGGGTCTCGTCACTGGGGGCAGATGGGGTGTGGGGGGGACAGATGGCATTGTTTGGGTCCGTGCTGATGGTTTGGGTCCATGCTGATGGTTTGGGTCCGTGCTGATGGTTTGGGTCCGTGCTGATGGTTTGGGTCCATGCTGATGATTTGGGTCCGTGCTGATGGTTTGGGTCCGTGCTGATGGTTTGGGTCCGTGCTGATGATTTGGGTCTGTGCTGATGGTTTGGGTCTGTGCTGACGGGCTCTGCTCTCCCCCAGGGTGTGGACAAGCCTCCTGCCCGTCCCACCGCCTTCAAGCCGGTGCTGCCACGCTCGGGGGCCATCCTGCACTCCTCCTCCTCCCCCGAGAACGGGGGGCACCTCCCCCAGCCCCTGCACCCCCCGGAGAAAGCCAAGGAGCAGGAGCTGAAGCCCGTGCTGTGCTCGGGGGGTCTGTCTGACTCGGGCAGGAACTCCATGTCCAGCCTCCCCACCCACAGCACCAGCAGCAGTTACCAGCTCGACCCCCTCGTCACCCCCATGGGCCCCATGAGCCGCTTCGGGGGCTCTGCCCACAACATCCTGCAGTGTGCCATCATCCAGGACAGCAACATGATGAGCCTCAAGGCCATGTCCTTCTCCGACGGGGGCAACAAGATCCTGAACCCTGGCAAAGCCCCTCACCACCACCACGGAGCCGCGGAGAAAACAACCTGCGTCCGCTCGCCCATCTCCACCGACGAGTCCACCATCCAGGAGCTGGAGCAGAAGCTGCTGGAGAGGGAGGGGGAGCTGCAGGAGCTGCAGTCGAGCTTCGAGGAGAAGGAGATCAGCTCCTGCCAGGCCTATGAGGAGAAGCAGCGGCGCTGCAAGGAGGAGCTGGAGGGCCTCAAGCAGAAGTGCAACAGCAAACTCAAGCAAACCTCGCAGAAAACGCAGCGCACGCAGCAGGTCCTTCACCTCCAGGTGTTCCAGCTGCAGCAGGAGAAGCAGCAGCTCCGGGAGGAGCTGGAGAAACTCGTGAAGGAGCAAAACCTGCTGGAGACCAAGCTGAGGTCCTACGAGAAGGAGAAGACCAGCTTCGCCCCAGCGCTGGAGGAGACGCAGTGGGAGGTGAGTGGCACTGGGGCACCAAACCCAGGGCTGGGGGTGCCCAGAGAGTGTGGAATGGAGCCCTTCCCCACCTCTCTTCCTGCCTCCCAGCAGCCCCACGGGGGGTGCAGGGCTGTGGGACATGGCCATTAAATCCAAGGGGATGACAATCTGTCACCCAGAGGCTCTGTGAGCTGTAACTGAGGCTCTCACCACCCCCCTCTTAACCCCTCAGCCCTTCCCATCATCCACGGAAACAGCCAGTGCATAAAAACACTCAGTCATTAAAATAACCTGGCATTTCCAGCCTCCAGCCCAGGGTTTTCCAGCTGCCTGCCCCAGAGGAGCAGTAAAACTGCCTTCCCACGTGGAAATAGGAACTACTTGGACTTGCCACGGCCATTTATTAGAGAGCAGTAAAACCTTCCACTCTCTGCTTAAGCTTAATTTACTCACTCCTTGGGTGTTGCTGAACAAAGACCCTTAAACTGATGAAAATACCGAAGTTTATTAATAATTATTTTTATTATTAATGTTTATAATTAATTATAAATCAAGATAAATAACTGAAATTCAGGGTCTGCGCACGCTGAGCCCCAGCGGTGCCCAGCGTGGCTCCCACGGGGTGCTGGGTGGGTTTTCCCCTAACCCAGGCGCTCCATCCCTTCCCCACAGGTGTGCCAGAAATCCGGGGAGATCTCCCTGCTGAAGCAGCAGCTGAAGGAGTCCCAGACGGAGCTCAACACCAAGACCACCGAGATCCTCGGCCTGAAGGCGCAGCTGAAGGAGGTGAGGATGAAGATGGAAGGGCTGGAGATGAAGACCCAGGACCTGGAGGTGTCCCTGCGCACCAAGGCCATGGAGCTGGAGGTGTGCGAGAACGAGCTGCAGCGCAAGAAGAACGAGTCGGAGCTGCTGCGGGAGAAGGTGAACCTGCTGGAGCAGGAGATCGTGGAGCTGCGCACGGAGCTCGCCGTCCTCAGGGAGCAGCTGAGCGAGGCCCGGGAGGGGCCGGTGCCCTGTGCCGTGCCCTGTGCCGTGCCCTGTGCCGTGCCCTGTGCCGTGCCCTGTGCCGGGCTGGAGGAGGCTCAAGCCCTGCAGGGGGAGGTGGAGAGGCTGCGGGCGGAGCTGAAGGCCGAGCGGGACCACAACGAGCAGATGAGCTCCGGCTTCCAGCACGAGCGGCAGACGTGGAAGGAGGAGAAGGAGAAGGTGATCCACTATCAGAAGCAGCTGCAGCAGAGCTACCTGCACATGTACAAGAGGAACCAGAACCTGGAGAAGATGCTGCAGCAGCTGGCTGCGGGGGAGGACGGCAAGGAGCCCATCGAGCTGGAGATCCCCGGCGCCGACGTGCCCTACGAGGACATCATCGCCACCGAGATCTGAGCCCTGCCCTGCCCTCCCTGCAGCTCGGGGCAGGTGTCTCTCCCTTCCGTGAGGGACACGCTGCCCGTGCCTTGTACAGTCCAGCTGAGCCATGTATTTATCCGGGGGGCTCCCGGCCCCCCTCCCTGCCCGTCCTGGTGCTCCCCCGTCGCCTGTCGTGTTACCGAGGTGAACAAGCAGCTCGTGCCAGTGGTGACGTGCCAGCAGCTCCCCCCGCCCCGGCAGTGCCCCTTCTGCCCCTGGGAGGACTGAGGAGCCGGTGATGGGGTGGGCAGGGAACAGGGACTCAGCAGGTTATCTCCCATCGATGCACAGCGCCCAAGGGGTGCTCTGCTCCAGGCTCGGAGGGATCAGGGCACAGCTCCGGGAATTGGGGACACCACAGCTCCGGGGATTGGGGACACCACAGCTCCAGGGATTGGGGACACCACAGCTCTGGGGATTGGGGACACCACAGCTCCGGGGACTGGGGACACCACAGCTCCAGGGACTGGGGACACCACAGCTCCGGGGACTGGGGACACCACAGCTCCAGGGACTGGGGACACCACAGCTCCAGGGACTGGGGACACCACAGCTCCGGGGACTGGGGACACCACAGCTCCGGGGACTGGGGACACCACAGCTCCGGGGACTGGGGACACCACAGCTCCAGGGACTGGGGACACCACGGGCCTTCCCACTGCCTTTGAAAGGAATCAGCCACAGCACATGTCCGGCTCCCTGCAGGAAGCACCACGCTGCTCTCACACCTCCTCACCCTTCTCCATCAGTGCCAGTCCCAGGGCGCTGTGGGACCACGGAGCCACCTCCTGCCAGTGGCACATCCTCTGCTCCCACCCTTGGGCCGCTGCAGTGCCTCAGGAAGGGCCCCACCCGCACCCTCCCACCTGGTTAAAGCCAGCACCCACCAAAATCCCCTTTCTCTAAAGGGCACAGCCCACCCTGCACCCCCACTCTGGATGAGCCATGGCCAGCCCAGCACTGCCTGCTCTGATGGACGAGGACTCAGCGTCCCTTTTCCCAGCTGCCAGGCAGCAGCTGGATTTAAGAGTCAAGAGAAGTTTCCCAGCCACGGTCTGACCAAGGAATCGGGGTTGTGTTCACCCCACAGCCCCACAGCCTCACTGCAACCCTCCCTCCGGGACTCCCGGCTGCCTTATCTCCTGCTGTGTCCTTACATCCACAGGATCCCATCAAGAGAAGCTGGTTAAAAGAAACCCCAAAAAACCCCCACTTTCACTTTGTTTTCTGCCCCAGCTCTTAAAATTTCCTCCTGCCACCAGCAAGTGGATAATGAGGCTCCACTGAATGTCACCAGAGGTGATTCCCTTGTCCCCTGTGGCTCAGCACGGCCAGGAGGGAGGGAACCAGCCTGGATCCATCTTCCCAGGGTGGAGGTCTCCAGCCAGGCCCCCTCTGTGCCAATGCAATGATGTTCTCACTGCAGGGTGTCTGTTTACCCACTACCCCAGGTTTTGAGGCAGGTCTTGCACAACCCCAAAGCCGCAGATTCGGCCGAGGGCTCGAAGCTGTGGATGAGCAGCAGAATCCAGGGTCCCTCACACCATTCCAGCCTGGAAAAGTGACACACAGAAACCAGTCTGTGCCTTCTGCACCTGGCCCCGAGCACCCCCAAGTGCATTGCCCCGGTTATCCCTTGGACATCCCGGCTGGATGTCCATCCCAGTCCTCATCCATCCATGGCCCGCCGGAGAAAAGCCAACCTCACATCCCTGTGGCTGTGAATCGGGGCCACACCGGCTCCAGCCTTCGCCCAGCCCTGCCCAAGGATGCCTTGGAGCTGGGAGGGCTCCAGCTTTGAGGCCAGAAGGGATTCAGTGCATCCCCCAAAGCCGCGGCCCCGCACTGGGGGCTCTGCAACCCCTCCCAGCCCGGAGCATCCCCGGAGCCAGGGATTGCCTGGGGGAGCAGAGAGCCCTTCCCTCCTTCCCCAGCCCGGCAATGCCCTCCTCCTGCTCCTCCTGCTCCCACTGGCCTCGGTGGCACCACCCCTGTGCCCCATCCCCGTGTCCCCTTTCCCATCCCCATGTCCCCCTCCCATCCCTGTGTCCCCCTTCCCATCCCCGTGTCCCCTCCCAGCCCCTGCTCTATGATGTGATGGCCCAGAGGCCTCAACGTGCTGCCTTTTTGCACAACGCTGTGTGTGCCCGTCTGCATTCCAGGTGTGTCATTCCAGGTGGGAGCCCTGGGCTCTCTCTTTCTCTCTCCCCCCTCACCCCAACCCCGTGGGCTCCTGCCCGGCCTCAGCCTGTACAGAGAATTATTTTTCTGCAGGTTTTTTGTTTTAGGTTTTTTTTTTTTTGTTTTGTTTTGTTTTGGTTTTTTTGGATGTTATTTCTGGTGACTGATGTAAAACTACTGGTAATTTTATGGTTTTATTTATAAATAAAATTTTGTAAAACTTCTTCGGCCTTCCCACCCCACTTGGCAGCATTTTCCATACCAAAAAAGCAGGATGGTGCTTTGTCTGTGCCCCTGTCTGGGGCTCATCACCCAACACCCCACCCCCCAAGCCACAAACCATCTATCACAGCCCCCCAAGGTCCCCTTTGGGGACATCCCTCCACCTGGCCCTGCTGTCCCCAGGCCTGTTATCTGCGCTCTGCAGCTGGGATAACCCAAGCATGGAAAAGCGTGTCCCTGGCAGACACGGAGGGATTGGAGAGGGGGGATAATCCCTCTGGCCTTGTGCCCCCCCCCGAACCCTCCAGCTTTGCCCCCCTGCTCTGCAGGTGAGGCTGATTTTCACCCTGACCAACCCCCCCAACACCCAGTGCCAGGGGTGCCCAACCCACCACCCATGTCCTGAGGAGATCCAGAGAAAACAGTTCCCAGAGGAAGAGGTGAAGTGGAACCGCCTTAACAAACCCAAGGTCATATTTTGACTATTTATTTGAGCTGTTTTCTCTCCTCCAAACCAACCCATCCCAGAGCCTCTTTGCACATCATGGAGGGAGGGGGGGGAGGTAAAGGGGGAGGTTGAGGGGCAGAAAACGGGAAAACACTAAAATTACAGAAAACTCTGGTCATCCTGACTCATCCACGGGGCACTCCCCACATCTCAGGGCAGGGTGGGGGGGCTGAGCCACCCACAAGCTGCTCTGTGCCCCCCAAAAGGGCACCCACCTGGCACCCACTGAGCTTTCCAGGGAAACCTTGGCTGTGCTCACACTGCCCCGGGCGGGAGGGAAGTTTATTTTTAGAGCCTCTGAAAGCTGCTGAAGGAGGAAGGAGACAGAACAGCACGTGTAAAAGGAGGCTGAGGAAGCACCTGAGGGGCACGGTCGGCTCCGGTGTTGGGGGCAAAGAGGAGAACGAGCCCAGCTCGGGCATCTCCCCCATCACTGAGGTCCCCGTGCTTTGGGCGAGCTCAGCTCCAGCTGCCCGAGCGCCAACCGCCCTCGCACAGAAGGAGTGTGAATTGTTGGACTAATCAGCGGATGCAAATCAGCCCCAAGACGGAGAAAAGCTGATTTGCATCTTCTTTAAACGCCCCGGTGCCACCGCACCAGCGTCTGGCTTTGCGGCGGGCGGGGAGGGGGGGGAGGCAGAGTCAGACCTAAAAACCTCAGCAGCGCCAAGCCCGGGGTTGGCTTTGAAAGAGCAATTAAACCCCGGCACCTCGTGCTCGGGGGGCGAAGCCGCTTTTGATGTGCAAATAAACCCGCGGCAGCTCTGCCCACCAGCCTGTTCGCCGGCCCCGCATCTGCCACCCCGGCCGAGCCCCGGGGGCAAAGGGGGGGCTGCCCGGGGTTCGCCCCCTCCCTGCCGTCCTCAATGGGCTGACAGCTGGCGTGTGCTCCTCAGGACACCCGCTGGAGAGGGGATGCAACCCCCCCGGGCAGCCCTCATTAGTCATTATGGAACTGGAAAAAAAAAAAGGGATAAAAATAGCAAACAGCGTCAAACAGCGTGCAAATGCAGCGAGGCGGCAGCTGGGACAGCCTGGTACCTGCTGGCTCCTGCCGGGAAGGGTCGGGCTGTTCCTCTCCCTGTCTGGAGCTTCTCAGGGCACTGTGTTATCCACACAGAATCCTGCAAGGGCATCCCAGGAGAGGCAGCTTCTTGCTCACAGCCCCCTGGGAATGTTGGTTCAACCTTTGTGCCCACAGGCTCTGTCACCTGCTGAGGGAATCTCAGGAATTCACTGGGCTTTGGGATTGCAGAGCCCCTCACAGACCCAGTTCGTGGGTTACTCCCATCCCTGAGCACAGGCTCTGCCTCAAGACAGGACTGTCACTGAAGGGGAAAACGGGTAGAAAAGCCAAAAACACTTGTCCCAAACAGTCCCTGCTCTAGTGGAAGGTGTCCCTGCCCACGGTAGGGGAGTGAAATGAGATGATCTTTAAGGTTCCTTCCCACCCAAACCCTTCTGGGAATTCACAGAGGGACTGGCGCTGGAATATAAGCAGCCTGGCTGCAGGGAACACCTGACTAACCCCCCCTCCCGATGCTGATTACACCCAAAACCCAAAGCAAACTTACACCCATAACTCGTTTTCAAGCAGTTTAATGTTTCCAAGCCTCCTCAAGCACAAACCACCCTGGGGATGGATGTGGGAACACAGGGATCACATTCCCTGCACATTCCTGCAAAGCCTTTCCCCGTGACTGCACCAGCCCCCCACCCCAAACAGCACTGGGGGCCTGAGGCTGAAGGTCAAATCCTCCTCCTCAGCAGCCACCAGCTCAGGGAGTAACCTGGGGGTGGCTCAGGACCCTCCCTGTTCTATTCCCATTCCCAGGGGGACATCCCAACCCCTGCTGAACCACCACAGAACCACAGGAGCCTCCATTTCATTCAACACCTTCCATATTTAATTTATTTAGATATTCTCTACATTAAAGTATTTTCATGCCAACACTTCCAACCTCCCATCCTGACCTCAACAAAAAAAAAAAAAAAAAAGAAAAGAGAGAGAGACCTGACACAGCTTTGGGTGGAATGCACTGGGATTGAGTCACTGCTGCAGTCACAGAGAACACAGAACTAGGGGGAACTGCACATGGGAGACGTCAGGGAGCTGGAATTAGCACTGTCAGCCCAGGCACGTTCACACCTCCCCAGAGGGGCACTGAAGGCGTTCAGAGAGGTGCAACATGCCCTGGTGAGCCAGAGCAGAGCTCAGACTACGTGAAGCCTGGATAAAAAGCATGGAAGTCTGCCAGGAGCAGGGCCCAGAGCCTCGTCTGAACCCGCTGGAAAGAAGAACAGCACGGAATTGCCCGGCCAAGACCGCAGTGTTTGGGAATGCCGAGCTCAGGGCCGGTCAAATCCGTGCCTGGAGTGCAAACCACAACAGCTCAGACACAGCACGGGCCCAGCACACCCAGAGCAGGATTCAAAATATCCTTTCTGACACTAAAAGCTTTTATTTTCTCCTCCTGTTGCATCATTTAGTGCAGGACATTCTGTAAGAGCTCCCACCTGTGTCAGGTTTAAAGGTGGGGTTTCTCACGCCTCAGAATCCCCTTCGGCAGCAGCAGCAGCACAAAGCCTTGAACTACCAGCAGTTGTGGTGACACTTCTGAGCTCAGAAGCACTTGAGCTGCTGGTTTGTGTCCCTGGCATTTCCAGAATCCAAAGAAAAAAAGGGTTAAGTAGGAAACTTAGTCTGCAAACTTCAATTTAAACCTTTAATTCAGTAATTATGCTACTTTCAGGTAGCAACTCACTGGCCTGTGTCCCCTGAAAGACCCTTTGCTGGTGGAAAAGCCCCCCCAGCGTTGCCTCCTCGTGTCCTCAGTTCACACAAACCTTTCAGAAATCTTAAGCCATGGTTCAAAAACTTGCATTTTCCAGAGAGGAATGTTGTCATGCAAGTCCCATTTGCTCTTTCATGTTCCCTAAACCACAGTTTGCAAGCGAAGGTTTGCAGTTCCCGGCAATACCTCAGACAACTCCCTCGAAATGCCTACAAAGAGGTCTTTCAGCTCAGGAAAAACCCAAACCTCGTGGTGGCTATTGCACATTTGTGAGAGCTGGCCTAGAGTGTCCTCCTGGGAGAAGGGATATTTTAAAAGCTGGTCTCGGTGGATGTGGAACACCGGCACGAGCGTCACCTGCTCCTGGGGTGAATCCTAAGGGCGACGAGCGAACACCAACACGTGGGAACAGAAACCAAACCAGCACCTCACAGAGCAGGGGCAGGGGGGCAGCAGGGTTAGTGCTTTGCAGTGGAATCCCGGGGGTAGAACTCGGCCAGGGTGCTCTGGGGGATCCTCTTGAGCATCTCCTTGGGGAAGATGCGCAGGAGCTGCCAGCCGATGTCCAGGGTCTCGTACACCGTGCGGTTCTCGTAGGGGCCTGTGGGAACAGATTCCCCCAGGGAATGAGGGGCAGGGAAGGAGCCCTCCAAGGTGCTGATGCCCGCTGGGATGTGCTGGGACACTCACCCTGAGCAATGAAGTTCTTCTCAAACTTCTGCAGGAACTCCAGGTACAGCAGGTCATCGGAGGTGAGAGCTTCCTCCCCGACCACGGCCTTCATGGCCTGCACGTCCTTCCCGATGGCGTAGCAGGCGTACTGGGGTGGGACAGGAGTGATCCAAAGGGCTCTGAACACCACCCAGCCCACCCCTGCCACGGCCAGGGACACCTTCCCCCAGAGCAGGCTGCTCCAACCTGGCCTTGGACACTCCCAGGGATGGGGCAGCCACAGCTCCTCCGGGAATTCCATCGCAGCCCCTCCCCACCCTCCTCTCAGGGAGGAATTCCTTCCCCAAATCCCACCTAACTCTGCCCTCTGTCAGTGGGAAGCCATTCCCCCTCATCCTGTGCCAAGTCCCTCTCCAGGAGCCCCCTTAGGCACTGGAATCCTTGGATCCTCCTGGGTGAACACCCCCAGCTCTCCCAGCCCTCTCTCACAGCAGAGGTTCCATCCCTCTCATCATCTTCACGGCCCATCATCCACATAACTTCTGTTCCAACTCCAAGGGTCTCACTAAACACCCTTAAAACAGCCTCAGGGATGTTCTGGATCCCAATTGCTTGGCACAGCCTTGACAGGCTGGGCAGCAAAAGGTGTATTTGTGACTTGGCTCTGCTCTCCCAGGGAGGTTTGTACCCACCAGCTGGTTGGACACATCTGCATGATCCTTCCTGGTCATTCCCTCTCCAATTGCTGACTTCATCAGTCGAGACAAGGAGGGCAGGACATTAATAGGTGGGTAAATCTGGGGGAGAAACATCCAGCAATTAACAGGAATACTTAAAAAAACCAAACAAACACAGAGTAATTTTAAATATCTTAAATACATCCTAGGTGTTGCAGCACACACCTGTCTGTTATGCAGCTGCCTGTCCACATAGATCTGTCCCTCAGTGATGTACCCAGTCAGGTCAGGGATAGGATGAGTAATATCTATGGGGGGAAAAAGAATGGTTTGACAGTTTTCAGCCCTTTTCTATCCATTTTAACACCGATGCAGCAGCTTTTTGCTGTTAGGTGGCTTCTAAAGTACAGAGCCATCGGGGATAAACGGAGGGAGTAACTAAGTGCTCTTGGATCAGGGCTATGAGCACCAAGCCTGAAGGAAACCTGCAGTGTCCAAAGGAAAGCTGAAGGCCACAGTGCTGCTCCAGTGCAGCCCACTCACCGTCGTTGGGCATGGTGAGGATGGGGATCTGGGTGATGGAGCCGTTCCTGCCCTCCACGCGCCCGGCGCGCTCGTAGATGGTGGCCAGGTCGGTGTACATGTAGCCCGGGAAGCCACGGCGCCCAGGAACCTCCTCCCGGGCTGCTGACACCTGAGAAACACCACAAACATCTCCAGGGAGGCAGATCAGCCCTCTGGAGCCGCTGCCTCCCTGGGTTTAGCTGCACCGGTCACTTAAAGCACCTCTTCCCGCAAAACGCAGCCACGCAAAGCCCTGCAAGTCACCACAACCCTGCAAGTCAAGGTAAGATGCCAAGGCAAATCCAAAATGATGGCAGCAAACTGCTAATTCATGCAGTCATGGAATGGTGTGGGTTGGAAGGGACCTTGAAGATCACCCAGTTCCACCCCCTGCCACGGGCAGGGACACCTTCCAGTAGATCAGGCTGCTCAGAGCTCCGTCCAGCCAGGGATGGAACTGCCACCAGTCGAGGAAATTTAGCTCTCACATCACACTGAACACAGTCCCAGACAGCCAAGCACTCACCAAAAGCCTCCCTGGCTGTTTAAGAGCACTGCAGTGAATATTAACTGCAACAGCCCCAGCAGGACTTTGGGTTCTCACTTTACACCACAGCCCCTTGGCTGCCAACAGCCAGCTCGTTAACTAGCACGGTAATTGTTAACAGCACGGTAATTAACACCCTGATGCCCACGTACCTCCCGCAGAGCCTCAGCATAGGAGCTCATGTCTGTCAGGATGACCAGCACGTGCTTCTCACACTGGTAAGCCAGGAACTCTGCCGTTGTCAGGGCCAGCCGGGGGGTGATGATGCGCTCGATGCTGCGACGGGACGTGGCGTTAGTTGTGATTTAAGGATGGCAAGGGACAGTCTGGGAGCCACAAACAGCTCAAAAACCTGCTGCTGCTCCACCTGGTGCACCAGCACGGCTCCAGCTCCCCGTGGGGTGTGTTCCTGCCAGGCTTTTCCCACCCAACAGGGCTGTAACTACTCACGTTGGGTCGTTGGCCAGGTTCAGGAACAGGCACACGTTGTCCATGGAGCCGTTTTCCTCGAAGTCTGATTTGAAGAACCGGGCGGTTTCCATGTTCACCTGCACCACAGCAGGGGGGCATCACTCCCACATCCCAGCTTTGGCATCACATTAAGGTCTGAGCACCTCATTAATCATCCATAACAAGGCTCTCCACCATGGAGGCCCCTCTACATTCCCAGGGTAACTTCTAGAATTCCAGTCTGGAGATCAAGTTTAAGACACTTTATCCTGATCAGACACACTTTGTTGGAATCATGGAATGGTTTGGGTTGGATGGGATGTTAAAGACCATCCAGTGGCACCTCCTGCCATAGGCAGGGACACCTTCCACTATCCCAGACTGCTCCAGCCTGGCCTTGGACACCTCCAGGGATGGGGCAGCCACAGCTTCTCCGGGCAACCTGTGCCAGGGCCAAACAGGGTTCAGCACTTCTGCCCTGTGGCATTTCAGCCATTCAGCCTCTAATAACATCCACAGAGAACCTGCTCACAGTTCTTCAGCTGCTCTCAGAATTGCCAGCTGTTGCTCCCTCCAGCCCCCAGGACTCACCCCCATAGCAGCAAAGACGATGGCAAAGTTCTCCTCGCTGTAGTCCATCACATCTTTGGATTTCTTCACCAGGCCGGCCTGGCGACAGATCTGAGCTGCAATCTGGGGACAAAACATTTCAATCTTCGTTATCTGATGCTGCTGCACAGCCCAGAACTTCATTTCATTGACTTTTAACCCCAGTGCAGTGCAAGCAAACAGTCCAGAGAGGCTCTGAGTCCTCACCTCGTTGTGGGGCAGCCCAGCAGCTGAGAAGATGGGGATTTTCTGGCCCCTGGCAATGCTGTTCATGCCATCTATGGCTGAAATCCCAGTCTGGATCATTTCCTCTGGGTAGATACGACACTGGGGGTTGATGGGCTGGCCTGTTGTGTGTTTTAAGAGGACATGTTACTCCCTGTACATGTTTGAAGGTTTGTTAAACAACTGATCAAGAGGTACCAACCCCACTGAGAGGCCAACAAATCCTGACATGCACCTGGTCACACCTGAGGTTTCTGTAGATGCCAAAGTTCTGAAATTCTGTGGTCATGTCACTGATAAGAATGATTTACAGAAAACCCTGCCAGCTACCAGTTAATCATCTCTGGAGGCTGCACAATTAAGAGTCTACAAATAATAAAGAACAGCCTCCAGGCATTGCAGAAACAGCTCTTTTCTGCTATCTTGTCCTCCTGCACTTGTGCAACTTGAGTTTGATGCCAGACACAATTAAAATTAAGCTTCTCCTAAGTTATAACCTGTGTTCTGACCCAACTCTGTTGTAACATTCAGAAAACAGAAACACCAAATTTGTCTCTACCTCCCCACCAGAAATGGATTAAGAGCACAGAACATACCCATAATGTCCAGGAAATCTTCAGCCAGGACAATGGGGCCTCTGTCTATAGGTTTTCCTGATCCATTGAACACTCTGCCTGTAAGGAACAGCAATAAAAACGTGAAATGCTGTGAGGATAAGCTGCCATGGGATGGATGTGCCCAACCCTCAGAGCACTGAGCCCTCACCAAGCATGTCCTCCGAGACCGGGGTTCGCAGGATGTCCCCAGTGAACTCACAGGAGGTTTTCTTGGCATCAATCCCTGAAGTGCCTTCAAATACCTGCAAATATGGCAGAAAAAAAGAGATAAAAAACACAGGAAGAGGGTATTGTGGTTCACAGAATAACACCTGAGTGCTGGAGCACTCCAGGAGCCCCAGGGAGACCCTGCTCTGCAAAGGGCTGCACGAGCAGCTTTGCTGGCACAAAACACCAAAAAAACCCCCCTACTTTTAACAAAATTCATGAATTACATCAACAAAGTTGGTGCCACTCCTTTGATCTCAAGTGTTTCCCTTTGCCAACAGGGTAAAGTTCTTCAGATAAGAAGAATATTAACAAGGAACAGCTTTTTAGAAGGAATACAGCAGCCACAGCAGAGGGGCTGATCCTGAACCTAACACTGTAAATTACAGTGGATTCCTTTAATGAAGCAGCCAAGAAATCCATGGAGGATGCAAGTAAAAATGTCCCTGTGCTCCAGTTTGCAATCTTTTCAAGTTATTCAAGTGCCACTGGCACTTGGAATAAGTAGGTGATTTATTTCTTTTTAATTTCCAGTGCCAGAAAAACAGATCTCAGGACAGATTTGATTTGGCTCAGACACCCTAATTAGTAACATATTAATAAAATGTGCAACAAGGGACACTCCTGTTGATACCTGAACCACAGCTTTGGAGCCACTGACTTCCAGGACCTGCCCACTCCTCCTTGTGCCATCGGGAAGAGTCAGGTGGACGATCTCTGCGTACCTGGGGAACTGAGGGGGAGCAAAGAGAGGGTGGAAACATCAAAATCCCACAGGCACGAAACAAAAGCTGCCAGTTCCAAGCAAGCTTAAGCCTAGAAACTACTCAGTTCTTAAGAATAACTTTATCATCAGAGCAAAACTCGTTCCAAGCACGTTAGATCTCTGGGGCTAAAGCAATTTTGACATGAATATACAATATTTGCCGAGTGGCAGCTGCAGAAAGACTTGCCAGAATCAGCTCTGGGCACCCAGAAACAGTGACAGAAAGCCACAGTGCAGCATCTGACAGGAGCTGTTTGCCTTCAACAGCCCCTTGAAAACAAGCCAGAAGCGTTCAGAGCTTCCTTTCACAGAGCACTTGTTTGGAAACAGAAAGGTCAGGAACAAAGCAAACAGGTGGATTTCAGCATTAAAGTTTAAAACAACATTCTGGGGGTGTTGGTAAAACACTGTTTCCTTTCTTTCCCCAGCAGCCTCAAGGACTCTCCCTTTCCTCCAGGAATGGACACCCCTCCCCAGCCTCAGAGCCACATCCTCAGCAGCCAGAAAAGGGTTAAAAATCACTCTGTGGACCCAAGAGTTGCCCAACAGTCTGCACTGAACCTGTCCCAGCCCTTCTGGTAAATCCTCCCTTAAACAGCTTCCTTAGGATCTGAGTTTTTACCTTGACTTGGTCCAAGATAACCAGGGGGCCGTTCACACCCGACACAGTTTTATAGGCTGGAAAAAAAGAAAAAACAACAAGCCACAGGTCAGGTGCTTCCTCAGAAATATCCTGTATCAAGTTTTCCCACTTCCATGCTTATCACCAGGCTCAGGTTTGCAGATTTGGGGCCCCGTTTCTATGTTTATAATGAAGGATTAGGTATGGAATTGTGTGCCCAGCATTTCTTGCTGCCTTCCTGCAAAGCCCCCCCAGAGGTGACCTTAAAATCCTCCTGGGTTTTTGTCCACCATAAAAATTCACTACAAATCTACAGCCAGGGATGAAACGAGGCTGGAGCAACCTGGGATAGTGGGAGGTGTCCCTGCCCACGGCACGGGGTGGGGCTGGATGGGCTGGGAGGTCCCTTCCAGCCCAAAGCATTCCATGATTTTATGATTCCAGCTGAGGATATTCCATGATTTTGCAGAGCCCAGGGGGAAAGCTGTGAAGAGGCAGCAAGTCCTGCTCCAGGGATATAAACCCCCAGGATCCAGGGATATAAACCCCCAGGATCCAGGGATATAAACCCCCAGCATCCAGGGATATAAACCCCCAGCATCCAGGGATATAAACCCCCAGCATCCAGGG
>JAWWLV010000065.1:2781375-2795312 GCA_035041135.1 Platyrinchus mystaceus | reverse complement strand
GAGCTGGAGAGGGACTGGGGACAAGGGATGGAGGGACAGGACACAGGGAATGGTTTCCCACTGCCAGAGGGCAGGGAGAGATGGGATATTGGGAAGGAATTCTTGGCTGTGAGCCCCTGGCACAGGTTGCCCAGAGAAGCTGTGGCTGCCCCTGGATCCCTGGGAGTGTCCAAAGCCAGGTTGGAGCACCCTGATCCAGTGGAAGGTGTTCCTGCCCATGGCAGGGGGTGGCACTGGATGATTTTAAGGTCCCTCCCAGCCCAAACCACTCTGGAATTCCATGCAGCTCGTGCCACTGCCCAAAATTGTTGTCAAATGCGAAGTACTGCTGAGTTTGGAACACGGACTCTGCTGTTCTCAGTCACAGTGAAGCCACTGCCCTAAAAAACACGTGATGGAGGAGTCCAGGACACAGGGTTTGGGATTCCAGAGTTCTCATCCTCTGATGCTGAGATCAGATTGGCAGCCTTAATATCCTTCCCGTCTCTCACATCCTTTTATAACTCAATTATCTACTTTATAAAGTACTCATGAAGATTAACCACCAAGAGTGAGAACGGCACAAATGGAACAGAAACGATAAAACAACAATATGAAACCTTCTTACAAACACTGTGAATAGCTGGGCTGTAAACTTGGCTCTTAAGGACTCTTACCAGCACAGGAGAAGAAAAAAATATGATATATAATTGATGTCCCATCTGAAAACTAAACCCACAGAATGCATTTGAAATCAAACACAGCTCTCAATAAGCACCTTTCAAACAAATGGTAGGTCGAAAATGAGGTGCTGTGGTTGGATAGGCAATAGGGTAAAATGACAAATATATTCCAGAAAAATCATGTTGCATTCCTTGAGAATTCATGAATCAGCATGAACTGGAAACCACTCACTTGTCCCCAAAGCCAAGGTGTTCAATCCCTTCTGCTGGCACCAGGATTCCAAGGAGCTCAAATTAACTGCGATTGTCCTTATAGTTAATTAAGCAGATTGTTAAGAAAAATAAAACATCCAGCGTGGCACACTTCACTTTTAATTATTGACTTTTTGGGGGGCAAATTAAACAAGCAGCTCTTTCCCATGACCTTCCAACCACTGCCAAGGAAACACCAGCACCAGCCCTTCCTCTGCTGGGGCTGTTGAGGGGGACCAGTCCAAGGCAGCTGCTTTTGGAAGGACACAGAGGCAAGCAGAACAAAAAAAAAAAAAATTATATAGTCAGTCTTGCTAAATTAGTTTACCTAAAATTGTATGTGTGAGTGATTTTAATCAAAATCTAATTTCCCCCTCTTTTTAGAGTAACCGAAATGAGATTTTTCTAATTTACTTTTCGCGGTTCAAGTTTCTCATAATTCTTCGGCGGTCGTGACGGCCCCGTGAAAAGCGTCTGCTGCTACAAAGCATTAAAAAAAAAAAATTAGATTTTCAAATTGATGTGCTAAATTAAAAATGTTTAATGTTTCTCATCAAAGGCGCAGGGGTGTGCACAGGGCCTTTGGTACAGTTAGAGGCACGAGGCTTTTTTTCATCTGTTTCTTTAACTCGCAGCACAAGGCTGTGAAAATTAACAAGCTACAAGCATAAAAAAAAAAAAAAGTGTTGTAAAATAGTGTCTTCAGAGAAACCACCTTTTAATTCCTTCCCCTCCCCGTTGCTGGTCTGACCTTAAGGATGTCATAATAAAAAATAGGTGTCACGTTCTGTCTCTCACTGACTTCAGATGGAGCTCTGCCGAATTCTTTCAGAGCAGCATCTGAGCTCTGGGCAATTTTAATTCTCTGGGCTTTACTTGCTAATAATTCCCGTGTTTTAGGAAACCACATTACTTCTGTAAATTGACTCAAATTATTAATACATTCAGATCTGGGCTTCTGACTTGAGCAGCTGCTCGAGAGGGAGCTCGAGGCTGGGGGGCTGCTGGAGCAGCTGATGGCTTTGGGGGTGTTTTAGGAGCAGAAAGGTTTCATTTACAAGGTGAAGGCCCTGGGAACTGCAGGTTGCTCAGCGTGGCTGCTGTGCCTGGCTCGGGACATTTGCATAAACGGGATTGCTTTGATTTGAACATTTCTGGGCAGGAACAAAGCCTTGTGGTGAGACAAGTGCCACCAAAGAGAACAGCGTGTCTTTCTGGAGCCCAGGCTGTGTAAGCAGTGAACAAAGGGCTGTTCTGATTCATGTCATCCTCAAACACTGGAGGGGACACCCAGAGGAGGATCAGACCCCGTGGACAGCACATACCAGACCACGGAGCCACAGCTTCTCCACCACCTTCCCAGGAGAAACCTGAGCTGAAGAACTTTTCCCAATAAATGCAGAGCTGATCTGCTCCCAGGGGCTGTTTGCAGAGCAGGTGGCACAGCCCAAGTCCTGCCTGTGTCTCTAAGGACACCCAGGGCAGAGGAGGGGGCAGCAGGGTAACGTGCCAGGAAGGCTGAACTGGAGAGGAGTAAGAGATCAAGCCCAGAAGCAATGTCCTCTGGCTCTGCTGGAGCAAGGAATTCATCAGAACAACAAAAAAAGGAGAATTACCCTCAGAAACAGGCTGTGCCCTCTGCTAGGGAACAAATGTGTTGGACTCAGTGATCCTGGGGGTCCCTTCCAACTCAGAATATTCTGTAATTCTGACCCAACTGCCCCTTCACCCCTGGATTCTTACCCAGCACCCCGAGCACACACACACAGTCTGAGCTGGGACCTTCTCCATGCCATTCAGATCCATCAGCTGTAACCCAGAGTGCAGGGCCTGGATACACAAACCCCTCTGCCCAGCTGGGTCCCCATTAAAGAGCCATTCCCCGTCCCTGCCTTCTGCTGGATCACCAGGAACGCTGCACTGGCAGGGGGACACAAGAGAAAAGCAAAAGCCAGGGCTGGCATTCACCATGGATCACCAGGCACAGCCATGGATAAAACATTAGCCCAGTATGTCAATGATTTATCCAAGGCTGCAGCTCCTACCTAAAAAGCAGTTCCTTCGTTTGAGCTTTAACTTCTGACTGCAAATTCAGTGCAAACCCACGGCAGCTGAGCACAGTTTGTGTGACTCAGAGAGAGGGAGGGAGAGGAATAACACACACTCTGCCATTCACAATCTGCACATCCTCCTGCTGCTAATAATTCCAATCTACTCATGTAAAGCCTCCTGAAACGGTGTTTATCCTCCAGCAGGGCGAGGTGGAATAAAACACCAGGCACGTCGTCTGGGGGAGCAGCAGAACAGATTCACACCCAGCCAGCTGGAAACCACAAAGCTCTGATGACACAGGGGGGGAAAAAAAGGTTGGATCCCATCACAGGCCAAAACATCTCCCAGCCACCTTCCTCCATCCCACGGGTCACTGGCACATTCCCTGGGTGGCTGGAGGGATGTTGGGGGTGGGACACATGCAGAGCTGATGGTTTCAGGACAAGCATCGGTGCTGACATTCAAAACAGCACCTGAGGATAATTTGAAAGGTGTAGTAGCAGAAAATTCAACCCTGTAAAATACTGTCTGGCAAATTAAAAAAAAAAAAAACATAATTGATTCCATTAGCTCGTTCTCAAAATTAAGTGTTGCTAATTGCCCGAGATGGTTTTTATTGGGTACAGCCACCGTGTCTAACTGGCTGATCTGGGTTTACATTATTGACAGGCAACTGGGACAAAGTTGCTAAATGTTAGCTTTCCCTTTTATTTTGCCCAGGATTTGTTTCCAGGACACACAGAACAGGCATCAGGCCGTCTCTGACCTTTCTGGTATCTAATTCCCATATGCAGCTGAATTTATCTGTGGGCAGAGATGTCAAAAGCTCAAACACATCCTCAAACTTCTGGAAAATCACAGAAGGGGATTTATCTGGTTCAGACCTGCATTCTGACAGCCACAAACACCAACCAGGCTCAAAGTTCTGAAGCTCTGCCTTTAAAAAACAGCTGGGGCTCAGTAACTGCTGCCCAAGGACATTTTATAAATAGAACAGGAATCAGACCATTTCAGTGTTCCATTGTTTCCCATCATACATCAAGAAATTAATTCAGTTTTGGTGTGAATGTGTCGATCAGGTTTCCAAATTCAAGCCCCAAAAAACAGAAGACCAACAAATGGCTTGAGCTTCTTCACCCTGGGCAGGAGGTTCCACTCATCCCAGAGACACAAGGAATTCCTCCATCCACTGTGCCTTTGTTCCAGCAGGGATAACTCTTTCCAGCTGCTCAATTCCCTAACTAACAGTACCCTGCCCTGGGCTCAGGAAGTGTTCAGTGCACTTTAGGGCTCTGTGAAAGCTTAAGGGAGAAAGGACAGGGAATCCCTGGAGGCCCCACAGGGACAGGATCTGCTCCCCCCAGAGAATCTCCCCATGGAAGTCTCTGCTGCTCTCCATGGCCAATCCATGGTCATTCCCAAAACCACAGGAATCAGTTGTTGACATGGGAGAAGAAGTCTGGATTAAGTTTGTAGCTGTGTTTAGAGCACCAGGGGATGAATTATCCTAATTGGTGTATTAGTCTCAGTTACACAGAGTAATCACCACAGGCTGCCTCTGTTTTCATTAGAAATTTAATTAAGTTTATCAATGTTTTAGCTTCTTTGGACTTGTTTTCCACCACCTTCCCCGGGCTTTTCTCTGTTTAATCAATACTTTTAGTGAGATGGGAGGGAAAATTTTTTTTTCCCACCGAGCCCTGGTTTTAATTTTTCATTTTTCTCTCGACATGAACCTGTTCAAAACAGAAGTTTTGAGCCTCCCCCTGCTGCCAGCACAGCCCCAGGCAGAAACAAACACCCACCGTGGCTTGAGGGCTGTCACTGCTGGAATGAGGTGAATAATTGGGTTTCTGGGGTTTCATGTTTGCATTATAGTAGAATCAAGAACGGCCAAGTGGGTTTTTGGCCTCCTTGTGTTTGGTGCTGTACATTAAACCTGATTGATCACCATCCCAAAGTCATTTCCTAACATTTTCATGGAAGTTTTCCAGGAGACCTTTCTGGGGAAAAAAAAAAAAAATAATTAAAAAACTGCACCTTTAATGGCACATTTTTGGCAGTTTCCAGTAGCTCTCCCTGCACACACAGAAAGACAACTGGGTTGTTCAGCAAGATGCACATCTGCATATTTGTGTCATGACAGGGAATCAGTTATTCTGCAACATCTGGGACCAAGAGATTATGAATGACAACACAACTGCTCCCTGAAACAGCATCTTTGGCTGACACAGAGAGCACCTGAGAGCTCATTCCTCACTGGTAATGCAGTGACAGACAAGTTCTTAACTAAAACAAGAAAATTAAGGAGACAGGAGTTTAATTCTTCACAAGCTTTATTGCCACAATCCCAAGTGGTTTTATTTGAAGTTGCTGCTTATATCTTATCCCCCACTGAGGCCAATCCACCTGCATTTTTATTGGTGTGTTTGATTAAAAACTTCTGTCTCCCCAGAAAAAAAATCAGAGTCCCAGCTCCAGAAACAGCACTTCTGTATTTCTGGCAGAATTAAATGATAGCATAAAAAAAAATCCTTTGGTAGAATATGTGTCTTTTAGTAGGAGAGTGAGGTTTGACTTTCACAGGGCCCAGAAAGGGGGACTAACTGCCCGAGTTCTCCTGCAGGTTTGATCCCAGGATCAGCTGTCAAAGGGCTGTTAGGGGAGTTATCACAGAGGGATAAAAGGCTGGGAGTAGAGAGGGATCTCCCTGGCTCGGGAATGTTTGTACATTTTAAGTGACAGTTTGAAATGTTACAGGGAAAATGCTCGACTGAGTCTTGCATTAACTTCTTCCTTCAGTTCTAATAAAAAGGCTGGGGAGGAGAATGCCCTGGCAACGCTGCCACTCCACTTATTGGATCACAAATTTAAAGCTTGTACTTTCAATTAAAAGCAATTAGGCAGAGCACAGTAAATAGTGAGCACATGGAACACCAGGGTGTCTTCCAGGACCTACCTTAGCACAATCCCACTCCAACAGGCACAGGAACTGTCCCTTACCCCTCTCCCTTCATTACAATAAAGCAATTAGTTTAATCTTTGGTAGAGGCTTTGTGTGTTCCACTGACATTAATTACAATGGGGAAAAAAAAAAAGATGATTTTCTTGGAACAGGATTAACAAGTGCTCATATTTTTTTAAAAGGCTCAGTGAAGCACTGGTGGGACTTTCCCTCCCACCCTAAAAACACAGTCTGGAGTTTATGAAACCCAGGTAACATTCACATCTGCCCTCAAACACTGCTTACCTGGACTACCTGACACAAATGAGGGAGTCTCCAGATGACACCCAAACCCTTCACCCCCACCCTCTGCACCCTTAGGAACGTATTTCTCCAAAGCACTGGGGAGTTTTACGGCCCTGAAGGTCCCAAACAAAACGTGAAACACGAGAGGCAGAACCCGAGGTACAATTTTGTCACTGGCAGCGATTCCTGGGGTGTTCAAGAGCCAAACAGTTTCTCCTGAGAGCTGGACAGCAGCGCTGAATTCATGTTTGTGCCTCACTTCTGGTGCCCTCCCACCACAGCTATTTTTGTCCTCTACAAATGTGGATGCAGTTTAGCAACCTATTGACTTCATGATTTTATTTTTTTGTTTGTTTGTTTCTTTCCATAATAAACACACACTGTCTGCTGGCTGCATAATTCAAATTCACATATAAACTACGAGCTGTTTGCTTTAGCAACAGCTATAATTTAACATAACCTCAGCAGAAAGCCATTCTGTGCCATCTCCCTGTAAAGTGTAATTTAGCCTGGATGTGCAATCTTCCTCCCTGCCACTGGAACAGAGGAGCTTGTTTGCTAAATAATCATCACAGAGTTCTGCTCAAAGCACCAGTTTTATGCAGAGCTGGGGGCTTTGTCCTCCCCCCTCCCCTCCCCTTCTTCCCCTCCCTGCCACACATAAAAGTTGCCAAGCTAAATGAACACCCTTTGCAAAGCTGTTACTGCCATGTAGTTTTCATTTGAAAATGTCACAATAAAGCAATGTTCTTTGATGCTGAGCAGCACAACAGGTTACAGCAGGATAAAAACAGCCAGCAAGATAAATGATACATTAGAGGGGTCTAAAGGGCAAGAGAATTACACATTTCAAAGCCTGAGGGATTTTTTTTTTCCTCCCCTCTCCTCTTCTCTGTGCCCTCTTGGCGCTGGAGGGAAAGCAGAGAGCACAGCCCAAAGCCAGCCAAAAACTCTGAGGAGCGTTGTTGTCACTCCTGGTAAACAGTGAGCTTTTATTCCTTTAATTTGTTGAATTCTGTGGTGTTTCTGGTACGTGGGGCCACCAATGGCTGAGGCTGCGAGGGAAGTGGTGCCTTGGCCAGAAGCACCTGCCCAGCTAACAAATAACTCCCCAAAATCCTGAATATTCCCAGCAGTGCTTGAACTCTGTGTCCTGAAAAAGCAGGAGTAGTTCAAGCAGTGGAAGGTAAGGAAGTGTTGAAGGAGAAAAGCTGCTGCTCTCGGTGCAATTTAACAACTCAGAAGTTGCTGAGGGTTTCCCTGGTCAATAGAGTGTCCTGAATCAGCTTTTTGGGTGGAGAGAAGGGGGTTCAGTGGGTTTTGCTGATGGCCTTTAGGGGCAAAAGTATAGTAGTCAGTAGTAAGAGTGACAAAAATAATGGGTTTGGGAACCGAGGGGGTCTCTGCTGGCTTAAAAACTGGCACCTGTTGACAATCTCCAGCGTGTGGATGCAGTTAGAACAGGAATTATGGATGTGCTGCCCTGTGGCTGAGGTTGTGTGGAGTGTGTGTGGCTCCAGGGCAGGTTTAATCCTGGAGTTCTCAGGGTGCTAAATGAGGCCAGGGGGGCTCTGAGTGATGAGCCTTGTTCCAAACTCTTATTTTCCCTCTTCTGAGGAAAAGAACAATTCCTCCCTGCCCTCCCCCCAAAAGAAGCAGCAGGCTTTGCTGTCTCAATTTCCAGCCCTGAGGACTGCTGGCAACCTTTCAGCAGCAAAGCTTTGCAGGAGGCTCAACATGGAAGGGAATAAAAAACCCCTCAGAACAACCTGGAAAATCTACTGCCAGTGCAAAGGTTATGCCACTCAAAGGCCAGGCAGCAGGGGTTTGGAGTTCCTCAAATGTCTGAGCTGGCTGTTGAAAAGCTTGTTGTGCCAAAGACTGCAGGAAGATGCTTCCTCTTCCCTGTGCCCTGGGAATAGTGGAGATTGTAAGAGCTCATTTCTCTATCTGGTGCTTCCTGACCTTTTGCATCCCACTGCATGTGAACAGCAAAGATCAAGCTGAAGATGTGGGAGAGCTCTCAGATGAGCAGCTTATTTAGCCTGAAAGTCGTGTCACATCTCAGCTTTATGTTGTGCTTTTATCTGGATCCAACCTTGACTTTGTCACTTTGATTTTTTTTTACCTGGCTTTTTGTTTTGTTGTTTCTCCAGTCCTGACTGACCCAGAGTCCGTGGCAGTTCTTGAAAGGAGGAGAAAGTGTTTGATAATTGCTGAGTTTTGCCATTTCAGTGCTTTAAAACAACAAAAGCTGAGGTCTGGTTTGCTGGGGAAAGACTTTGATCACTGTTGAAATCTTTATTGGGAGGGGAGCTCTGAAATGAGAACCCCAAAGACACTCAGAGTGAGGGAAGACCTGAATGTACCTGCTGTTCACCTTGTTTATCTACAGAGCTTCCCTTCTGCTGGTCCTTTGCTCACTTGAAGGTGAAAGCCCATTTCAAGGTGCTCAGGGGGAAAAGCACTGACTGTGTTTTGCTGGTTAAATGGCAATATTTTTGTTTTGCTAGGAGTGTTTTGGGTACAGGCCTGGCTCCTCTCTCAGTATTAGTGGCGTGTTCTGAAACAGTTCCACCGGTGTTATTACAGACCCAGTTCCTCCATTCTGCTGCAAACATCATCCCTAATCCAAGGTTTTGGCTGTCCAAGAGGAGCAAAGCTGCTCCACAGAGGGGCTCCTGTTGGCCTGTAAATAGAGCCACTGTCTGAAATCCCTTGTAAGCACCACACTCTGTTGAGCTGAGGCTTTTTTGTGTGTTTTCCCTCAGCCAATATATCACTGTCCTCCTGTGCTCAGCTCCTGACTTGCCCTGGGTTACAACTGCCTTGTTTCCTTGTGTTGGCCAGGGAAGGAGGAGGCTCCAGCTGTGCAGCTGGGGCTGTGTGAGGGATTTGTCACGGGGGAGAGACAGTTTTATACTTCCTTAATGCAGTTAACTGTGCTCACACTGCTGGGGCTGTTCATCTTGTTTAGTCCTGTGCATGGAACAGCAGATTTACCTCTGGGATGGCTCTTAGGGGTGTTTTCGTGCTTTTCACCAGAGGTTTTGCAGCTGAATGGGTAGGATTTAAAGCCACCAGTGTTAATAACCATAAAACTAAGCTGAGGAAGGATAGTGATGGCTGTGGGCTCTTTCCAAGCAGTGTGATGGCCAGGAACTGTCTCCCATCCTTGCAGGCATTACAGTGGTGACAGCACAGGAATGCTGGACTTCCTTGGTGGTGGTGAAAAACAGCCAAAGCTGTGGTGTGAGAGTTTAGGAGAAGAGGAAGGTCTTGTCTGTCTTAAATGTCCTACTTACCACTGGAAAAATTTGACTCAGTTTTGTCTGGGCTAGTGGGAGATGTCCCTGCCCATGGCAGGGGGTGGAATGGGATGAGCTTTAATGTCCCTTCCACTCTGGGGTTCTGTGACTCTCACAGTGCTCAAACAGCACTGGGAGCTGAGATTTCTGCTCTTCAAATCTCCCTGGCCCTCCTCAATCGCTCAGGCACGTGTGAAACAGCCCACCAAGGTTCTACCATGAGGTGAGAGCAAAAACCAGCTGCAGAATATCAGAATGGCCTTCCCAGGAGCCAGGTCTGCCCCTTCAGGGAGCGTCCCCAGGGTTTGAAACGCCCAACTTCTTCCAAGACGTTTGACTTTGAACACCGTTACCAAATTGGGTTTGGCTGTACTTGGATCTCAGGGATGGAGGCAGGGGGTGGAAAAGCAGCAGTTTTCTCCAAGCCCAGCGTTAATTAGAACCCCCCCGAGGTTGCTAGGAAACCTTATCTGAAACGAGCCCACAGCAATCAGCCCGGATGCTGATGGTAAAGGCGTGCTGAGATCTCCTTTGTCTCCTTCGTCCTCTCCTGGCTGCGATGGGAGATTGATTTATATGAGGTCGTGTCAGTCTGAGGTTTGGGAAGGGATCATTCCTCTTCTGGAGTGTCCTGGAAGCGCAATGAGGGGTGGGGACAACGCTGTCCTTTGTCACATCTGTTGTGTGAAAGAAGGGGTCACGCTGACAACTCCCTTATTAAACTGAATCCCTCATTTACTAACCCTGCCAACCTCTCTGACTGACAGCTTTAGGGTTTTTAAACAACTTGTATCTCTAAAGAAGAACCATAAAGGAAGGATGATGGGTTTTTTCTCGTTTCCAATGAAGGATGACTTGCACTAAGTCAACAGGCTTTTATTACCCTGCCCTAAATGAGCAGTCACAGAATATGGATCTGTTTGAGTGTTTACACCCAAAGTCAGGTTCTGCTTGTGTCAAGTGCTTTAAAAGCACACAGGAAGGGACTGAGAGGGTCTTGATACGAGGTGGAACAAAGTCCTGCTTGAAAATGTTAAAAAAATGGCCCTAGAAAAGAGGACAGTCTGAGCACAGCTGCCACCCTGGAGGAGTGGTGAGTGACACGTTGAAGAGGATGGAAAGGGACACTGGTTCCACTCCAGATCTGGGAGTCTTGAGTTTTCTAAAGGCTGATGGAGCACAGAAGAGCTTCAACTCCACTTTTTTTCCCTCCAAGGCAGGAATGACCAGAGGTTGGAGCAGGTTGGAAGTCTCGGTGGCTGAGTATTGATTTGGAACTCCTGGGCAAAACAGGCACCAGCAAGTTGACAAAACAAACACACCTCGTGCAGCAAATGGGTTATTGATGATCTGCCCACAACAAAGTCATGGATGTGACCCCACTGCCCTGACTTACAGGATTTCTGTGCCTGCAGCGTGGAAAGGGCAGAAATAATACATTAATTTCATGTTGGAGCTGGGGGAATTACCTCTCTGGGTTTGTTTGTCATGTCAGCTTTGTTAATTATCCAAAGAGCTTTCTTGATAGTTGTTATTACAGCAATTTTATGCTTTCAAGCACTGGAAACCAGAGCTCTGCAAACAAAGGAATTTATGGGTCTGTTTGCACTGCTCTCAAACTCAGGATTTAACATCCTGTGCTTGTGCCTGGGGGGGAAGCAGTCCTTCCAGGGAGGGGGGGAGATAAAGGACATTCCCAGCAGGTGTCTGGAAGGAATGCACCTAGAGAGGTGTAAAATAACCTCAGACTAAACAGCAAATCATCTCCTGTGTGTCCAGAGATCAAGAATACACCAGTCCTATGCCTGGCATAATTCTGTAGTGTTTTGAACCTGCTGCCTTGTCCATTGTAATTGAGGGGGAGAATGAACAGCTTTTTAAGTCAGGTGTGAAGCTGGTGGGTTCACTGGCTTTAGGATGGATTTGTGTCTGTGGGAATTTTGCAAACAGAGCTGCAGCTGGGTGGGGGATTCGGGCCCTGCTGGGTACAGGGGGCTCCTCTTGGGTTCAGCACCCGAGTCCTGCCAGGCAAGGGCCTCATCCCAGGGATCCCTGGGCACTTGGACCGTTCCCTGGGCTCTGTGTGTGTGATGCCACTGCTCAGCCCTGCACAAAACAGGGCCCAGAGGAATGTGGTGGGGCAGGTGAAAGCTCTGCCCTGGCCAGCACAGCCCCATTGTGGGGCTCCCTTCTGTCCCAGCCACACAGGGCGCTCCTGGAGCTGGGCTGACACTCTTGGCTTGTTCTGCCAGGAGCTTTGGGGATGGGAAAGGCCAAACTGCACAGACCTGACACTGCTTCAGATCCTCATCAGCCCTCACATGAATTTGAAATGCCCCGACTTCAATGCTGAAGTGAATTTTGTAATGGTAATTTCTTTATAAAAGAAAAGCCTTTTGTGTGTTAAAGCGGAATAATAACACTTAAAAGTTTCCTTTTTCTTTTTTTTTTCTTCCCAAAAGACCTTTTTGAAACCGTGTCAATGAACCTTTCTGATAGAAGTGGCCACGGAACAGCTCAGTGTTTTGAACAGAATATCCCAACAGGTCCATGTGGGAGATCTGACATCAATTCAGCCCTTTGATACAGCTATTAACCAACGAGCAACTCTTTATTCTGCCTCTAAATAGCTCCTAAAAGACAGTCTTTTAGAGTGGCACCAAATTATTTCCCCCCATTGTAGCCCTGATTTATTCCCAGCTCATGATCACATCCTGAGAGGGAGAACCTGGAGCTGCCCTAATTGGCTGCCAGGCCAGCCCTGAGTCCTTTTCTCCTGCAGGTCTCATTTGCATTTGGAGTTGTCCTTGGAAATGAATCAGGAGTTTTCTGTCTGGCAGCTGATGGAGCCCTGGATTCCTGTCCCACCTCCTCTAATCACTCCTGTTACAATGGGAGCCTGGAAATCACAACTTCCCTGTTCCCACATGCAGAGCAGGATGTGGCCTCTCCTGCTTCTTGCATTTCATGGTGTCAGGGAAGGATCTCTCCAGCAAAGCAGGAGAAAAATGAGGGCTCCACTAAGGTCTTAGTTTTATACCTTTATCTTCTACATTAATTCTACCTGCTGGTCTGTTTGTTAATGGTGAATGATTTATAAATGATGACTTGCTCCAAGTTTTTCTGGGGAAAACTTATGATGGAAGTGGGGAGGGTCCCAGATGGACTGGTTGGTACTTGGGGCCCCAGGAGGTTGATCTGTCTTCATTAAAAGAATATTTTTAGTCTGTAGTTTTGTGTTGTGTGGGTTTTTTGTTTGGTTTTTTTGTTTGTTTGTTTTTGTTTGGGTTTTTGTTTGGGTTTTTGTTTGTTTTCTGTTTTTTGTGGTTTTTTGTTTGTTTTTTTTCTGCAGGAAAATATTGTTAATTCACAAAGCTGGGAGCTTAATTGACATATTGACTTGTGCTCCCTGCTCTTGAGAAAAGATTCTGTTGGAATCTGAGCATGCTAATGATTGACACTAATTGTTTTCAGTCAGGTAGTGAATTTTCTGGATAATGCTTATCTGAATAGATGTAGGTGCAGATTAGGGGGTGCAATCCTGCAGCAGCCACCGAGGCAGCAGCGTCTTTCTCATGAAAGGTCAAAATAATTTGTGGTGACTTCCATTTTAAATGGTGTGTTTACCATTGATAAAGCCACCCCAAAAGGAGTTTAATAAAGGTGACTTAATCCCCTGGGGATTACTGATGTGGAAGGATGAGTTTCTTGCATGCTGTGCCAGACTGATCCCACTGAGGGGGGGGGACACACACACCTGGATTGATTTCTCCAGGTCCAGAACGTGGGGAAAGGCTGGATCCTTCCTGCTTTGCAGTGTAATTATTGCAGTGAGCTGAGCTCCTGTGATTTACCCACCCCCTGTGAGCAGCCAGACAGATTTAGGGCCATTTGGAGAGAAGGAGAAACATGGTTTGAACTAAGTGAGGTTGGGGAATACAGGCAAATCCAGGAGCAAGATGACCAGGAGCTTTATGCTGGTGTAGACTGTAAGGAACAAACCCAGCAATAATGAAAGCTGCCATTATAAATCTGCTGCTTATTGCTTACAGCTTCAGGCTGACTGAAAATCAACTGCTATTAGCTCCATATTAGGGGATTGTTTCTTCTGGATTTGATTACCAGGATGGATATATTTGAAATCTGCATTTCCATATAGATAGAACTTCTCTCTCATAACCCTGCTGCATTCCTGAGGAGGCAAAGGAGCTCAAGGCTGACTGTTTTTAAAGGAATAGCTGCAAACACAGGCCTGGGAGAACAGGGAGGGGGAGGCATTAGGAGGGAATGTGGACTCTGGAATGAGTCTACCAGACATTGGTCTGCAATTGCACAGACTTTCACTTGAATTGGACCCACTGACTGTGGTTTTCATGTGCAGTGAGCACCACTGTGCTCAGCCCTGCCCTTGGT
>JAWWLV010000065.1:2754648-2771908 GCA_035041135.1 Platyrinchus mystaceus | reverse complement strand
CTCAGCTGCTGCTCCAGGTACTGCTCAGTCACAGTAAACAGTACCAGTTTTTATGGTTGTTACAGTCCCTTTTATGTTCTTGCAATGTGACAACCACTTGCTCACCCTCGCAAGGTCCCCGTGCTCTGCTTTAAAAACCCTCCTCGTTCACTTGTGCCTCTGCAAAGTGGGAATAAACTGCCACAGTTCTGATTTATTTTTTGAAGTTGTGTAGCCCTCCATTCCTGGAGTGATACTGTATAATTCAGAGATAAACACTCCAGCTCAGATCCACGTACAATGGAACCAGATACAAATCGATTGCTTTGTGCTGTTTCTTTGTTCAGAGGGGAACCTGTGCAGCTTCAGCATTAATTCACTGTATAGAAAGGGGCATAAACAGAGCATGGTATTGGAAACATCCATTTAATTATCCACCTCTCATCTGCAGGATGGGAAGGAGTGTGTCCTCCTGTCTTGATTACTGGGGCCACTCTGAATTACAGGAAATAATAAAGCAAAAAAAAAAAAAAAACAACTGTGGCAAGGCTTATCTTCTGGGGCAGAATAAATGCTTGGACAGAAGAGCTCTGCTGGATTTAAGGAGCCCTTGCCCTGACACATCCAGCTCCCCCAGCTTTGGTGGGGGCACAGTTTGCAGCAGAGCAGCTGTGCCAGTGCAGAGTTACAGGGGCCACTGGTGCAAAGCTAAGCTCTGTTTTGGGGGTTCCATGGCACAGCTCTTCCCACTGCCCCTTTCTTAGCTGGGTGCCAGGGCCACAGCACACAGAATCTGTAGTGGGTAACCCAACATCCCAACCCCGCAAACCCATCCACTCCTCTCTGAGGAGGAGGAGGGGACAAGATCCAGTCTCCTAGAAGCCCAGGGGGGGTTACAGGGGTATCTCCTCCCGTTGCCCCCCGTGTTTCAGCTGCCCAGCAGGCTGGGAATGGTCGGTCAGTGGCACAGACACCTCGCAGAGGCTCCTTCCCACCTCCCCTGCACCAGTGGGATGAAGTGATTCATCTCCTCCACGCCTTCCTGCCCTTCCACAGCAGCAACCCGGGGCTGTGTCAGGCTGGCTGGAGCCAGAGCCCTAGAAAAGGGCCGACCTTGTCGTCTGCAGGGAGGAAATAGGAGTGATTGCAGAGTGTGGCTGCCCTGCAGGGCTGGGGCTGTGAGATACAGCCTGGGGGGGCCACATGGAACGGGGGTGATGAACGTGTCATCACAGGATGGAGAGACCTCCCGCTCCCAGAGCAGCATTTCACAGCTATTACTGCAAATGAGAGAGTGTTTACTTTGCTGTTCGTGTCTTCTGTCCTCCAGAATGGGGTTTATTTATTTTTATTTTGAAGTGCAACAGAGTTCTCGGATCTAAACATGAAACCACGTCTGGTTTCAGGGGGAATTGAGAGTAGGCTTCTGTTCTTGCCTCGCAGTGGAGGTGGAAGAGTTCCTTAATCTAGTAAAGAAAGGTAGAGGAAAAAATTAATGGAACAAGCTAAAAAAAAAAAAAAAGTGAGGTGCAAATTAGGTGTGATGGTGTGGCTGGTGTTCAGTGGAACAAACCAGCACAGGAGTGATGTCTTCACTCCAAGACAGGGCTCCTTTTGGATGAGGGTTTTAGTCAAGCCTGGGGGGTGAATGATGAACTGTAAAGGTGGCCCTGCTTGTGCCAGGGGTGGGAAAAGGGATAAGGAAGGAACATTCAGGGATTCCCTCTGCCCTCAGCCCCTCTGTGGTTCTGAACAAGCAGAGCTGACTATCCAGAGCGCTGGATAGTCCCTAAATTTGAGCACTGGGACATCACTGCCGTGGCTCACCAGCACCAGGGCTCTCCCTCATCCCACACAACCCCTTTGCCACGGACAGGACAAATGGTGTCACCTCTGCGTGGCACAGAAGCAGCAGTGAGGAGATGGATGGCCATGGTTGTGAGGCGTGAGAAATGTCAGTCAGATGGTTTAAAAAGAGGAAAAGAGCCCTCAGAGAGACTCTTTTTGTAATGAACTTATATGATGTGACAGTCACACATTCCAAAATTGAATTAATAAATCATTCACAGCTCTGGTTGGAATAGTTAATCCATGTTTTGTGCCCCAGCAGAGAGGAAAATGGCCTGCTTTCCTGACTTTATGACATATTAGGCCTAAACAGAATTAATGATAAGGCTTTCTAAGTTTATTTACTGTGGAGAAGAGCAGTTTCTAAGGGGATGGGAAGGGAGGAGGGGAGGAGTGAGCTGTGAACAGATTATCTCCCCAGTACTGGGTTTTAATAACAGGTGGCCCTATGTGCTGTGGGATGCACAGGGAGAGGGATGGCTTGGCTCTTGTGGTGAGTGAAATTCAGCTGCTGGAACTGAGATGTCACAAGTGGAACATTCATGGGTGAACACTGAGCTCACCCAGGGCTCTTCCTAATAAAACTCTTCACACCAAACACAGGCTTTGGCTGGACAAAATGCCATGGAAATCTGAAAAGAGTTGGCACCCCTGAAGGGATCAAAGTGTGGTTGGTAGGAAGAGCTGTGAGCAGCAGTTCTGGATCACGCTGGTCAACGAGGGATTCCCTCAGAGGGAGCAGCTCACAGCTTTTAGAACTGCTCAGGTCTCTTCCTGGGGCACCCACGGGTGATTCTGTCCCCATGCAATCAGCAGGAGGAGATTCTCCTCTGGAAAACAGCTGCAGGTAAATAGGAGAAGTCTGGGCAGGCTGCAAAGGTAAGAGTTGGTTCTGCAACTCTCAGTGTCCACGTGAAGAGATTCCAGAGCAGGGGACAGCACAGCTCATTAGACAGCTAAAGATGGAAGTAAACAGATAAATCAGATTTTCCCCCATGTTGCTGCAGAAGTTAATTATTGAAACATTAAGTGTATTAAGAATAATTAAACCAAATTGCAAATTAAACTTCCCATGGCCATAAAACACTGAAAAATCAGTTCTGATGGTTCTGTCCCTCTGACACCATGACGTGTCCTTTGCAAATCCACATTTTTTTGGGGGGGGGGGGGGGGGGCCCAAGCGTCCCTTGCAACTGGAATATTGCCTTAACAGCTGGCCCCTTGTTCCTTGGAGCTTTTCCTGTCACCCTCCTGAGCAGAGAGGTGGAAAAACGCAGTTGGGAGATCAGGAGTTGGAGCCTTTTTTGACCAAACTGTTGTGTGTGGAGCTGGAAGAACAGGTGACAAAAGGGTGGGACAAAACGTGCTGTCAGGTGTTATTCACTGCTTTGAATAAACTCTCTGCAGCAAAACTCTAACCTTCTCCTAATTATGCAATTTGCTCTGAGCACGCAGAGCCTGGTACAAATTGGAAGCAGACAGCCTGATAGATTTGGACCTTTTGTGGTGTTTGGATTCATTAGTTTCTCCAATTACTGGAAATAAAGCAGTTTTCATACATTCAGCATGCTGCTGTGTCTAAGCTGCTGCGAGGGAAGGCAGAGCAGTGGAAGATAAGTTGGTGTATAAAGAGATCCTGACTCCTCATTAACCTTTCTCCTTCTTTGCATGAGAGAAAAATAAATCCTCATTTCAGTGAAAACAGGGACATTTATTGGCAAGGCAGGGCCGCACCTAAGAGTTAAACCTGCCTCCTAAATGCCTCTTAATTTTCCCAGGAGTTTGGCAGTGCATGAAACCCACCTCTTGGAATAGCAGAGCTCAGCGTGGGCACCTTGGCTCAGCCCCCCCAGGATTTGGCCCCTTCCCTCTCCCAGCCCTGTGGGAGCCTCGAGCAGCTCCACGTGTGGAAGGAGCTGCACAAAGGCACTGAATGGACCCCACTGTGTCCCCGAGCTGAAATGGCCCCAAATCGGTCCCAGTAATTCTCTCTGCAATTTGAATTCTTAACGTGGTAAAAAAACCACAAGGGGGGGGAAAGAAAAAGGGCAGAAAGTTGTTTTATGTGGATAAAAATGAATTTTTTTTGAAGTGGGCTGGCTTTTTATTGTGGTCCACATTTATCTGAGGTGAGATTAATGAAATATTCACCCAGTGCTACCCTGGACATGAACCCATCCTTCAGTCATTCACACAACCTCTAATTGGACTGGAAAGGAAGTTATTGTTAATTCATCCCTCAGATGTTATTTTGGATAAATTTGTGCTCTCAACAAGTCAGACCCCGAGGAACTACAGAGTTCTTTAAGATTTGCATCTTAACGTTTGAGGGCAGGTGTCAAAGGGGTAAAGTTAGTTTGTTCAGCCCAAAATAAACACACTCAAAGTGAACTGGTTTTATTATTTTTGCTGCATCCAAGTGGCATAACTGAGGTGTTCCTGCCCCTCCCAGCAGTGTTTTGGCTGCTCAGGTAACTCCTGTCTCACAGCTCCCCACACACAGAGCAGTGGAATTTGGAGGGACCTCTTGAATTCATCTGGGCGTGAGCAGTGAACACGTGAAAAAATATCCACAGATCTTCCCTGGGAAGGTTGTTGCAGGTGTTTTTAGTCCTTCTGGGGTCAGTAAGACTGGACAGGGCTCTGAGCAACCTGATCAAGCTGGAGATGTCCCTGCTCACCACAGAGGGGTCCCTCCCTCCCACCCCAAACCATCCCGTGATTCCAAGGGCCCGAGGAGTGATTTATGGGATGCCTCGTCTCTGTGCACTTAGGGGCTGCTGTGCTAATGACAGAGATAAACACCCAGACAGATTCCCACTCATTTTTCACTTGTTGATAAAGAATAAGTGCCTGGTGCTCAGCACAGAGCTGCAGTTCCCTCCTCCCCGTGTCTCCCGGTGGCAGCTTCCCGATGCCGCCCGCGGACAGGGACGGGCACGGCGAGAAATCCCGGCCATATCTCGGCTCTGAGTTATTCATCTCCCTCTCTCTGGTGTTGCATAGTTGGTAATGATCACATTGATGCTCCTGAGGGTGCTGGGGAGGTGAGGGATTTCTGGGGTGGATAGAAAGGAAGGATCATCCCAGCCCAGGGCTGGATCTGCGTCTGACGTGGCACCGTGGCTGTGGCAGGGAAGGTTTTGGTGCAGGGGCAGCTGCAGCCACTCCAAAATCCAATCTCCTGCTGTGGTTTTGTCCAGTGACAGGTGCTGGCAGAAACCCCAGCTCTGCACACAGACACCCCAGTGGAAGCTCTGGCCAAAGCACCACCCATGGCAGCTGAGGGTGGGCTTGGTGGGCTTCCATCTGCTCACCTCAAACTTGAAGCTCTTAGATCTCACAAGGGGCCTGGGCTAAGTAAAGATGCCATTTTATACACGTGTCTTTCTCTTCCCCCACCTTTGCTTGACATTCTGTTGTAAAACTTGGGTCAAATGTATTTTTTTTTTCTCTTCTTCCTCTAAAAATCCCTTTCCAAAACAGCCCATCTGTCTCTGTCACGCTAGAAAAGAAATGCTGATGAAGTGTCACAGAGCCAGATCTTGATTTTGCTTACATTGGCTAAATCCATTAATTCATCCTTTTTTCCCCCCTCTCCAAGAGCAATGGTACCCCGTATTTATCTTTTGCTGGTATCTACAGCAATCCTGCGTGTTTGAGATGGGGTTTGAGGTCTGGTTCAGAGAGAGGGAGCAGAGGGATTTGGGAGAAGTTCTGTGAGTCACAGGGAACTGATGTCTGCAGCTCTATGAAGTCATCAAGTCCCCTGTGACTGTGCCCCTGTAAATCTTTTTCAGACTCCAATGAGGTCATTGAAATCAGCTTCAATTGAATAATCAACTTTTAAATAAAACTGCTTCGTGAATGATTTCAGCCACTATTTAAACTTGTGGTGATAAAAGATTTATTGTCACGGTGCCAGTTCTTCCAGCAGTTATTTCCATTAGCAACAGGATCACTATTTCTGATGCACACCAGGCAAGGGAAAAGGAATCCTGTGAAGGGAGAGGTTTTGGATTAATCTGATTTCCCAAACCTGATGGTGGTGGCTTTGGTGGTGAGGGGGCTCAGCTGTGGGTGTGCCACAAGTATTCATTACAAGAAAACCCCACATTGTTTGGAAAATATATCCATGGATTAAAGCATTTCACTTTCCTGGAGGAGGGGGGGGAGCAATCAGCTGGTTTGTCTGGCTTTGATGGGACACTAATGAAAAGAATAATCCATTGGACAAAACCACCCTGGGCCTGTATGGAATGCAAAACTGTGTTATGACATGCAGAAAAAATATTCTCAATTGATTTATCCTACTCATTTCAGCATCTCTGCCTAGAAAGGTGTTACATCTGTTTAGAGATAAATCAATACCTCGAGTGATACATACTTTGGACTGCAAATGAATTAAGCATCTGTACAAAGAGGCTCTTGCTCTAGAGATAGAGAAGTAATAACCCTTGCTATGGTTACACATGGCTGGATTCTGAATGTTGAGTTCTGCCTGGTTTGCAGGTGTTGTAATTCTGCCCTGGCTGCCACCCAGACCTGGGGGTGCCAGGGTAGGTGGGCAAATGGCTTTGCAAGCACTTGCTGAGCACTGTGGGTTTATTTAACACTGCGATCCTTGCAGTTGGCTGCACAGGCACCGTCACCTTCACCGGGTGTTTAACACACAAGCACCGATTCCACCTGCTAATTGCATTTCCTAATTTGCTACTCAGCCCCCTGTGCTGCAGTCCGTGGCAGGGAACCCGGCAGAGCAGTGTTTGCAGAGCTGTTCACTGTCATGTGTGTGTTCAGATGCTCCTTGTTCATCTGTTCAGGACAAACAGCCCCAGTGTGTGTCATCTCCCCAGCATCCCCTTCCCCCTGCAGCCAGGTGAGTGTTATTATCTTTGTCAAATTGGGTGCATAATTAATGACCTTGTAGAGCAAGCACCGTGTTGAGCACTCGAATCACCAGGATGATTTTAATACAAATGGCTTTGCTGGTGGCAGCCAGCGTGTTTAATGGGCTCAAACCAAATAATAACAGATGACTCCTGTTTTGTATAAGGCCAAAATGTCACTCCCATCCTGAGAAAGTGATGCTTGACCTACTTACATCTTTATCTGCTGTGCCATGTCCGTGTCTCTTCCTGTACCACTTCATTTGTAGCCTGGCTTGCTCCGTGGAGCCTCCAACACGTCCTGCAGTCCCTGGCTGTCACAGGCACTCACCCTGCCTTCCATCACTGCTCAGGGAGCCCATATCAATAAGAGATTGTTGTTCCTGGGCTGTCATTTCTGCCCTCCAACAAATCTTGTCGCTGCAGAGTGGCTGGAGGTTGTGGATGCCTAATGATGCTCTTCCCTGCTCTGTCAGGGCTGCCCAGCCCGGGGTGGGGGGAGCCTGTTAATGCTGGATCCTCTCCCAGGCTCCTCTGAACTCCCTCAGTGTGTTCTATCCCAAGGCCTATTAATCCAGAGCATGGAAATCAGGGGCAGAGCTGATAAATCAAGATATGATAAGTGTAAGTGCATTTCTAATGAACACACGTTGTGCGGAATAATGGCAGTATCACTGAGAATGGGAGATAATTTAATTAAAAAGACAAAAGAGGAAGGAAAAAAAGGGAGGAAGGTCTCTTTTCTTGGTGGTTAATTATATGCAGTGTCTCATTGAGAGTAATACAACATTACTCTGGGAAAGTGCAAGAATTGCCACCTTTCACCACACACCTACTTTCTCTTTTCTCAGCCTCTTTGTCTTTGCTCTTTCAAAGAGGCAATGGTTGAACACTCCAATGAATGTCTAAAGCTTCTGGGAGCTTCTGTTCTGAACTTGACCTGTTATTCCTCCTCCTTTTTGAGGCTTGTTTGCAAAAAGTGCCCCAAGACCTCGTTTGGAACGTGCTTCATGTGGAGGAAAAAGCACTACTGGTAATTGTTTTGTTCCTCCTCATAATGCCAGTAAATGCTCCTGAATTGAGTGGGAGAACAGAAGATTCTGGGCCTCTGAGCTCTCCCCAGTCCTGAAAACAGTTTGCAGGAAACAGAGGCAAAGTATTTTGGCAAATCTGAGACTGGAATATTAAGACTTGGAAATAAAGAGGCCTGAGATGTGGATTTCAAAGTGTTGAAGGCAAAGCATCCGTATTTCCCCGTGCTGAGGGAAACTTGGGGCAGGCCAACGTGATCCTAAGGTGAATTTATCACTTGTGTCCTAATGAAAGGAATATTCCAGTGATGATTGCAAGGTATTGGGTGACTCATTTGAGAGGATTTCCATCCATCATATTGACAGTGATGTTAATCAAATTGACTCCCCTTACCAAAACCCTGCTTTAGCTGAACTATATTGCTTTGCTGCCTGAGGGGAACGTTTCTGCAATTAAAAAAAAAAACAAAAAAACAAAAAAAAACCAAAAAAACCCAAAACCAGATTGAATGCTAATAAAGCAAACAAATGAGGATTTATGCATAATCCACCAAAGGACTGCAATAATTTAATTAAAGGTGTACAGGAGTTTTTGGTGGAGAGTGTTAGTGATAATAAATGTCTGGAGCCACTTGAGCAGCTCTTGCTTCCTGGCTGTGCTGATCACAATCAAAAGGGAGCACAGTGGTTTGGAACCTGAAAATAAAAGCCCCCACAAATCACAATATTCTGATGCCTTCCCACCCTGCCTTGTGCCAGATGGGTTGTGATGCTCACAGGCAACACAGGGAAGAGCTGAGTCAGCCCCACAAGGGAACCACTGGGGTGGTGGGAGTTACTGGGAAATCCTGGAAATCCTGGGAGAAGATGCTTGGAGCTCAAATATTTCTGATTACTTTTTTTTTTTTTTTATTTGCAGGTGGTCTCATTAACATTTTAACCAGTTGGAATTTTGTCTGAACCAAGCAGGTTTAGCCCCTCTGTGTGAGGCAGTGACAGCTGAGCATTGGCTGCCAGAGCAAGGGGTGTCTTTTCTAAAATGATGCATCATTTAGTTGATATTCCAGCCTTTCATAGCATGGAAATGAGTGGTCTAATAATAACAGCAGTAAAACTAAGGAATTTAAAGTCTGTCTTACCGGGCTTTTATGATTAGTTTGGGGTTCTGTGGCCAGTCATAGAGCAGGGCAAATTCCTCCCTGTTCCAACTCCACTGGAGTCAACACCGAGCTTTTCACTTACAACCACCATGGAGTTTGGCCTGGAACGTGGCAGGGAAGGAGGAGGATGGGTTTGGAGGTGGCAGCAGCTGACAGGGAAGGGAGCTGGCAGGGTGGGAAGCTGCAGTGGCTCAGCTGATGGGCCCTGATGCAAATAAAATAAAAAGGCAATAAAAAGGGAGCAGCTTTGGTGCAGGCAGGGGGGGTTTGTGTCACGCTCCATCTCCCTCACAGGTTTGGCTGTTGGTGTCAAATTTAAGGACCATGCAAATGCTGTTTGGGCCTGGCTCTGTGTGCAGAGCTTAGGGCTTTGTACACTAATGAGATTTTCCAGGCAGCTCAGCCCGTGCTGCTGGAAAACCTTTGGAGAACCATTCCCTGAGCTCTCCTGCAGAAGTGCTCCCGTGGGGTGGGACTGTGGAGCTCCATGGACACAGTTTGGGGTGTTCCCAGACTGGATGTCTGGAGCTGAGGGGGGTCCTGGGAGCTAAAATCTGGATCTGTTTAAAAAAACATTTTGCACCCTCAGCTTTTAGAGAAATGACATCACAGGAAGAGATTCTTCAGCCCTGTGGGGCTTCTTGGAGCAAACCAGCAGTGGGATCCTTTCCCTAAATCCCCTTCCCAGCTTTGCTTGGCCTTGGCTTCCCTCCCAGCTGGCTGTCCCAGGATAGTCACACCCCATTTCTCCTCCACCTCAAGATATGAGGGGTTTTTTTTTGGTTTTCCAAAATCCTTGTGTTTCCAGAGGTTTATGTGACCTCATCTATGCCCTTGCTGTTCCACATTCCCTTGGGGGAATTCCCTAGTGACAGCAAGTCACTTATCTATTCACTTATTGAGCTACAGATGTATTAAAAATTGGAAGGAGGGTTCTTCAGCCTTTAAATCCTTTCACACCTCTTTGTGTTCCTGCTGTTAAGCTTTTGCTGTGTTAATGCCATCCTGGGTGGGTAATATTTACAGCACCTAAATCAATGTCGAGGACACAGAGAATATTGAAGGATCAACTCTACTTATTTCAAATGCACTTTAATATTTTGATGGCCCGACCATAGGTTGGGGTGGAATGATAATGAGGAGTTGAACAGTTTTATGATGGTTGGAGAGAACTTTATGGAAGTTGATAAATTCTATCTTGTAGGTTTCAATTTCTCATTCCCTACAGAGAGCTGGGGAGAACACATTGATACTGCCTTTCAAATTGGCTGGATCAGAGGGAACAGCAGCTAAAATCCATTACAACCCAATTACATCCATCAGCTGAAGCTGTGTGCATTCACTCGTGAACATCAGCATTTAATCCATAAAGAGGAACTAATGAGAAATTTGAAAATGGAATCCATGCATCAGTAGCTTTGGAGAGATTTTGCTGGGATTAATGAACTGCCAGAACATTGTCAACACACTGCAAACCTATTCTCTCTGGGTTTGTTTACTGACCAAAGACAGATTAGACTTTGTTGTTCTCCCCATCCTTCAGCTTGGCTTTTGTCTTACGGGCTGTTGCTTTTTCTCTGACGTTCTTGGTGCAGGAAGTGCCATTTTATCCACTTGAAGGATCAAACACTTGTTTCTTTCTCATCTTTCTCCCGTGGACATCTGGCTGGTTGGCTGGATGAGCACCCACAGCATCTCTGCACCTCTGCAGGGATCTCTGCTCCAAAAGCCAAGGGCATGTGGGTAGACCATGTTTTGCAGCAGAGAAGGGAAGTCAAGACAGCAGCAGTTACTCTTTAAACAGTGCTGTGCTGTGGGAAACTGGCTGGGAAATTGCTGGTGTTCATTTATGAGTTCTCCTCCAAGCTCCCTGTGTGAAAGGCTCTACTGGCTAATGGATTTCTCTGATTCCCTGGGGCTTCCAGGAGGGGTTTGTCCAAAGGGTGCAGATGAAAACAGGCCCACAGGAAAGCCAATCTCTCTAAAAGGTGCAGGAGTTGCAGAGATCTGGGGGGGCTGCCAGGTACAAGCAGGGCAGGAGACTGTCCCTCAGCAAGACTGCAAAGGACAGCAGGAGCAGCTGACGACTCCTGGATGCAATATTGGGATATCCATCCCTGCCACTTAATGACCCAGCACTGTAATTGTGTTTGTGTTGTAGTTAAAATGCATATTAATTTCCACCTGCCCTTTACCTGGAGGTGCCTCAGGAACACGTTGGTATTTCAGCCCCAGTCCATGAAAACTTCTCTGGGCTGTTTTGCACGTAGATGCTTCTATCTGTTAAAAAAATAAATCTCCTTTATATTCTGAGCCTTATTCCCCCCCTGCTACCCAAGTGGTCTTGTAAGGCTTGATGGCTTAATATTTATTTCTTATTTATTTTGATAGATCTCTGTCATATTCACCAGCTGGATAGAGTTGCTCTGCTTAACAGCAATATAGCAATATTTCCTCCCAGGAATCATTCCTTCCCACTTTAAGCAGCAGAGCTGATCTCCAAGCAGACAGGTCTGACAGGCAGCTCCTCTGAGATCCCCTTTCCAATTGCACTCCTGATGTGGACATGACAGGGAGGAAGGATGGTGGGGAGGGGGCAGGAGGATGGAGAGCTGGAGAGGGAACAGAACAGACCATCCAGTGTGAATTCTGCCTTCAGCAAGAGGTGATAAAGGATGGGGAAACACAGCAAATGGAGAGGGGAAACACAGCAAATGGAGAAGGGCAGAGAACTTGGGTCAGAAGAGCTGGGGCTGGAGGAGAGTGACACGATGGGGGAAGTCTGAGTGACTCCCTCTGTGACCTGGAACATGATGTGCTTTGGGTCTCTCCAAGCAGAAGCAAAAATCCCTGTTCCCCTTTCAGCCTCTCTGACTGGAGCAGGTTCCTTCATACCCAAACACAGTCATTTCCCACCTCCTGATCTGTGAAATGTTTGCTCACCAAATGTGACTGACTTCTCTTTCAGAAGGGACAGACACTTCAGCTCTTTAGGAACCTGCTCTCAAACGTTTCATTTTGGAGCAATTTCAGCTCAGTTAAATTGGGAGCACAAATAAACCACAGCCCCCTGCAAGGTAATGCACTGGGACAAAAGCTGAAGAGCGAGGGCAGGGAGAAGGTAGATGTGATTTGCAGGCAGCACAAAGCTCTTTATTTGCTGCTTTCCTGGGCTTGCAGCTCCCCTTGGGGTGTCAGGGACACCCCACACCCCCAGGGGCTTTGGGCCAGTGGAACCAGAGGGGGAAAGGGGGTAATAAAGGAGATAATGGTTAAAATCCCAGCCAGGTCCAGACCCATCTTGCCGTGTTGGGTTGTTCAAGGGGTGTCTTTAGAAATTCTCCTTGTCCAGGGGCCTTTCTGCTGGAGTCCTCTGGTAAAGAGACTTTATATACAGGAAACAAACACATTCTGAATCAATTCTTGTGCAATAATGTTTGTTAAGTTAAGGGGTTTCAATATAACCACCCTCACCTGCCTGCATGCAGCTCATCACTCAGTGCCATAAATCATCTGCTGGGCTTCAGCAGGAATCCTTGCAAGAGCTGGGGCTGGGTGCTCCCCTAAATGTTCCTTGTCTCTAAAAGGACAATATTCTTTATCATTTCTCATTGACTTTAACCAACTTTGCAAAATAAAAGGGCAGAATCTCGTAGCAAAAAAAATCAATGTGCTTTGGCCCAACACCCCCTGGTTTCAGGTTTCTGAATGTGTGCTGGTTTTGTCTCAAATTCATGGTTCTGCCATAAAACACCTCCATAAATCATATTCCAAGAGCAGGTCTTAACTACCTCCTGTTTTCTTTTCAAATACCTATTGTTAATCATCCTGACAGCTCTGACACTCAGAATACTGCTGAAGTTTGGAGTGCCACGTGCTGCAGACAACTGAAAGCTCCATGTAAAAAAAAAAAAAGGGAAATATGACACAGAAGTACCATACACTAAATATATGTACAGGTTAATTCAGAGGTGGAGTCTGTAAGTATGAACACTTTGCACTCAGATTGCTCGGGGTAGGTGACATAAATGCACATGAGTGACACAAAGAGTGACAGACTGAATGCTTTGCATTAACACCCACATGGCAGAGCTTAAAGCATTTTAAAGATTGGGAAAAGAAAAAAAAACCAACAACCCAGCCCCGAAGCTGCTGTTCCCAGCTGTGCTCACCTCTCTTGAGCGAATAATTAGCGTTCCCTGGCATGGTTCGAGATGGTTTCTGGAGGGGGCACGTTGTGGCCAAGCTTCAGGAGCTGGGGGTGATCCTGCCCTGCCCAGGAGCTGGGAATGGGCTCCCCAAGGAGAACAGCCCCCAGCTCCACGAGTGGAAGGCAATGATGGGTTGGGCTCCCCGAGGAGAACAGCCCTGAGCTCCACGAGTGGAAGGCACTGATGGGTCGGGCTCCCCAAGGAGAACAGCCCTGAGCTCCACGAGTGGAAGGCACTGATGGTTTGGGCTCCCCGAGGAGAACAGCCCCGAGCTCCACGTGGGGAACGTTCCGCACGCCGAGCGGCGCCGATAAAAACTCCCCAAACCTTCGGCACTTGGGGCTCCCAGCTGAGGTCTCCGAGTCCTGCTGGTCCTGCCCCTGCCTCGCTGCCCTTGGGGAAGCCTGGATGCCCTGCCTGCCCTCCCGAATCCCGTGGCAGAGCTCCTGCCTCTCCCGGAGGTCGCTCCCAGTAAATATTTGCTCCCCGAGTTCAGGTAGAGGCCGAGCCCGGCAGCTGGTGAGATAAATTCCCTCCTCAGCTCTCCAAACACCGGGGCTTTGTTTGTACCTCTGCAAATAAGTTGCTAAAAATAAACTGAGTTATGAAGTCTGTAACTCGGGACGTGAGTGATACTTAAAAGGGTATTTGTTTGGATTGATTTGATGACACAGCTCCAGCCAGGGCTCTTTTGGCAGCACTCTCAGATTGCTCTGAAATCTCTCATCCCTTATAAAGGACAATTTGCCAACACTCTTTGCCTGCTTGTAGTTCTGGGATTGTGTAGATTTTTTTTTCCTTGTTCTTTATTGCAGAACCCCCCCTATAAACTGCCCCTGGCACTGCAAATTCAACCGTGTTTTCATTTTCCCACTATTGTTTAAGTATCTTTCAAGTCCTGTGGCCTGAAATAAATTCACTTTGCGGCCTCACTCCTGTTTCCTGTGGCAGGTTTGGCAGCAAACAGCTGCCCACATTTGGCAGAAGGCATTTGGATTTTCTGGATTGAAAGAAACCCCTCGGGGAAACAATGAGGAAAATCTCTTCCTTCTGCTCCTCCTTAACACCTCTGGGGGAAGAGCCCAAGTCCAGCCACTGCTCTTGAGGTCAGCTCATGCTTTTGGATTTGGAAGGTGTAGGGGATGTTTGTATCATCTGCTTTCTTTGGCATACCATTATATTTTTCACATGCTTAATGCTCCTCCTGAGTCCCAGTGCCTTGTGATTGAGTTACTGTCTCCCAGGGCAGTATCTGATCCAGACTAAAAGCATCAAGAGGTGGAGAATCCTCCAGTGGCTTCAGTGGTTTATTTCAATTTTTAACAGCACCTGACACGGGGCAAAACACTAATTTATTTCTGCTTCAACGTGTATAAATCAAGCTCTATTTTTTTCCCCCGTAATATTTTTCCCTGTGAAGGCAGGTTTATAAACAGAGTGTTGAACTCTGCACTGTGTCTGTGTCAGGGCTGGCAACAGGCAGGGAAAGCAGCAGGGAACTGGAGTTCCCTTCCCTCCCATCCTCGGATTTTTCCCGCTGGGAAGTCCTGGGGTTGGGCAGTGAAAAGGCTGTTGGAGCGTGTGGAGAGGTGAGATCGACACTCCCCCGAAATTCAGGCGGTGAAAACTGTAACTCGAGAAACATTTTCACGGCAGAGGCTTTTTTGCAGCTTTTCCCTCTCCTTTCAGAGTTCACCAGCTGGAATTTTTGCACCTCCAGGGATGAGCAGCAGAAACGCTGCCCAAGGGATGGATCCCGACAGGCAATCCCATTTCCACATGGAATTAGTCAGGGCTCCACTCGGGGCCCTTTGCACTGTCTGGAAACTCAGACTTTCAACTACAAACTGGTAATCAGGGTGTGATTCCCCTGTAGCCTTGGAAACACGAATCCATCCATGGGGAAGGGGAGGATGGTGCAGTGGAAGGGGTGGAAAAGGCTGGTAAAAACACGGGAGTTCTGGTTTTGAAAGGCCTGCTGACACCTGGAGAGACTCCTATTGGATCCAACAGTGGATGCTTTCATGGAGGAGAAACAGGAATTGTGTGGTCATTCAGGGAGGAGCTGATCAGGGTTAAGTAGGAATCTTTGTGGGGGAAAAAAACCCCCCAAATGTCTCAAATCATGAAAACTTTGCTACTTAACTCAGTGGAAGGGAAAATTGATTTGAAAACTGTCAGTGACTGTGTTGTCGTTGTTGCATGGGAAAAATTGGTTGTAATTTTACCATGAAGTAAAAATTTTACCCCGTGAGCTTCCAATTTGCCTTCACAGAATGCTGAGAACAATGAATGTGTTCCAGAGAGAGGGTTTTCTTCTAAGAAAAATCCCTTTAATTGGGAAGCACTGAATGAAAACAGGTCGTGATCGCTGCATTCTTGTCTTGCCTTTTTTCCCCCCCCCACCCCATCCCTGCCAGACTCCTTTGCACTTTCCAGCTCCACTTTCTCTTGTTGCCACTTAAATTCCTCATTGCTCAACTCTCCTCTCAGCCCTGTACTGGAGGTGAAGGAACATCCTCGTCTGACAGAGCTGGTTAGTGCAAGAAATGAGGCAGACGTGGAAGGGATGGAGGCTCTGATTATATCCCCTGCTATTCTGGCACTTCTCTGCTTCAGAAAAAAACCAAGCCCAGGCTGAACAAAACAAGAAAACACACGTCCTTGTCTTCTCCAGAAGTTTCCAGACAAATTAAATCCATTTTCCTCCCGAACTTACGGTTGAACCACTCACGTTTCTTCTATTCTTGCCACCCCCACAAGTTTATTTTGAGATGTATTTATTATTAAGGAAATTAGGGAGGGGGGGGAGAAATGATCTTTTGGTGATGGAAAGCTGAGAGAATTTCTGTTCTCTTTTGTTAATCTCATTACTGTCTGAGTAAATGCCACAGGAGCAACACTCCCACCTCTGGAAAAGTCACCAGCTCTGCACGTGGAAACCAAGAAAACCAACCCAGCTGTGAATCCCAGGAAGGGCAAAGGCACATCCCTGAGAACAACACGACTGCTGGAACCAGCCAGAGAGGATCTCACAGCCATCAAGGGGTGAATTCAGACTGTACCAAAGCAAAACTGCCTGAACTCCACCTCCCTGCAGCACTCCCTGCTTGGCCTTGGGCTCCACGTCACTGATGCATTTCTGCTCCCTGGCAGCCACCAGCTGGAAGAGTTAATGCGTGGGAAAAGTTCGTGGAATTCATCAAAGGCACTAAAGACTTATTTCCTTCTGTTTATCTGAAAATAACGGGGGCTTTTCAAGCACCAGCCAACCAGGTGCAAATTACAACATCTGCCAGGTTCGCTGGGCGGGAGCCAGGAAGGATCAAACAAGGAGTTCTGATGGAAAAAAGTAAGAATAATTGTACAATCAGCCTGACTTTGCCCAATACGTGGAATCTGCAAAGGAAAACAAACCCTAAAAAAGGCTGTTTTTGACAAAGATTGTAATCTGGAGCTTTGCTTGTGCAACAAACACGCGTGACTGAGATCAAGGACACTCGTGTGCTTTCTTGAATAGGACATTTCTCTGAAGCAGGGCCCTTTTTAAATTCTTATTAGCATATGCAGATTTGCTGTAGTTCTCTCTCCCTGCACTGCAATAGCTTTGAGGAGGCAGGATCCAAAGTGCTGCAGGATCACAGCTTGTGTTTATTTGCACCGACTGCATCTTCCACAGATGGGGCTGTTCTGTTCCAGGAATGTTGCTGAGAGAAAATATGACCATGAATTGACTCTAGAATTAGCTTGTTGATTCTTTGGTGGTTTTTTTTTTTTTCCAGCAAGGCTGGAATATTCCACGTGGACTAAGGACTAGTGACTAATGGGAAGCAAAAGGGAGTAGGATTGAAAATGGAACATCTCAGTGTGAAGTGACCCCAACACTCATCTGACTTTGCCTAAGCAATAATCTTCTTCAGTTCTTAAAATTATTACAGACTGGTGAGAAACATTTTGTTCTGAGGATACTCCGAAAAGAATATGTATTTACTTAACTGATTGTTAGAGTATTTCTGTTTACTCCCTTTCTGGTGGTTGGGTTTTGTCAGGTACAGCACTGAGGATGTGCTGCTTTCCCTCAGCCCTCCAACCAAGGCTCCTGAAGCTGTGCAAGGACAAGCAGAGCCTTCCTTGAGGCAGGA
>JAWWLV010000065.1:2710343-2754548 GCA_035041135.1 Platyrinchus mystaceus | reverse complement strand
GTGCTGCTTTCCCTCAGCCCTCCAACCAAGGCTCCTGAAGCTGTGCAAGGACAAGCAGAGCCTTCCTTGAGGCAGGAGCTGCAGCTGGGCAGGAACTGCAGGAATTTGGACAGAGCCACTTTGCCACCTCACACCTCTCCATCCCCATCGAACCGGCGCTGCTCTGACCCAAACCCTGACGAGGGGCCGTGAGCAGGGAAGGGTTGCAGAGCTGTGAAGGGCTCTCCCCTGCACAGAGCACTTTGAAAGGGTCAGGTTTGAGCCTGCTCCCCTAAAACCCAGCAAGGACTGCCCTGTGGGCCATCAGTGCCAGGCAGATGTGAGAGGAACCAGACCCAGGGGGCTCCTGCCTCGCAGCGAGAAGATTAATCTGATGAGGCCTCGGCACTGTGAGATTGCTCTGGGCCCAGCAAGGCTCTTTACGACCTTTGCACAAACACAGCACTTCTGATCAGCTTGTCAAAGTGTGGCAAGGACGTTATGAGCTCTGGCTCTTTGTTGCTGGGGTCAGGAAGGGCTGCTCCCTCCTGCCCCTGCCTTTGTGCTGGGGATGCACTTCCCACTCACAGCTCCCAGGGAGCCGCTGCCTGAGATCCGCCTGTCAGGAGAGGGAAAGCTCGGAGAAGCACACAGAGATTATCAATCCCTGCTTTCATCCTGCATGGACAGAGCTGCTCCTGGCCCCAGCAGCTCTCTGTGGTTTTAACCTTGTTTTTTCCCCACTCCTGGCCCCGTCGTGTGGGGAAATGGTCGGGAGCGTCTGAGGGCTGATGGAATCAGCCGTGCCGCTGCACCAGCCCTCAGAGCCCAACAGCATTACTTATGTTCCACATGAGCTGAATTGCTGCTCTAAGTGGGTTGTGGGAAGGGATGTGATTAAATGGAGAGCTCAGGATCAAATTCTCCGCCCTGGAAACTTCATTGGGGCGGGGGTGTCTCGGACAGGAGTAGATCCATGATATACTGCAGAGTGGCTTTGGGCAGCACAGACCTTGAATTCCCCCTCAGGGGTTGTTTGCTGCAACAAACTGGGCTTTATTTATTTCCCCTGTTTTCTCAAGGTGTTTGGTTTGCACTGACATCAGAAAGAAGCAGGAAGGACAGACAGGTCCACATGCAGCTCAGTTAGAAAGTGGGTGGAAATCCTGTTTCCTGCATTTTGGCCTCGTTTCTCCTCATCATTTGCTCCCATCCCTGTAGCTCTTGTTTTCACGTGGTTTCCCATGTCTGGGCCAGTTTTATTTGGCTTTTGGGAATCAAAAGAGGGTGTGGGGTTTTTGAGCTGTTTAATGCTGATCTCTGGCAGGTGTAAGTGAGGAGTCAAACTGGATGTGCTCAAAGCACCATCACTGATAGGGAAATTAGGGCCCTTGGTAAATTGAGAGCAATATTGGAAAAAAATAACAGGATAACAATGAGCTCTTTACCAGGAGCTGTGTTTTCCACTCCAATTCCCCAACTCCTGTCAGCAGTGAAGTGCTTGAAGCAGAGCAAGGCTGGGCACAGGTCTCTGAAGGTGCAAAGTGAAGGTTTAAGCTTGTCTTTGAGGGAGCCACAGTTTACTAAAATGAGGTAAAATATCAGTCACCTCTACTGAAAAGAAACCACGTGGGCACGGACAGGGCTTTCACTCCGTTCCAGGGTTTAGTGCTCAGTGATTCAAGGCAAATTAATGTACTTAAAAACTTGAGAAAATTCCATTAGTGGCTGTCTGTGTCTCTAATTGTCTAAATACAGTGAGAAACAATCCTTCTCCTGAAAGCCTGAGCTGTAGGACAGGCTCAGGAGAGCTCCAGTGGGGGAATTCCAGAGGTGCTGATGTGATTTGGTGTTTAAACCCAGCCTGGGCCCAGCAGGACACGGGGCCCTAAATACCTGTCAGCTTTGGAAAATTTGGCTTATTGCTCATAACCCACCCCCTGCCCTTCCAGAAACGTGTTGTGTCTCCAGTGCTGAGGTGAACAGTGCTGGAGGAAATCCCCCAACTCCTCTGCACTGAACCATTAGACCCAGTAATGCTGAATCATGTAAATTCTTTTTCCCAAGGATGATTGATCTGTCCAGGCTGTGAGAATATAAACCCAATATAAATCCCTATTGCCTGAAAAGAGAGTGAAGTCTATGCCTTTCAAATAACTTTATATCCTTCAGCACTGGCAATAAATATCCTCCTTTTACTACAAAATGCTCTGCTCGGTGCCTGTGGCCCTGAATTATTTGTCTCACATATGAAGTACCTCCAGATATGCAAATTAATAACAAGTTTACATGTTTTTCCCTCTTTCTGGGGTGTTTTGGTTGCCTAAACACTTTTTATTTAGACCAGCCTTACAACCACCAAGCACTGTAGCTTCTGTGCTATTCTTGTTTATTCAGGCATTAAACCTCCCCCTGTTTTTCTCAGGTCAAGTTTCCAGCTGGTATAAATCACTGTCCAATCCCAAGGACCTGCACAAAGAATTCTCCACGAGTCCTGGGCTGTTTTTAAATCTTTCAGAAGGCTGCAATAGCACTTAGAGATCCATAACGTGCCCAGGGCCTTGTGGTTTTTAACTTTGGCTGCCTGAAATTCTTATTCAAAACTTTGCCAGCAGGAAGTGGCTTTTTCATTTCCAGGGGAAACTCCTGCAGGAAAGGGCCTTTTAGAAATTAAAAAAAACCCCCAACCCTAAACAAACAAACAAGCTGGGAATGCACTGGAGCAGGAGGAGGGAACGCTGCTGGCAGCAAGGAGAGGGTGTGGGAAGGGATTTTGCTGCACCTCCCAGATGCTCCTCACCTTTTGCTGCCCGGGGTTTGATGGAGCTCTATCACTTTCATGCCAGGAGAACCTGCCAAGTGCTCGGGGCCAGAGCCTTGAAAGAGATCCCTGCTGCTCACTCATGTAACTCCAGCTATGCCTGCACACTGAGGGAGCCCATTAAATATTTAAAGCCCGTCCTTTCCTCAAAAGCAGCAGCAGCAAAGATGATTTTCCGTGGAATTTAACATTAAACTCTGGCAATTTGTACAGCTGTGCATATAAATAGGCTGCACATCATCTCCAGAGGCAAAGGTCACGCTGCCTCCTCCATCCCAATGCTCCCAGTTCCATAGCAACAACCTTCCCTCCCTGTTTCCATGTTATTTATCCAAAGGGACGGAAAATTTGGGATAAAGCACTGTCAGGCTCTGAGGGATGAATGAATGGAAGCTGATTGTAATATTTGTCCTTAATCACTTAATTTTTTTCTCTTCATGGAGCAGGATGGATAATAACAGAGATCAGCCACGGGACTGGGTGGCACAAAGCTTTTCCAAGGAGGGAAATCAGAACAGACAACTGCCTGATTTCACTTAATGCAATTTGTTCCATGGCTGATCTTCAGCCCTCTGCCTCATTACCTTGGACAAACTTCAACCTGGTTTCTGAGGAGGCAAAGGTTCTGATTTGCAATTAGAATTACCCAGTTACAGGGTGCCTGTTTAGCTGCCACTGATGGAAGCTGACTTTTGAAATGCCAGGGACATATTTCCTCGAGTAATAAATGCTTAGCAGTTCATCTCACGGAGGGATCTGTGCAAGCAAAGCACAGGGAGCTCGGGGTTCTCCCTGCCTGGGCTTGAACAGCTCAGTGACATCCCTGATTTCTGTGCAAGTGCCCCGGGGGGGGATTTCATCTGGTGAAGGTCTGAGGGGAAGTGTGGGGTGGGTGGTTCACTCTGACCCTTTGGCAGGACCAGGGAACCAGAGAGAATCCCACAATGGGTTGGCTTGGAAGGAACCTTAAAGACCCTTTTGCTCCAATCCCCTGCCATGGGCAGGGAGCTGGAAGTTCAGTCCCTCTCTGCCACTGCTGGACCCCTGGGATGGCCAGAGCTTCATTAAGCATTGCTGTATTAGGGAATAATGCCCTTGTCTTCTCCATTTGCATCTGCAACCTGCTGTGGCTATATTTCAAATAGAAATTCTATATTTAACACTACTTTCTTCCATACTGTTTAACTTCTGCCTTCATTTTCCACAGAGCCAATATTGGCAGATTCCAATCTTGTGCATTTTATGTCCTTATTTATCATCGGGGTAGAAGGACGTTAATTGACTCTCTGGCAATTCCAAAGCCTCCTGCTGAGAGAGCATCAGAGGGAATTGGTTGTTTTTGCTGGCTCTCCAACTAGTTAATTGAGAAGCTATTCAATTATAGGTAATATACTTTTATTGCTAATAAGATATTCTGGTATCAACAACATCCTCGATTCCAAAAGGAAATTTGAGGGAATTATGAGAAACTTGAAACCACTGGGCAAAAAGGCTTCAAAAATTCACCTTACACAGAGAAATCCTGGAACCAACACCAGCTTCAGAGGAGTGAAAAGTAAATCAATAAAATTCTTCGCAGAGTTTCCTTACTGTTTATTTACCCCCACCCGTGAGAGGGGTATTTGTGAGAGGGTGAGTTTGCTGCAGATGTGTCAGGCTAAAAAGCTGCTCTTAATGCACATTTCCAAACAGGAGATCTGAAACACAGTTAATACTGCTCTTTATTATTTAATTTGCCAAGATTAGATTTCTCCTTATGCATCACTTCACAAGCTCATCTGGACTCTGGTATCAGCTCCTTAAGTTATTGAAGAACATCTCTGGTAAATAAATATCAGTTGTCCTGTTATGATTTGTAAAACACCAGTACCTGGAGGCCAAAAGGGAGCCACAACACAGCACCTGAAGGTGCTGGGCAGGTCTCCCAGACTGAAGGACAAGCAGTTTAAATAGCAGCAAAAAAAATCATGAAGGAGTTTGGCTCCTTGGGAATTACTCCCATGGGAGGAAATGAGAATCAATCCACCGTGTAACGTGCACCCCTTCCTCCCTCCCTCCTAAAACAGGTTCTTTTCCTCTCTGTGTCCCCATGGAACGAGTCCAGGACCTGGCCCTGAGTGGGAATCGATGCAGAGCTGAAGCCCCTCGTGGTCCCACCTGAGCCACTCTTGTGCTTCGCTGCTCGGTTTCAAGCGCCACAATCTATCTGTGTCTCTCCATTTTCCTTCTTTTCCCCCCAAAGGCAAAAAGTTGTTCACAGCAACGACAGGAGGGAAGTATGAAGAGATTAGTTTGATCAAAGGGATATCATGTCACAGCAGAAGATTGATTTTCCTCCCCCCCCTGCAGCCCCTGCCCCTTCCCCCTGGCGCTGCTGCTCCCGGTGTCTCTCCATGCCTTGCATGTGTGGCTTTTGATTAGGGCTTTTCTGCTCCTAATGCCACACAAACAAGGCTCTGGCATGTCCCAGGTGCTGTGTGACCCCTTCTTCTGGGGTGGGAAGCACCAGCAGTCGGTCAGTTGTCACAGCTCTCCCGCTCTTCTGGCAGGTTGGGGTCCTGGGACAGCACGTGCAGCCCCTCTGTCCTGTGTTAGGCAAAAAATACTGAAAAGCAAAATGCTAAAATGCTAAACAACCCTAAACACTGAATGCTAAAAAAAAAAAAAAATACTAAAAAGCAAAATTCTGAACAGCAAATATCTAAACAGAGGCAAAGCAGAGCAGGGCTGGATGTCTCTGCTCACTGCTGAATCCCAGCCCTTGGTGCAGGCTTGGAGGTTTGATGGACAGAGGGAAACACAAGCAATAATATTTTAACACTTGGTATCAAATCACCTTTTGTTTAATGGGGATAAGGAAACAATCCAATTTTAATAATGCCAGATCACTCTGCCTGAATGAAATGGGAACAGGAGATGAGAGGCTGGTAAACACTGTTGCCTGCCAGCAGGAAAACAGGTTTTAATCCTATAAATCACAAAAGGAAATTGCTAAGGCTGTATCTCATACAATTAAGCCAATTTAAGCCTGACTATTAGGGGAAAAAGATTACTCATAAACTGTGGCATTTCAGTGAGGAGGTTTGGGACAGTGTTGGATTCACACACCAAGTTCAGTCTCCCGTCTTTCAACAACCTGCGTCCGGGAAGCAACTTAGTGGGGACAGCAGAGTTCAGCAGCATCACTGACATGAATATCACTCTTCAGGAGCACCTTGTTTTCCTGTGCTTTTTCAAGTTAGCATAAAATTACAGTTTTAAGATATGTTTGTGGTTTTTTGGGTTTTTTTTCCAGATAAGGCTCTTTTACATCCAATTATAAATAATAAGGAGTGTTTCCACGGGGCCCTCGATAACAGCTCCTGTTAGGCCTGGAGAGCAGTGAAGCAAAGAGAACATTGTAATAAGGTCACAAATGCTGTAAATCATCAGGTTCTCAGCCCTGCCTGCATCTCACAGCAGGCCACGAGGGTTTCACTTCATTAAAAGTGAGAAGTCACAACTCACACTCAATCACAGCATCTGAATCGTTTGGCAGAGAACACGAGGAGTCGCCCCACGAGGAGATGGGCTCGTCCTTCCCTGGGAACCCCTGGCAGGGGCACAGCTGAGCTCTGAGTGCCCCAAATCTGCCTTGGCCACAGAACATGACACTTCTCCACGTCTTTGCCTCTTCCCCACGGTCTGTTTGCAGCTTCTGGGGCGGGGAAGAATTCCTGTGGGTGTTCCTCAGTGGGGTTCAGGGTTCAACTGCCCACATCTCTAGGTGCCAAAGCTCCCGAGTGTCCTGCTGGAGGTTTGTGGGGGGATGTGCAGGACCTGTGCTTGTCCCCTGGTGCTGTTTGAGGGGGGATCCAGCTGGGTGCTGCTCCCCAGCCTGTGATCCCTGGAGCTGGGAGCCAGCAGCACTGCTGCTCCCGGGCAGGAGAGCCCTTCCCTCCCAGCAGCTCTGCAGAGCTGCCCTCTTGCAGGTTCAGAATTCGATTAAAGGCCCTTTCCTGCTGCTGCACCGACCTGTGAATATTTATAGGGGGTTCTGCAGGAGGCAGAGGCTCTGCTGAAGGGCAGCTGAGGCTGCTGAGCAGCTGCCAGTGCTGCAGCTCCGACCTCTGGGTCACTTCTGCTCCCTCCTCCTTGGAGCTTGACTGAAACCACTTGGGTTTGTGCTCCTGGACAGTGAAAGCTGCAGCTCCTCTTGAGAAAAATCAGGTTTTAATGTTTTAATCAACCGTCTCTGTGGCCACAGGTAGAGTGAACCCCTCCACTCCTCGTGGTCTGTGGTCCTGGGGTGACTTTTGCTGTGGTGGGACATGAGAAACGAGCCCAGAAGTCCAGCAGTGGTGGGAGAGGGCGCTCAGTGAGAGCATCTCAGTCACTGAAACACCGGGAAAGAGGTGGAGGAAAGGCCTGACTTCCCTCAGAAGGGGAACAGGAGCACAGCTTGGAACTGCCTCGTGTTGGGGTTTGTTGGCTTTGGGACAAACCCCCTCCCACGGAAGGGGATCCTGGAAAAGGACTGAGACACTGGGCATGTAGGTTTAACAGCTCAGTGAAACAGCTCCAGGGCTTTTTAGAGCCAGAAGTACCATGTAACTAAAAATCTACAGAGTTCCCTGAATTTCTGTGTAGTATCTGTGCCCAGAATTCCCCAGTAGTACTGGCACAAAGTGCCAAAGATTAAAGATCCCCATTAAAAGTTGTATTTTTCATCTGGATTTATCTGACTCCACCATTTAGTTTTTCCTGCTTCCCATGTCTTTCAACTGCTGTGATATTTCTGTGCCCCACATTGGTACTTCAAGAGTGTTATCCAGTCATCCCTTGACTGGTTTGTAAGGAGCCAAAGCTTCTCTTTGCTGAGCTAAAACTTTAAGGTAAATGGAACATTTTTTGCTGGACAGGTTCAATAAGTTACTTATTGTTGTTTTAGTAATCTGAGTTATTCTGATCAGTTATTTTGAATTTTGTTCGAAAATGCAAAGAAGGTGAGAGCAAACCATGCCACTCTTAGCAATCCCAGCCTTGATTTTGGCTCATAAATCACGTGTGGTTGAAACAGAGAAAACAGAGGGAGCAGGTAATAGGAGTCATCAGGTTCTGCTGACTTAAATAATAAAAGCTGCCACCCCAAAGAAATGAAATGTGTTCAGCGTGCAAAGGGAATAAAAATATGAACTCATCTTGGCTAATGGCTCTGAGAAGTAATATAAAGATATGCATAGATTACTCTGAGCCTTAAAAAAAAAAAGAGAGAGAGATTCATCCAATTTGCATAAAATGTTAATAGTAATCTTAGGGGTAAGAGATTTCCTTTGAAACACTGGGATCATTACAGGGACTGCTGGAGTGGAGTCTTTGTCCTTGAGTGTTTTCTTTGGAGTTCCATCAGACACACGTGGTGGTACTTTGGGGCTTCACTTGTGCTGGGCTTGGCTGGTGGTCCCAGCCCAGCAGAGTTCCTGGTTGGGAGGGGCTGGACTGCAGCCCAGGATAACCAGGCATGGGAGGAGAAGGTTTGGAGCAGCTCCTGGAGCAGGGACACCCCCAGAGATCCCCCCAGGACCCAGCAGATTCCAGCAGAGCAGCACAAACCTGGAGCCTCCTTCTCCCTCCATCACTGCCCCTCTTGCCCTGCAGAGCTGCCCCCTGTCCTGCAGCCCCCCAGCTGCTCCCACATCCCTCTGGGGAAGGAAAAGCTGGGATTGAATGCCCTGGGAGCCAAGATCAGGGCTGAGATCCTGCCCAGTTCCTGATTTCCTCAGACAGAACTGTTCCATGGGCAGAATCAGGGGCACTGCAGGGTGTCAGGGTTACCCCAGCCCTGCCCAGCATTCCATCCATCCCAAAGATCCATTCACGACACCCTTCACAGCTCTCCAGCTTCCCCCTCCCAAAACCCCTTCCCTGAACCCGAAGCTCATTAGCTAATTACCCTTTTTCTTGCCTCGCCATGTCGGTCTCATTATTATTAATGCTTTTACAATCATTTACTGGGGAAGTTCCTCCCTCCTCCTCCTGCAAACACAAACACAGTTTTATCAACAGAGCAAACATGATTGCAGCTCTGCTGTTATGTTTTATTTATTCCCATATAGGTTTGATTCTATTGCAGTTTCTCATTTTTGCCTGATGTATAATTCATGATTTATACAGTGTTGGAGCTCGTGTAGGACACCCTCATTTCATTAGCTGTGCTATCATTTTCTGGGCTGTATAAAATAACACATGGCCAGCTCTCTTTCTGCTTCCACCTTTTCCCGTGCCTGCCGTTTGCAGGGAAACAATTGCAATAATATTTGGTTAAAACCATTACTAATTTTGCTTTTAACACCTCAGTAGCTGAAATGGAATTGAAATGAAGGCCCATTTTACTTCCTGGTGTTAGTTCTGTTCTAGAAATGCATGGACATCCTTGCCAAGGGATCACACAATGTCTGGTTTGTACATAAATGGTGCCCTTTTGGCTCAAGTTAACAAGTCCAACTACAGCCCTCTGATTGTATCAGTTGCACAGGTATGGAAAAATCCAGGGGATTTGGTGGCTTAAATTTTCATCAGTGCTTTAAGGCCAAAATCTGAAATACAGACCCAGAAAGTCAAGTGGCTCTAAGTTACTCCGAGCTTGTTTGGAGGGTTTTTTTTTTCTTTCTCATTTGATTTGTTCAGCCACAAATCACTCAGAGCTGAGCTGGATTTGGAGCTGGGAGGGAAGGGGAGCCAAGAGGTTCATTTGTACCTGCAGACACTTGTCTCCCCAGTCTCCAATTAAACCAAGCTGCCTCTGAGCTCTCACGAGGGGAAATTATAAATCACACAACAAAGAGGAGGAGCAGCCCAGAGCAGGGGATGTGATCGAGCACTGGGTCTGTTTTCTTAGGAAGTCACTGCAGTTCATCAGTGGGCAGGGTGCTGTCAGTGATCCCTGCAGCCCAGGTGAAATGCTGTCACCCCAAATCCCACACTGCAGAATCCAGGGATCTGCCAGCCCTGGAGCAGGGCAGGATTAGGAGGAGAGGGCTGGATGCTGATTTGCCAGGACAGACGGGGCAGGGCTCTGAAATCCTGCATTTACTGTATTTTTCACAGAACTGTGTCATTTGTGACACCTGTTTTCAGTCCCTGCTTTCCCTTTCCAGGTTTGGTGCCCAGTCAAACGCTGGGTTTGTCTTTAGGGACAGGGGATGAGATCCCCAGGCTGGCCCTGTTTGCTCACAGTGCTGTTCCAGCAGCTCTCACCTCCCACCCTGACTGCTCTCCCCTGAGCCCTGGATCACAGAAGGAGCCACTCCTGTCCCTGGGAATCCACCACCCCTTCCTGGCTCTCCTGCACCCAGCTGGGGACATTTCCCACACTGCAGCCAGTATAAAACTTTATGGCATTATTGGCTTGAGCACATCTCAGCCAGACTTGGTGCTACTGATTTAACGACTGTCTCTTCTCCTCCCTCCCCTCTTTATTCTGCTCTGTTGTTAATTCTCATTTTATTAGAGCTGCTGGTCCTCTGAGCCCCTTTATTGCATTAGTACAAACTCCTTTTGATGAGCACCACACCGTAAATTATGTGCTGACCGTCCCCACGTTGAATGGCAGGGCAATAAATGCAGGGAGATTCAGGGAAGTTAAGCTCAGCTCTATTTGCCCTCTGTCTCTTGAGTCAACTTCTCTCCTTGAACAACTGTGCCAGACCATGAAAAAAAGAGACATAAATGTCACCCAGCGTCTCAAAACCTGAGAGTGGTTGGTGATGTCATTCAGGAGAGAACAGTTGTGGTCAGGAGATCCAGTCCCCACAGTGTCTCCTGCTGCTCTCTGCACCATTTAATAAAGAAATTATTAATGATTTTAAATAGCTGGAGTTGTAATGTATTTAAAGAGAATTGTAGACGCTGGGACCTTTCTGTGATTCAAAAATAAAAGTATAAATGGTGTAGGTGGAAGGCTTGGGGTACAATATATTCATAGAAAGCTCCCTCAGAGTGGATACATGCCCAGTTTTGATCTTTACAATGGCATAAATTTATTACATTTTCATATAGAGCAGAGTAGAATCTGAGCATGAAGGAGTTTGGAGGACACAAGAATGAGGAAGGTGAAGGAAATGTTCTTGAACAATCTGAAATTACAGTAATATCAGCAGTGATTAATTAATTCAGCAAAGGAAGTAATAATTCACCTGCACCTCCCAAAGCTTGACAGACATTGAATTCCATATGATAATTTGTTAAATCCCACCTTGGGCAGCCGTGGAATGAACGTTCTGGTGAACACCCAGGGTTATAGATTAGTAAATACTGTTCTTTCTTCACCAGGACAGCCTTGGTCAGGTTGGTCTGGCTCAGCATCATCAGTGCTCCACACAAAATGCAAATGCCCAAATAAACAGATGAGTGTGATTTACATGCAGATGACTGAGGGAATAGAGCTCCCTCTGACCTCCTGCACCATCATCTGGAATCTCCCTTGGTTTGGGAACAGGCTGTTTAAAATATTAATGTCTTGAATAATGAATGGCTGTACATGTAAATTAGCTCCTGGTGTAACAATTCCGAATAACTCTGGTTTAGGCACATTTCAATGATTATTTGGCCATTAACTTCAGTAAAATAAGAATGTGAAGAGAAAAGAAAGAAGATCTATAATTTCTCTATTATTTAGCTTTGTTTTAAATGAAACCCTTGGAAAGATGTATATCATTTCAATTTTAGTTCCAGAGGCTTTTATGTAAATTAATTGCATTAGAGAATTGGCAAGAACATTTATTCAATTTAGAACAGCCGTGATTATAAGCTTTACATTAATATAACAACAATTTAACAGTGGCTGATAGATGGGACACAACCATGTAATTATCAAAAGTGAGCCACTTTCTTGATCTCTAATTAGTCCTATAAGCAAATACAGTTTTGCTGGAACTAATTGCTGAGCTGCAGCTGCGAGGTGAGGGCTGGGCTGGGGTTCAGGTGCTGAGCAGGGAGAGCTGCACGGCCCAAGATCTTCCCATTTCCTGATCTAATTGGATGTGTAATTCAATTATTTGTGCCCAGCCAAGGCAGGGACTCGTGCATAAAGGAATAACCTTCCCTGTGCTGAGGTGTCCTCTGATTCCAGCCTGGGCAGTGGGGTGGGACTGATGATGCTCTGGGCTGGTGTTTTAAACCCTCAGCACAGACACAGCACAAAAACACAAAGGAAACTGAGACCTGGACTGAAGCAAGGATTTGACTTTTGGGGTTTTTTTCTTGCCCTGTTTCTGTGACAGAGATCAAATTTTAACTTGGCTGGGTGTCTCAGTCCATCTGGAATGTCCTCCTGCCACAGGCAGTTCCTGGGGCTGCTTGGGGTCAGTCATCACACAGCCCCTGGTGGTTTATGGGAACAGAGCTCAGTTTGCTCTTAGACATCCATTTTCATCCTGATTCATTATTTAATGACGCTAAAAAGGAAGGTTGGGATGGACTTGTTGCAGTTCTCATTCACAGAAAGGCAGGAGAATAACCCTGCTCTAAAGTGCTGCAGAGGCACAGCTCAGTCCTGAGCTCATCACCTGAATCCTGAGCTCATCACCTCAATCCTGAGCTCATCACCTCAACCCTGAGCTCATCACCTCAATCCTGAGCTCATCACCTGAATCCTGAGCTCATCACCTGAATCCTGAGCAAATCACCTCAATTCTGAGCTCATCACCTCAATCCTGAGCTCATCACCTGAATCCTGAGCTCTTCACCTGAATCCTGAGCTCATCACCTCCATCCTGAGCTCTTCACCTGAATCCTGAGCTCATCACCTCAATTCTGAGCTCATCACCTGAATACTGAGCTCATCACCTGAATACTGAGCTCATCATTTCAGTCCTGAGCTCATCACCTGAATCCTGAGCTCATCACCTGAATCCTGAGCTCATAATTTCAGTCCTGAGCTCACTATCTCAGTGTGGGGTTGCTGTGAGGCCTCTGAACCAAAGCAACTGGGAGCTGACCTCGTGTGCCTCGTTGAAAGTCTGTTTATTTTTGTCCCTGCACCACAAACTGTATTTTTTCAGCTCTTATTGCCCACATCCTCTTCAGAAATCCTTTCCCTCATTAGAGTAAACCAATTACCAAGTGCCAGTGCTTTGTTCCAATTGAATCTGAGCAATTGTTCTGGTACTAATTGCTTGAGGGCAACTACCACAATCTATCAAGATCATGGCTGGGCAGCACTAACGCACTTAGGGGGGAGATTATTGAATTTATTCAACATTTGGCCCTCTGCAGCTTCTAACAAATGCATTTTGTGAATATGACAGTGCTGGCCAGTGAGTTACTGGCTCGTTCCAGGAGCTCTGGGAGCCCCAGCAGGGCCCATGATTCTTGTCAGAGCCATTAATTCCTCCTCAGAACGTTTCGTGGAGGAGCTCTGCACATCCCACAGGCTCCAGCACACAGTCCAGATTGCTCAGATTCCTCCAGATTCCTCATGGATTTGTCTGTCCAGGGCCTTGCCCTGGTGAGGCAGAGGCTGGTAGTGCAGGAAAGGTGCTTCACGTCCTCCCAAGGGCAGGAGAAATTATCTCTCAGCAAGCAGGGCTGGAATAAGGGTGATTTTTCTTGTTGGAGGAGGTAACAGGGACAGGGTGGTGGCTCTCAGGGCGTGCAGGATTTCCTCCTGCTGCTGTGGCCGTGTGGGAAGAGGCTCTTCCTGCTCATTCCTGACTCCACGGCTTGTGCTTCAGGAGAGGATGTTCTGGAGTGGGACTGGAAGAAGAGGAAGGATTTGGCTTTGAGTTGGACTGTGCAGGGCAGGGACAGAGATCTGGTTGCTCTGTAATCCCACCTCCACTTCCACTTGATGATTCAGAGAACACTGAGTTGAATCTTTGCTGTCTCTGCTGCCCCTGGTACAGCCACAACAGGAACCTGCAGCCCCAGCACCTCCAAAGACATGCTGAGGGTTATTTAAACAGCCTGTGATTTTTCACTGGATATTTGTAGCTGACCAAAGCAGCTCCATCTGTAATTAATCAGGAATTCCCTCCTGTTTCCTCTGTAGCATCTGCTCGTGGTTTGCAGGGGGTGTTTATTCAGTGCAGAAATCATGCACTGATTTATGCAAAAATAATTGCCACATGGAGTAATTGTTGAAAAGCCAAAGACAAAGTATGGGGTTTGCAAGAAAACAAAATGTAGCCTTTTAGAATTTTTGTTATTATCTCTCCTGAATGTTAAAGCATCATCTGGACTCAGGGGCAGCACATTTCTGTCCTTATCTGTGCCTCTCTTACCTCTGGATAAATTGTATTCAGGAGTGTGGGCCAAGGAGTGAACCATGAGAGAATAATAATCTGAGGAAGACTGCAAGGGAAGAGATCTCCTGACTGGAGGAATGAGATTCTTGGGGCTGGCAGGGGCCAGGCAGGGAGTGATGGATCAGCCCCTGCATCCAGGGTGACAAACTCAGCACTGGCCAAACATCAGCACCACCTCCTCCCCCTTGGGCCTGAATCCCCCTTACCTGAGGGGACCTTGAGCAAAGTAAAGTGGGAAAAAAAACCCCACCTCATTCCCCATGTTCTGTGCAAACAGCCAAAGATGACTGAGAGATGGTCTGTGTGTCCTGAGCCACTTCCCCTGGCATTCATTTTTGGTGTAAAACACCTGCTGGGTTGTTTTAAAGTCTGCACACACTGTGAAAATCCAGTTTCTTCCTGGGGAAGTGGAAATCAAATCCATATGTCCCATCAGGTCCAGCCTGTGAGAGGAATTATCCTGCCTGTCTCCAGCTGTCCAGTAAATCCCAGCTGACAGGGCCAGCACAGAGGGTTTTAGTTCACAAGTGTAGTCAGAGAATAGGAAATAATTCTTGACCCAGCTTCATTTAACACGGAAAATCTGGAGTTATTTTAAAATTTGACCATAATAGACCATAACAATCTGACATAATTATGAACCTTGCATTATTATAAAAATTAGCCTTGCTTTAGCTAACTTTGTTCTGCATTTTAAGGATTTGCCTTTTTATTTTAGAGTGCTTTTCCCCAAGTGAATGCAATTTATAGCTCTCCTTGACCTTTAGATAACAGTGAATGCTGTTATTTTTTTTGCTCTATTAATCCTCTTATCTTCCTGCCTGTGAACTATTGTTCACCCCATATTGGCCACTGGTACAAATTGTGCCCTGAAATCCAAATATACACTAAAAAAGAGCAGCTCCTCAGTCAGTTACTGGGTTTGCCCAAGCCAATATAACTCAGCTGACAGTCCCCCCCCTTGAATTATTGGAGCCAGGACGTCCATGAGGGTCCAGCAGGCAGCTCCCCTCCTGTCCAGTGGCACTTCCACAAATCAAAACTGGCACCAAACAGGTTCCACTGGAGCCTTTCAAAGCACACTGGGCAAATTATTGGAGAAATGAGCTCAATAAGTCGCATTATGATAACATTGGCAGGTTCATTTTGTGAGCTGAGCCGCTGAATCTCAAAGAGCAGCAGGACCCTCAAGGCTGCACTTGAAGGCAGTGGGAGGAAAGAGGAACAGCAGCACAAGGCTGGTTTCACATTCCCTCCCCTCTCCATACATTTACAGTTTTTCCCTTTTAATTTTCCTCACAAAGCCACTCAGGTGGGATGGCACAAGCAATCCCTCTGAGCAGCCTGTGAGGGTTCTCAGGGTGACTTCCCCCAGGCTGCACGTTCTGCTTGCTTTCCAATAAATATTTGTGTTTATTGCTGTGTTGGTAGTAACCTCACCAACGTTGTTTCTATGACTTAAATCTCCTGTGAGCCTTAACCCCTCATTCCTGCTGTAGGGAAGGGGGAAAACCCTCCCTGGCCAAGGTTTCTGCAGAAGCCTTTGGGGTGATAAAGAACTTTCCCAGAGCAGTTCCTCGGTTTTCCCTCTCAGAAGGGTCACTTTGGGTGAGACTGAAGTGAGTGTGACCCCCTTGGCCCTGCTCCCTGCACACATTCCCTGCTGGAAGCAGGGCAGCAGGAATTCTGCTCCTCAGCTTATTCCTCGCTGCGGATCATAAAGGATTAATTAAAGTTGTATAAAGTTGAAAGTGTGCCCGAGGTAAACATCAAACCCCCCGGAACAGCAGGGAGAAGCATTTGGAATGTTGTTCTCCAAGGCTCGGGCTGGGAGCCTCGTCACACCACGCTTGGAACCGAGTATGTGGGGGGGAGAGAAATGAGCCAGAAGAACATTTTGTTTCTGTTATTTTGGAGCAGGCTCGGGATTTTATTTATTTAGAGCAGAATTGACTCAGCAAAGCTGCACGTTCTTGCAGTGCTGGAGGGAAGGGCACACACACACACTGACTGCACCTTCCAGAAGGGATCTTCCCTCTCCTGCACGCCCAGAGCTCGAGCACCTGAGGACAAAGGGGTATTTAAACATCCCTGATGGAGATGGGAGTGGCAGGGGTGATGTGCAGCCCTTTATTCTGGGGGAATAATGATCTTCACTGGAGGTGCAGGAAGGGACAGTTAAGGTTTCACTCCAGCCTGCTCCAGTGCAATTTGTTCTCTCAGCGTGCACCAAGTGGAGCTAATTGGGGACCATTAACAGAGGCAAAAAGCCCCAGGTGAGGAAGGGGCTGGTGCTGATCCTGCTCTCCCCACGTGCAAACGCAATGACCTCTGTTGGGTCTGTCTGGATTGGGTCTGTCTGGATTGGGTCTGTCTGGACCCCCCATTCTATGCCAGGAGCAGGATGCAGCCATGAGAGCCCAGGGTTTCTAATGCTCAATGAGTTTTCCCTCACCCTGTGCTGTGTGTGAGTTCTGGCAGCTTTTCCTGCACGAAATAACCAGCTCTGCCCTTTGCTTTTCTAATTCCAGGAGAGCCTCCGGCTCCAGTTCACCTTCTGGAGGAGCAGCTCACAGGAGCCTTCTGAAGTATCTGGGCACACAGATAGATTTTTAAATTACAGCACAATGAAAAGAAGTGGTGCAGGGGCCCCTCCAGGGCAAGACACAGGGATTTGGGCAAAGTTGCCTGGGTGCTGGAGGGTAAGACAGACAGGTCAGGCTGTCCTGCCACCAGGAGTTGTGATACAGCTGGTTTTATACCACACTGCTGAAGTCTTTTTTTTTCCCTATATGAGCTGCCAGTGGTAGTAAAGTTTTGCTGAATGGGTTTCAAGGACTCTTGCAGGGTTTGTGATGGTCCAAGAGAAAATATTCCTTGGGAGATAAGTTATTGGGAGGGCACTGGCAGGTGGTTTGGGTGAGGGGAGGAGAGCCTGGAGTCAAACCAGCCCCAGCAGGGTCACACCCACCCCCCATCCAAACCCAAAACCAGAATGACAAAAAAAAAAAAAAAGAAACAAACCCAAAATAACCCCCAAACCCCCTTCTCTTCTCCAGGAGCTGCCACCAAGGACCATCCTCTCCAAAAACAGCAGCGTGCTGATGGCCATTCCTGATTGGAAACGGAGAGCTGGAGGTATTTTCTGCGGGAAAAGCATAATATGCTTGAAAATAAGGATTTATGTTGTGGTGACTGATGTCAGCAGTGCAGCCCAGAGCACACAGGGTGTGTCTCTGCACCTCCAGTATGTCAATATGTCTGGCAATAAACAGTAGTTTGTGTCCAAGTGCAGAGCTCAGCCAGGAGCACAGACCTGAAATAACTCTCTTCTTGGTCCCAGACACGATTTAGGGAGTTGCACTGTGGAGAGCAGAGGTTGTAAAGAACAAACAAGGGGCCTGATCCTCCTCTTCCGTGTGAAAATCCATCAGAGGAGGCTCTCAGGATTGTTGGTCCCAAAGAAAGCCAATTAACAAATCGCTATTTAAATTCCTCAAGCAGAGGGGAGAAACCCCAACAAACAACAAACCCTAACAAACAACAAAAGAAGTTCTATTAGGGGAGTATTTTGTCGTGGCTCAGGTCAGAAATTTCCCCTTCCACTTTAACACCCTGGAGTGACAACAGCACCTTAAACCCCAATTTCCAGTGGATGGCTTTTCACAGGACTCTGTGAGTTGTATGTACACACTTTTGTGTAGCTGGAAATAGTTCTCACTCTCTGTATTGCCTCCATGGTTTGGACTGGGAGGGGAGGAGCATTGTGGCACTTGGAAGGAACTGTTTGGAGTTTTCCATCTTGTTTGGGGTAATTTAAAGGAAAGGACAATGCAGAATAGAGAAAAATTCTCTATTTTATAGAGTTTTTATGGTTATGGCCTTTTAATCACTTTTCCACCTATGCAAAGGCACAGATCTGGTGTTTCCCAGGTCAGCTCCAGTGGCTGTGTCTGCATTCCAGAGGCTGGGAAGGAATAGGGATATGAACAGTTACGAGTAGCAGGAGCTCTGCAAACCCCAGGTGAAGAGAGAGGAAAACTTAAAATTCTGTGCAGCACAAAGACCTTGAAAAACTGAAGAAAAATCAAAATGCAAGCTGACTTCTCAAATGCATCTTCAGTCGGGGAAAATAGGATGCAATTAAGTTCTTCCAACAAGACTCTAATGATAAGCTTTAAAAGACCAGCTTAATGAAATGTCACAAGGATAGGGGCTGGAACAATTCCCTATATCCTGGCTGCTTAAGCAGGGCTTTACCTGATGGAGGAAAAATTACAGGGGGGATATGATAAGTGAATGTTTCCAGCTTCATCCTGCTGTAAGTCCATTGAAATCAATGGTGTTGTACTACAGATAAATTTGGCCGTGGAATTTTAAACAGGAACAGCCCCAAGAGCAAAAGCCTTTGAATGAGAAGTACCCAGTGCTTCATTCTGTTGTGTTTGTGCCCCTTCTCCTCTTCTCCTTTATTCAAATGAAAAGCTAATTTAATTCCCAAGGCAGGGCTGTAACTCAGGACACCGAGATTCACCTTCAAGCTGTGAATCCCAGCTGCACTCACAAAACACCCAGGGCCGGTATTTCCACGTGGAAATCGTCCCAAACGATAACAAAAACACATCTCTTGGCTTTTCTTTCAGCTGTGAAACACAACACAGGGTAAACTGTCGTTCTCCACATCAGCTCTTCATATTTTAGCCCTTCCCTGAAATGCAATTCTTTAAGCACAGCTCCCTTGGGGCAGCAAACGAGCTCTGAATACATTTCATTTGACGACCACGTCAACCTGCCTTTAAACAAAAAAAAAAGCAACAACACACAACCAAAACCTATATTTAGAATGCATAATGCAAGCATATCATCTTCCAAACAAGAAAGTAGGACACATCCTCAGCCAGGATGAAAAGAAAATGGGGGGGGGGGGGAAGAAGTCTGAATGCAGAAGTGTGAGATTGCTGGTAAATGCAGTGTCAAACTGGCAGGGCTTCCTCTAATAACACTCATGTAAATACAAATATAAACATCCTTTGCTGCACAGTTCACAAAAAGCGGGGACACGGAACAAAAAGGAATGACAACAAGAGGATGGGAAGTGATGAATATTTCCTGCCTCCTGCCTGGCAGCTGGTGCAGAGTGCAGGTGGAATCGTGTGTTTTGAGGGTCAGGCCTGGCAAGGTCCAGCTCCTGCCCAGCCCTGCTTCCATGTGCTGCTGGAAACTCAGGATTTGGCCCCTTTTCAGGCGCTTCTGGCTCCAGATGTTGCCCTGAGGTTCTGTTCTTGCTGCTGCCGCTGCTCAGTCCAGTCCTGCTGAAGAGCAAAGTGCTGCATTCCCTGCTGGTCTCTGCCTTGGTGTCACTGGGCAGGTTGTTGTAACCACACTGGGAATTGCTCTGGGATCCCAAATCAGCCCCCAGGGCCAGGGCTGCACCCCCTGGGGCTCTGCAGCACCGAGGGCTCACAACACACTGTATTAAAAAACAAGCAGCCATCTCTGTCTTTTCATTAATGCCCAGAGAGGAAATTCAGGCCAATATTTCGGGCCAGCACAGTCTGAATGTTGTTCAGATTTTTTTTTTTTTGAGTGAAGAAAATCTGGCATTTAGTCATCTGGATATTGGTTCAGGAACACAAGGAAATTTTGGCACATCCTCACCCCAGCTCTTCTCCAGCTGGCCCAGCAGCTCCCAGAGCTGCCCGAGTGATTTCCGAACCATCACGTCCTTTAATTTCTTCCCCACTTGTTCTGCCTGTTGGATTTTGCCATGAATAAATCAAGGCCTTAGATTTTCCTGTGCTGAAGTGGAGCGTGGTGGGGGATTCCTTGATGGCAAAAAGGATTTAAAACAAAAAAAAATAGTCATATTTTTGTGCCCATTCCCTTCAGCGTCGGGGTTTGTGCTCCCAGTCAATAGTGCCCTTGGAGCTTGTTTGTTTAATTGATTGCAGTGCTGTGTCAACCTTCCCACGCAGGAGCCTCAAATATTTGCAAACTGAGATCCACAGAATGTTGGGCACGACTGGCTCCTCATTGCAACCCAGCTGCAGCTGCTGCAGTTTGCTCAGCAGAGACTGGAGGACGGGAATCCAAACACACTAAATTAATTAGGGTTATGTCCATAAACTTTATTTGGTTCTATCAGGTTTGTGTGGAAATGTTCCCTGCCTGTGCTCAAACATGTTGATTAAACAGTGCTGCGGGTTTTGATTCTTCATTTGTGATATTAAAGAGGACCAGATTATTTCGGTGCCACACCAGGCAAATATTTGCTCCCTGTCAGAAGTTGCTGCTTCCTCCTCTCCAACCTTCCCCTCCACTGGTTCCCATCCCAGGGCAGCCCCCCCTTCACACCCAGAGCATGAGATTAAAGGGGCTGTGCTGTCTGCACTGTTAGAGATTAAAAATGCTCTTTTCTGCCTCTCCCTGCAATGATGCTCCTCCCTGGCACCACGGAAGCGCCAGGTTATTAATTGCCATGGCTTTGGTTGCCACGTTGCCCCCCTGGTTTATGCAAAAGGAGGAATAATTCACCAACACCCACGGTGAAGTCTGGCTCAGAAGAAACTGCTCCCATGGCCAGTTTGTTTTCCTTTGTGTTGTCCCAGGGAAAACAACAAAATATTTGCTTTTGAAATTGTCCGGCGTGGTAGAACCAAGATGACAGCAGCACGACCGGTCTGTCTGTCTGAATTTCCTCCAAAGCTTTAAATATCTCACAAGATAGCCACTTTCTTTATTCCTTCCTTTCTTATTCTCTTCCTTTTCTCCTTTTTTTTATTTTATTTTTATTTTGGTGATATCTAAAAGCCATCCCGAAGTCTGAACCAATTTATCAGTTTCAAAAGAAAGGATAATAAACCTGTCATCTGTGGCCTGAGCAGAGAGGTTGCTGCTGCTGCTCTTGATATTAAAGCTGATTAAAAGCAGACCTGGTTTTGAGTAGTTCATGTCTTAAGACTCTGTGTTATCCTTGGGGGGAGGAATTGTTGTGACCCAAAGTGCTTTGAGCTGACAGGACTATTGAGTATCAACCTAAAGGAGTTTGGCTTGACTGATACTTACCTGAGAAGGTTCTGTTTGTGCAGTTTTTAATTTTATTTTATCTTGCTGGGAAAGCACAAGAGAATGCCAGGATGAAAAAAAAAGCAAGGAAGGGGTCTGTGCCTGTTGTCTGAGTAGCTCAGAATTCATGAACCAGCTCTGCAAAGGATTTACTGGAAGCAGCCCAAGCCTTCTGTGATTCTCCAGGGAGATGCTTTTGGGCTGTGCAGCTCCAATTACTCCGTGTAACCCTGGGCTATTTCCACCTCCCGACCACAAAAAGCGAATCCCTGGAGCAGTGAAACTTTGTGGGGTGGGATGGGGTGTGTGGATGTGGGATCTGTGGGGAGGGACCCTGCAAAACCCCGGCCACCTTCATCCCAAATTGGCTCCCGGGCTGGTGCAAAGGGGTTTCAGCTCCTTTGTTGTCCTCAGGCTCAGACACCACTTCTCAGGGAGTGGTTTCCCTGGAAAACCCCCGAAGCTTTGGAGCTGTGATGGGGATTTATTTATGGCCTGGTTTCTCTGGGGGTGTCAGGGCGTGCACAGCCCCACGTGGTTATTGCAGCTGAGCTGCTGCACAGGGAGATTTATGGGACAGCAGGAGTTGGGTGGAAAATGCAGTTAGAATCAGTCATAATCCTGGAATTTGTTTATATTGATAGGGCAACTTAAAGCATCACATTGAGGGGGGCATCAAAACTAAAAGGCTGGTTCTGTAAACTGAGTAATTTATTGGGAGCAGGATCATAAAAGCTTTCGAGACACCCCCAGGGCACCCTTTTGTCAGCAAACCTGTCCCTAAATGGGGACCTAATGGTGTCCTGGGGGCTCTGACCCTGCCAGGGAGGGCTGGACCTGCCCCACATCTCCAACACACTTCACCCTGTGCCTTCTGCAGCACCAGCCCCTCCAGGACAGCACAGGCCTGGATTAATTAATTATGGTGTTCAGCCTGCCTGGGATGACATGGTTAAATCTAATTAGCTTGTTCCTTTATTTCAAAATCTCTTCACCTTCCCCAGGGGAAATATTTTTTTCTCCTTTTGCAGTGGATTTCTGTGGTAGAAGGGGAGAGAAGCTGACTGTGCTTAGCAAGAGAGAACACAGGAAAGCAGTGGCACAAATACAGGACATGGAATGTTTTCAGAAGAAAATATATCCTGAATTATAATAATTTTATAATCACAGGTATCACTCGAATGACTCGCCTTTCTGGATGACCCTTATTACAGCAATACTTTAATTATTGTAATTGGTTTATTGCCACATTGTTCTTTGAATTAGAGAATTATTTCATCCTTATTTAAAGGATGAGGCAAGTATTGATTAAGGGGCTTTGAAAAAATTCCAGATCAGTGATTATGTGGGTGCCAAAATCTTTTTGAAAATCGAGTGCTTTGAGGACAATGTGCAACGTGTGGTTGTGATGTAGAACACAGGCTTCAAATACATCCATTTCAAACAGGAATTCATTATAATGCCTAATTTGCATCCACAAAAATACAGTTCATCTCAGCATCGTAATCAAAAGGCATTTTCATTGCTCAGTGTTCTGTTAAATGCAGTTTTGAAGTGCTTGGTTTTGTAAAGCCTGACAAGAAGGTGCTGGTTGGGTTCCAGCAGGTGTCCTGTGTTCCTCCCCAAATTAAATGCTGTGAATGGATCCCTTTGTTATGGCCTGGCTGATCCCTGGGGGTCCCTTCCAGCTCACAAAATCCTGTGATCACACTGGGGGCAAATCAAAGGGAAGAACTCCTGGAAGGGCCTGGGAGTCAGTGAAAGCATCAGGCAGAGGTTCAGCTGCCCCCAGAACTCCACCCTCAGATCCTTTTGCAATAAAACAGACGTGGAAATTCCCAAAGGGAATATTCCCTGCCAGGGCTGGAGCTGAGCTGGGGGGGGATTTGGGCACTGGGGGCCCCTGCTCTGCTTCCAGTCCCTCCTCCTGTCAGGGAGATGTAATTGCTGCTGCTGGAGGGAGCAAATTGCAGACAGGACGTATCAGTGTAAAATCAAACACAAAACAGGTGTTTGCTAATTAAAACTGAGATTTTAATGAATGACCTGTGTGGTTTTGGTGAATAAATACCACTCTCAGCATCTGCTGTGTAATTAGGTTCCAACTTCTCCTTTTTTTTTGGTTTTTTTTTCCACTCCTCAAGTCCCAGTAAATAACTACAGAATGCCAGGTTTGACTAAAACCTGGTAATCTTTGCTCTTCAATGGGGAAAAAAAAGCAGATGTTTCCTGCTCAGGTAACTCCAAGCAATAGTAATCAACGGAGAAGAAAACAAAAAGCCAAATCCCTCTCATTTTAGCCTGTTTTTCTCTGAGGTTTGTACAGTAGGGAAGGCAAAGGTTGCCAGGGAGGGTTCCTGATGCTGAGGACAATGTGGACACTGAGCACCAGCTCTGGACTTCAGCAGAAGTTGGTGCTGGAACCAGATGTGTCCAGAGATCTATTTAGAGGAATCAGAGTTATATTATTTCATGCAAAAAAAAAAAAAAAGGCTGAATTTGTGCTCCAAGCCCAGGATTTCTCTTCCCATTTTGCTCTTGGTGCATTCCTTAGTGCCAGCTCACGTAAATTCTTATTTATTCAGTACAGTGAATCTACTGCCTGGCTTGTGATGGCCTGGATCCTGGAGGATCCCATGGTGTTCCCTGCCCTAGAAATCTCTGCTTAGAAGGCTGGTTGTCTCTCCAAAAGCCGCAGGACAAGTGGACTGAATGCCTTTCATCTGCAGCCTGACATTTCTCCTGTTTGGGGTGAATACCCCAAAAGCTCTCAGGGAATGGAGAAACCTTCAGAAAGGGATCTCAAGAGCTTTGTCTCCCACTTTTGCCACACAAAAAGGGTGCTGTGAAATGGCCTAAACCCATCTGAAAATGTGATTAACATGCTGAGCCACATGGCTGAGCCAAATTACATCCCAGTGCAGGATGAGAGGCTGCAGGGTTATAAACACGAATTTCTGTGGCTCCATCTCTCCAGCTGTTAAGGAAAACACTTGACATTTAGCAGCACACACTCCATTCTGCCCAGAAAATGGAATTATTGCCTCCTCCTGGAGGCCCCTTCCCCTGGGGTCTCTCTCCAGGCCACAGCCACATCCTCTCCTGGGGCCAATCTCTGAACAAACCCTTTGAGGGGATTGTAAAACGCACATTAACAACCCCCCTGTGCAACTCATCTCTCTGCCTGCACATTTTTCAGGGAGGGGAGTGTTTGTTTTGTGGGAAAGACTCCACTGCCTTTAAGCCATTTGTGCAGTGGTAATTTAGGGAAGAGCCAGGGATTGGGTGCAGAGCTGGAAGCGGGTCTGCTGGAGAAGATGGATGTGGGTGAGTGAATACACCAGTGTGTGACACTGGATGAAATAATATGCTGTTCTTCCTCTGCACCTTGGCAACCTTTCCTCTTCCTCTGCTGCTCCTTCTCTCATGTGAGATCAGCCTCAGCCCCCCCTGAGCTGTGTCTGCAGGGTGAGACACGGCCCAGGAACCGCGGGTTTGACTCCAGGACGTCGGAGCTGGGACTTGCTGCTTTCATAACTCAGAAAACACAAAGCTGGAGGAGAAAAAAAAAAAAAAAAGAGCACAAAAATGAGGTTCTGGGGGCTTATTTAGCAGTTGACCCTTTTTTTCAGCACGCTCAGACTTACATTCAATTACATTGCCAGGCAACTGGGAGCCGACTCCTGTCAGCCCTGAGTGGATACCGGGATTAATCCACCATCGCTCGAGATACACACTCACTCACCTTCCCTCACAGCACTAATAGGATTTCTCTGGGCCCGGTTTAATTCAGTAGATGAGGCTGACACTGAATTAAAGCTGCTTATCCTGGCTCATAATAGGGAGGTGAGATCCCAGGGGAGGGGAGGGAGGTGAGGGAGACGCGCGGCCGACAAAAGCAGGGGATTAGAAACCCCGCTGGAGGGGGAGACACCACTGGAAACACTTGGAAAATCCAGTCCAGACCGTTCATTTGCTGTCCCTCAGTATCCAAACATGACTGCAGGAACACAGAGACCTGGGGCAGGCTCTGGGTGGGCCTGTGTGACTCTGTCCCTGTGATCCCTGATTTCCTCAAGGGCCACCAGAGGATGTCCCCAAAGAGATGCTCCAAAGCTCTTTGGATGCAGCCATTGTTTTGTAGCACTTTCCCTGGCACAAACAGATTAAATTTTTAAGTGGGGAAAGGTCTATTAATCTATTATTAATTAATATTGCATATGCTGCCTTGGAGGCAGAGTGGGGCTTTTGAAGCCATCTGGTTCCTCGTGGCTCTGGAGGAAAGCCATTGTGTGTTGTGTGCTCTTGAATATGGTCTGGAAAATGGAGATGTGATGTGGGGAGGATCCAGATGCTCTCTGCCTGCTCCCACAAATGAGGAGGCAGGGGCAGCTGGAGAGCAGCACCAGTCTCACAGCTGCATGTAAGATGGGTTTATCCACTGCTGTACACGGGGTTTGTGAGGAAAAAGGGGATGGAGCAGGGGGTGACACAGGGATGTGACACTGAGCACGGGTGTATTAGTCACAAACAGGCTAAGAACTCCCTGCTGCAACGTGGAATAGCTCTGGGTGTTTGGAGCACTTGACACCAGCCCTGACCCCCAGACACATTCTACTCCACACCGTTAAATCTGCAGAAACAACTAACTCAAACCTTCCCAGGAATAACAAAAACTGAGGGTGAGTGTGGGGTGTTTAAGGACACTCTGACAGAAGACTGGTGTCACTGATCATAAAACACACTGACCATATAATAATAATAATAATAATAATAAACAACAACATTCTCTCTGTTTGACCTTCCTCTGGGCATGGAACCCAAAATATGCTGTTACTCAGCTCATGTTCACCTACTTCACTTTGTTTTTCCTCACAACTGGAGGTTCAGAGATCAGATGCAAACCTCTCAGGGCATTCACACACCCCAAACTATCTGTGGGGTGGAGGAGGTTCCAAGACCCCTCATCATATTGGGGTTGCTTTGGGATACAGGCAGCATGTCCAGGAGTCTGGAGTTTCTGCATGGCCCTGGTGGTTGTGTCTCTCCTGCCTCATTTCCACCCTCCCTGCACATGCTGGGAATGGTGATTTTACCCAAGGCACTTCTCCCTAAATCAACAGGCCAGGCTGCTCCAGAATTATAAACTCAGCATCAGGGAAAGCCTTGCTAGGAGTGGGATTTACATAAACTGTGCACTAAAAACCCCTAATATTTAAAGTGTTATAACAAAGCAGGAAAAAAACCCTCCTCTTTCAAGCTGTACGACAACCTTATGAATATGGAAATTCGCATCCAAAGACAATTTTCTACTGGTTCACAGTAAATATTGAGGCAGAGCTGTGGAGCATTAAGTGGCAGATTTAGGTCCGTATTCATTCCCTTTTATTTATTTATTTTAAATACAACACTTAGAGACCAATTTGGTTGTAACACACCAAACCTATCGAGTATTGCAGCCAGCTGATGGCATTGTTAAATCATACTTATTTTGGCATTTCTTATTGAAAGCAATAGAAGAGCAACCAGTGGTGATAAATTTGTTTGTGGAAAGCAGCACTGCTTGTCAGAGTTGTACCCTGTTGTAACTAGGGCAAAATTACACTATAAATTTACAGGTTTATTGTCCTTTTCCTCATATATTTTTTTTTTGTTAGTGACCTGCTTTTCATATCCCACATTCAGGGTCATCCTGTGCTGTGTCAGGGGGGAATTACTGTCCAATCTGTGGTTCTTGGACATCAGAGTGGGATCCCCTGGGGGAAAATCGGTGCCTTTGCTGAATTCACCTTCTTCTCCCCAAAATGTGGGGCTGGAGTTGGAAGCTCTGACTGTGCAGAGCTCAGGGTGGGGATCCTCACGTGCTGAGCCCGTGGCTCACAAACCCTCTCCACCTGATATATTTAATGGCACGTCGTTGGTTTTATCTCCCATGTTAATCAGATAATATAATTATATATTCGCTCTGAGCCATGATCTGCATGTTTTATCTGCTGGTGGCTGCTCGGTGTCTGGACTCCTTCCAGCACTAATGGCACTCCCATGGCTGCACATTCAGGTGGCTCTTGCTTAATGATGGTTGTTCTCACAAGATCCCTGTGGTGCCAAGGGCTGGAATTAGGTTCCCTTGCAGTCTGCGTGGCAGGACCCCAAAAGAAAGGAGCCCAGGTTTCCAAAAGGGCTTTCTGTGCTTAATAGGCAGGTAGAGAAATGAGTTTCTCAAAGTTACAATGGTGACACACAGCCCTGAGCCTGCTCAGGTAATGGGGGAAAAAAAAAATCAACGAGGTCTCCAGCAACATTTTCTGCTCAGGAGGAATTTCCTCATGGAAAGGAAGGCACTGGAAGGGGCTGCCCAGGCAGGTTTGGAGTCCCCAGCCCTGGAGGTGTCCAGGGAAGGACAGGACGTGGCACTCAGGGCTGGGGGACAAGGTGGGGATGGGGCACAGGGCAACCCTGGAGGGCTTTTCCAACCTCAGTGATCCTGGGATTTTCAAGGACATGATTGCTTTCACCCAAGGTCAGGTGAGAGGTTGATGTGACAGCCAGAATTAGGATCTGAATCCCACTGGCTGTTCCTAAGGAAGGCCTGGTGTGTGTCCCATGGGGGATTATGACCGGATCAGGTGTAACTGGAGTGTTTTGGGATGACACATTTATCAATAGGACACGTGTAACCCCAGGGAATGAATGAGGTGCCTCCTTTCCTGGCACTGGAGCATTGGGAACGTGTGATGCATCCATGGGAGGGGGGTGGGTTATGGATCAGCTGCTGCTTCTGCACCTCCATGTCCCTTCCAAGAGCCTGAAAGTGAAAATTCATAAGTGCTCTAAGCTGTAATCTCTGAGGATTTGTTGCATATGAGGCAATAAACGACTGCTCCAATTGACTAAATGCCACAGCACAGCAGTTTATTTTAATTATGCTACAAAGGAAGGGATATTATTGTTCTTATGGTGCAACATAACAAGGAAAGAAGAAAAGAAAATTGTATCCTGCACTCTCCCAGAGAAAGTTTAGCAGCAGTATATTGTTATCATGGAGGTTCTCAGGGCAGCAGGATCCAGAAATAAAACATGATGAGGGACCAATTTGGAGAGGCTATGCAAAAAAAAAGGAAAAAAAAAGGAATTAAAATATATTGCCTCTCTCACCCTGAGCTGGGAGTGGTTCTGGCTTCTGATACCGAAAAAGGGAATACTGGAAAAGTTTGAGGTTGCCCAGGGTTTTTTTTAGCAGCCTCAGGCAGGAAGGGTTTGGGTGAGGGGTGTGGTTGGTGGAGGTGATGGTGTGTTGGGAGGGCAGGTCCTCCCGCTTCCTTTGGGTCCATCCGAAATCTGGAACGTTCAGGGGATTTCAAATCGTTATCCACAGAAAGAGAAGAATGCAGGGAGCTGAGGGAGAGCCAAGTTGTCCCCATTGCCCAGCTGAAGGGGGTTTCTCCAGCTGCAGTGTTGCAGCAGCACAGGGTGTCTCTGTGTCCTTGATCTCCCTTGATTTCCTTTGCCTTCCAGGAGTTGTTGGGGTTACCTGAGCCTGGCACATCCTGAGCTGTTTGCTGCACCTTGATGAATATCCTCCTATACAAATGATCCTGCCAGGAAACAAAGTGTTTTACAGCAAACCAACCCCTCTGTGGGCTCCCAGAGAAATCCTGCAGTCCAGAGGGAAATGCCTGGAGTGCTCAGCCCCTCCTTGGCCGTGTCCTGCCCGTGTCTCACACCCTCAGCGAGTCCCTGGAGATTTCCAGCACAAGGAACAACAAACCTGCCTGGAATGGAAGCTCCAGCTGTAGGATTCCGTGTGCCTGGCTGCAGCTGAGGTGTGTTTGATTTGGAAATGACTCAGTGTGGGTGCACAAATATTGCCAAAAGCGGAGTTTGTGGCTCACTTGTGCCTCCAGCACAGGATAAAGGGAGGGGAAGCAAACAGTCTGTGCCAGAAGAGGCAGACAGGGGATTGCCTTGGAATGTTTTCCCTGGGATTAGCACAGCAACCTGCAGGTTCCACAGAAACAGCAGTTCCAGCCAACAGGCTGCAGGAATGAAACCCAACCAGCCCCGGTGGGATCTCGCCTGCCAGGAACACCAAAGGGCCCAAGCGGAGCCCCCCGGGCAGCACGAGGCCTCAAATCAGCACCTTGACCAACCCTGCCATCACATATCACACATCACACTCCCAATTTCCTGTGCATTTTTAATGTTTGGTTTTTACTTTCTGAAGGAACCACCTGACTGACTTTTGCCCGGCTTTGTGCTGCTCTGTGTGCCCGAAGTGCCCACGTCTGTTCGCGGCGAGCAGACACGGGTATATTTTTGTGCAGAAGCTGTGGAGTATCTGCAGTAATCCAGCAGCAGGGATTCAATTTCAGATAAAGTGTCTGCTCTTGAAGAGTGAAATGAGTCTCTGCTTTCTGTGCCCCCGAAGTGGAACATCCAGGAGGGAAGTTGGCAGGGGTGACTGTCAGGTTTTTGTCCCCATCTACAGATAAAGACGCGGCGTTTCTGTATCAGTAGCAAATGGCAAGTCCAAAGTGCTTGTCTGAAATCTGGGATACACTGAAGTGAGAGAGACAAGGCTCGTGTGTAGAGCTTCAGGCTCCAAATCCCTTCAGTGAGTTTGGTTTTGTAGTGGAACAAAACCCAGGAGTAGGTGCCATTAGTGAGTCATGAGCTGGGCTTGGGTGATCCTTGTCTGTCCCTTCCAGCTCAGGGTGTTCTGGGATTCTGTAAAAAGAAGGAAAAGCTCTGTATGGAGGGTGGTTAAAAGAAAAAAAAAAAAAAAGATAGAAAAGGAAAGCCTTTAAGTTCATCTTCACTTTGATTTTCTGCAAATATTAGCCCAAACAGTCACATGACAGAATTCAGAGTCAATAATCCTTTTTGAGCTGATTTCTGAAGCGTTTCTGGTACCTCTTCAGTTTGACACACACACAGGGTAAAATTGTGATCCAGAAAACAGGTTGTCAGGGCTTGTTCTGCACCAACAGCACACAACACTTCTGATACCCGAGGCTTTGTTTGTTCTGGGGTGCAGGTGTTGATAAGAATCTCATGTTTAATGGCTGAGGGAGTACAGTCAGAAAGATATTCTCTGGTTTCTGTTCATTCATCACCATGGTGTCCAGCACACACTCCTGACGTGGGAGCAATAAATAATCCTCAGGCAGCTCAAGGAGTTGTGTTTGCCTTGAACTGATCCCAGGCAGAGGAGTGAGACCATGCAGAGATTTAAAAGACCATGGTTTCCCACCCCAAAGTCCTGATTAGCTTTTAGGAAGGGCTTTGCAAAACCAGCCCAGCCAGGACTGAGGTTAACGGGAGAGATGGATCAGCAGAGATCAGCCACAGTCCTGCAAATCTCAGATGTTGCAAGTTCATTAAGAGAGAAAATCAGACAAAACAAAAGCTTTTTTTGCCTGCAGTGAGGTGAAAAGCAGAAGAGGTCGTGGGGAGACCCAGCACAGCAAGGGGCACAGCAACATTCTGAGGGAAAGCTGGCACTGAGAGCGGAGGCAAATTAGTGTGTGGGATTAGCTGGGCCATTAGCAAACACATATATTGCATATCCCTTATTGCCCTTTCTTTTCCAAATCCATGCCATGACACAGCCACGTTTCCTTGGGAATACCTTCCCTTTATTTTCCTCCCATGACTCTTCTGGATGACAGGAGCTCTCCACGAAAGCCTGCAAAGCTCTCAGATCGCGTTGTCACCTTCACACCCCACGTGGGAATTCCCTCTCCTGTGGTGCCTTCAGAACAGTTCCACTGCCATTTGGATTTCCTGGGTGTTTGGATGATGAACACGGTGTTCCCATGAGGCCTCAGGTGAGGATCTTGCAGAGGGAAAAGGAGCCAGCCTGGTCTGGAAACCCAGAGCCCACGGGAGGGGCTCGGGGCAGCATAAACAACCTGAGAGGACCTTTATTAACCTGAGAGGTATTTTCTATTAATGCACATATCATTATCATCCTTTTTGTCTGCTCTTTAAGAAGTGGTGATGAGTTCAGTGATCCAAGAGCCCTGAATTGGGCATGTGCTTCCATTAGCAAAGGGAAACAATTTACTCCCCCCTTGATTTCCCTCCCCGCAGCAGATGAAACACTCCCATAATCATGTTTTACTAAAGCCACGGCTCAAGGTGCACTAAAACAGTCATTTTCTCTGCCTTGATGTGGAGCATTCAATTTAATCCCTATCTTGTTAAGAACAAAATAATAATGAAAAGAAGGAGGGGAGGGGGGCTCAGTTTACCAGGCCACAGCCAGCGCTCAGATGAGTAATTAGAGTGCAGTGCTTTGCCTTTATCCCCACAAAATGAGCGACTTTCATCAGACAAGAAGGAGCTGAGCACTCCAGAGCCTCAACATCAGAGCTGTCACTCCAACTCCAAGCGCTTCCAACAGTCCCATCAAAGGCAGGAGCTCCCACAGCGAGATCAGGAGCTGCACAGCCCCACAGCCCAGCCCTGGTGCTGCACTGGTGAGCCACAAAAAGCAGATTGAAGCTGCATTACAGGAAGGGAACAATAAAAGATTTCCTTATCCCACTTCTAGTCTGATCACACCCCCCCCCACCCCTCCTGAAAGCAAGGAAAAAAACCCCCCACCCAATAAATGGATATTTCGGGTTCTTTGACATTGTTTTCCTGACAGTGAACCGAAGTCGATTGTATTTTTCAACTTTAAACTGAGTCAACTGTTTAAAAGATAAAACATTTCTATTTAAATCTTTACCTGAATTCACCACCCTGAAATTTCTGGAGATACATATATATGTTTTGTCATCAACTGCATAATATTAGAATCAAAGGTAATAAACCCATTGATCTCCAGTAAGACAATATTAATATTACCATATAGCTTTTATAATTAATTTGCTGCCAGATGAAAGGGAAACACTGGGCCCTTTTAATGCTGGTGATTAAAGCAAAAAGTAAACCTTTGAAAGCCAGATTTGCATGTCCAACATGTTGCACTAATTCCAGCAGAGCAGCTGGAAGTTGTTAGTGTTTCTGGAGTCACATTGCAAAGTTTGGGATAAAAGACTTACTGACTTGGGGGGAGAAAAGTCTGATCTGAGGTGGAATGCTGAAAATCAGGGAGGTGCCAGGTTTGCACAACTCCTGTCCCAGCTTTTGTACTGTGTTGCAGGAAAAGGTGGTGCCCACACCTGTACCCCTGAAATGGGTGTTTCCAGGGATTGGAGGGGCTGTGGATCCAGCCCAGCCATTCCCTGTCTGCTCCTTCCTCCTGGCCTTGTGCAGCTCAGCAGAGGGAAATGGAACCAGAGCCTTGATCTGCTACAGGAGAGAGATTCCCTGTGCCCCCCAAACCATCCAGGCTGCCATCAGTCACCCTGCAGATGGCACAAACCCTATGCTACCTGTCCTGGGCATCACTCACAACTGATGCCAAGTCAGACTGGTCCCAGTGGCTCAGGGGGAGCTTGGGATGGGCTGGTGTGACTGAGCAAACCTTTTAACTGCTCCAGGAAATGGTTGGAAAGACCTTCCTGATTCCCAGGTGCAGGCTGAGGCTTAATTAATGAATGCTTGCAAAGCATTTTCAGATCTCAGATGAAAGATCTCACAGAAGAGCAAATATCATTACAAGTGCAATATTTTTAAGGGAGGACTTTGAGGAGTGATTGAAGTTTGCACATAGCTGGGTATCAGTTACAGGGGGTGAACTTAATCCCTGCAGATGTTCCTTGTTATATGGATGTGATGGGGAGGTTTCATGTTTACAAGACTGCTTGTGTCTCTGCCCTTCTAGGAATAATCAAAAACACTAATATTGGACTCAAAACATAATTTGACATCACTCTGAAACACGCTCTCAAAGGAATCTTCCTTCCAGCAGTGAATTCTCACAGTGGTTATAAATTAGTCAAGTTATTTACATCTTTCACTCTCACTTCACTTAATGATAGTCAAATAAAAAAAGCCCTGCAAACTGCTTTTGCTCATGTTTGATTTTCCTTGTATAATTATGCCCTAAAGGCTGGTTCTTTATACCCAGGCTGCAGCCCTTGATGAATGCAGAAAGGACAGAAGGGGAGAAAATATCCAATACTTTATCCTGGGCTTTGATTCCCAAAAAGGCAGCTCACTTACAATATTTTTGGGGAGCTGCTTCCCTTGCCCTGGTGGCTCTGGTATGTCAGTGAGGTGACACCTGAGGCAGGTGAATCTCCAGCCTGTCAAGATTAAGCTGGGTACCAAGTTCCTTATCCTTCCATATTCCCCAGTTTCTCAAAAATGATTCCTGCTGAATCCAAGTGGTATTTTCATCCTGGCATCCTTTTTCCAGTCTATGTGTTCACAAGGAAACCAGAAGCTCTTCGATGTGAGAGGAGAAAGCTGAGAGCAATAACACTGCACTTTTAAAAGAATCTGCAAGTGCTAAATATTAAGTTTTATTATTATTTACACCCTGTGTGAATTTCTGGGTCTTCTGGTTTTCACTCAAACTCCTCTTTCCCTCACTGAAATTTCCACCCTGGTTTTCATGTGAGTTAATGGTACCAAGAGCAGCAGTTGCTGCTTGTCAGAGACCCTTTAACTTCCCCTATTTCCAAATTAGGATGTCATTCTGCTGCCTCCCTCCAGGATAATTTTATACCAGTCTCAGCAAGGAAAAGCTGCTCCCCACCTGGGTCACAGCTTGGAATTCTGAGCCCACCAGTCCTGCCCAAAGCGATGATTCACAGTTTTCCCAGTGCAGAATCAGCACACGCCGAGGTCCAAAATAGAACCCTGCATTTTCCACTTCAGGAAAGCCAGAAAGAAAACAGGCTTTGCCCACTTTTTTATCTGCAAGTGTCTCGTTTGTCTCTCACCTGCTGCTCAGTGTGCAGGGGCAGAACAGCACAGGGAAGGAGCAGAGGGACTCAAGGCATCGTCTTCAATGGGAGGGATGTGGCATTTCAGGTGCATTGAGATGGGGAGCAGCATTCCCTGCATCCTGAACATTCCCAAGGCACTGATGGACTGTGGCAGGTGCCCAAATCCTTCCACCTCTTCACTCACAGGCACACTTGGATGTGGCACCAGGTCCCAGCCAATGTATGAAATCGAGCAAGTCACTGATAGGGATTTCTTTGTTTTCTGGCCATTGTTTCCTCAGAATGGAATACACAAAAATTACATGGCAAAAGCTCCTTATGTGAGGGATTAAAAGTTAAATCTGTTTTTGTTCTAATTTCCTTCTCTTCTCTTTCAACACAACGAGCAAATGAAGCTGATTTTCATCCTGGCCAAAGTCACAGCAGCTTGACTTTTCTGCCTGAAACAGTAGAAATGTGATTTTACTTCACCCAGCCCTTCAGTCAAGCCAAGAGTTCCCAAAGAGGGATTTTACCCGTGTTCAAGGTAAACATTCTTGCAGTTTCCTCTCTGCACCTTCTCGATTGACTCTGAGCACAGCAAAGTTCATTTACAGTGATCAATAGCACTTTACCTCCTGCCTCCACCAAAAAATACCTTGTGCAGTCAATAGCAATTAAAGAGACAGACAGGGACAGAAATATTGATGGAGATGGGAGCAGAGATTTACACCTGCCCACTGTCCCTCCTGAATATGCAGGGGGACAGCTGCTAATGGTGAAATATGGCACTGGGTGAGTGTTCATGGAGGAACTGCCTGGAGAGGGCTGGAGACAAGGGCTGGGGCTGCAGTTTGCTCACAAACACGAGGGGGAATGCAGTGAAATTCAGGGATATTGGTGGGGATCATCGGACGTGGCACCAAACTCCCTCCCTCTGAACCTGGACCTGCAGTTACCTGTGTGCCCTCATCAGTTCAGTGCCAGGACTGGGAATCACTTCCCTCTGCCCAGTTAACAAAATGGTCAGGATCTGCTGGTTTAATGATGCATAAACCCTCCCCCCAGCTGCCTATTAAACAATAAAATCTCCATGAAAGATGTATTTAAGTGCTTCAAATGGCAGAACTGAGCGTTATATATTTATTATCCTCTCTCTGGCTGTCTTTCTCAGAATGACAAGTCTTTAATTTCGAAATCTGTTGACTCTAATGACAGGACCATCACGACATTCTCCTCACCAGCCTCTTTGTAGCAGAGCTGCAGTAAAAAAAAAAAACCAAACCAACAATCCCAGACTCAGCCAAGCGTTTGTGCATCACATTTCAAGCTGCCATTTAAAATGTACAAACATTCCTGAGCAGGGGGAAGAGTCTTTTCTTCTTCCAGCCTTTTTATTCCTCTGTGGGAGCTCTCCCTGCCTGTGCCTTTGACAGCTGAACACGGGTTCTGACTTGTGATCAAAACTGCACGAGAGCTCCGGGGCTTCTCCCCCTCTTCCCTCCCCACATCCCCCTCCCCTTCTCAGACCCCTCTCCAAACCCCTCTCCTGTGTCCCCCCTCAAAGACAGGGGTTGTTGATGAGTGATTATTGCTGCTGTTCGACCTTTGTGACCCAGCCAGGGGCCAGGGCTGGGATTGGGAGCTCTTGGGAATCCATAACCCCCCAAATGGAAGTGCAGGTGGGGGGGAAGGAGTGGGACTCGTGGGTCCTGGTGGCCTTTGGGAGGCAGCAGAACCAGCAGTTGTGAGGCTGCAGAGTCTCAGGGAATGGGGTGTGTGGATCTCACTGGGCTTTTTCAAGGCTCTGCAGGCTCCACCTAAATATCACTGCTGTCCATCTTCAGAAAGCCAGCCACAGGATGCCTTTATATTTACTCATGTGGCATCATAACTCCAATATAAAGCCACTGCCTTAAACATGCATCCCACATCCATCTGCTCCCTAACCTGGGAGTGGGGGAGCTCAGGGGTTGCATTTTGGATCTGCTCCTGTCTGTAGCAACCAGCCTGGCTGATGCTGTGCAGCACTTCTTCCCAAAACTCCACGTTCAGTTTTCTTCACTGAAATCCCTCTCGTGTTTGTCTGGTGCGAGCTGAGACAGGTAAAACAAATTAACGAGATCTCCCCTCATTGACAGCGGGATGAAATCTTAATGCCACTGCCTGGGAGCTGCTGCAGCCTCTGCTCTTCTTGTTCAGGTCCTGATGCAGTGAAAAGTCCCATGTTTTTTCCATGGGAGAGGCAGGAAGTTTCTCTCTCTGCACAGGGGCCAAGTCAGTATTTTGTTGGATCGTGTGTGAAATTTGGGTCATCAATTCCAGACCTTTTTTATTTTATGAGTCCCTGCATTGTGCTGCATTCCCTGGATTGCCCTTCCCACCCCTCTGGAGTGGTTTGATGCCAGGAGCACCTGAGGAAGGGGTGGCCCGTGGGATGTGCTGTGTCCCAGCCCAGGGTGGGTGTCCTGGTGGAGCTGTGACCTCTCCCTGGAATTCCGGGATCCCTGGGAACGGGTGACGCTGGAGGGTGGAAGGGCAGCCCCTGCTGGGGGATTTGCAGCCCCCAGAGTTGCCATCCAAGCCTGGCTGGATTTGCCACGGATTCCACCTCGAGGGGGGAGCTCATTAACAGAACTTCATTGACACGGTGCCATCGTGGCACCTCCACTGACACACAATCACAGCAGCAGCAACGTGAACAACAACAACAGCCTGCTCTGTCACCCAGAACCCTCCTCACACCCTGCCCCAGCTGATCCCCCTGCTCAGCTTTCCTGGCTCAAAGCTAAGCCCGTGTTTTGTTATTCTCAGATGTGTCTGAGCTTATTGCTTTCCTCAGTCTGCTTGTCTTCGACTTTTAAAATCTAAATTTTTCATTTTAACTTAAATTGTGTTTTATGATATATTTATATACTTTTCAACTAACTTTTATACTTACAGGCAACCAATTACTGTTCCAGAGGAGCCCAGAGTTAATATTTTTGGGTTTGAAGCTTCACTTTATTTGAGACTATATAAATAAGGTTCTCATGAAGTATTTATACACCCTAACCCAGCTCTGGGAAGAAAACAAAAGCAATGAGTAAATAATGAAGAATCAGATTTGTGCTTTTTCCATTTTCAAAACATTTCAAAATCTTTAAATTCTTAAAGGCAGAGAAAGGCTTTGTTGTGCCATGAACCCCCATCTCATTCAGCACTGGGGGGGTCCTGCATTTGTCAGCTCTGCTTTTCCCAGGGAGGGGGTTTTGTTGGAGAGAGTGGTGTTGGATTTTGCCCATCACCTCCAGCCCTTTCCTGCAGCAGGGAGAGCTGAGCTCCCAACCCCTTTCCAGAATGGGACTTAAAATAACCCAAATTCATCCCTGTAAACAACAGCCACTCTAAGCCAGGTAATTATGTCTCCTCGAGATAATGTCATTTGCATATGCATTTATAACTCCACGAGTGTTCTTGGAAACTTTAATTAAAAATTAGGCTTTCATTTCCATGATTTTGTCCCTTTCTGCTACTCCCACTGTTTTTTAATTTTATTTTAGGGCTCCTTCCCCCACAGAGGGTTTTTTTATGACCCTTCAATGCCTTCTAAAGACATTTATCCCTCAGGCTCTGAGCGTGATTTGATTTCTCTCTTCCCCACCTCTTTTCCGTTCCTGGGTGTAACACTGGGCCATGACTCAGCACATTCCCAGCCCCTAAAAAATCAGATTTCAGTGGCTCTGATGACCCCTTGTTGTGCTGGGATCAATAACTGGGAGCCCCTTCACCCCTGGGTGTGTGGGGTGACTGGCACGAATCCCTGGGAGCACCTGGAAATCCAATAGCAGGGCTGGGTGGAGGGGCCATTCCTGCTTGGAATACCAAAAGGGGTTGGGTTTTTTTATTTAGGCTTTTCCACCTTGCTTTGCACAAATGGCTCTTCTAAAAAAAGAGAAAAATATGTACAGGAAAACACAAGCCAAGTCTTGGTGTAATTCGCTGTAGGTTCCTTCAAATGTTTCCTTTCCAATTCACATTACAGTTATTTTTGCCCTTTAAATGATGCTAATTAATATTTTTACAGAACCTTGAGGCCGGTGCTATTGGTGTTTTATGCAGAAATATTCTTCCCAGGTTCTTGTTTTTGGGAACCTTCACTCCAGCTGGATGAAACCTGTCTTTGTTAAAAAGCACAAACACCATTTTTTATCTACCAAGGGTCACAGTTTTACTTCCTCTCTACAATTCTAATGCAAAGTGGTTTGTTGTTTTTTTTTTTTTAAGACAACCTTTTACTCCAATGGCACCTTGTTAATGTGTGCTCTAAAAAAAAAAGCTTCCCTGCTTCATTCAGCTCTGTCCCAGCCATTTCGAGCCGTTCCACGTCCACTGCTCTGGGGAAGGAAACTCTGGTTGGGTTTTTTTTGTTTTCCCCTAAAGTGAGGAAAACTGTAGAGGCATAAAGAGACACAGTTCAGCTGCTCTTCACATATTTCATTTCTGCAAGGCTGGTGCAGCTCAGGACTCCACACCAATTAAAAATAAGTGAATTACAAAGAAAAATCAGCTGTGAGGACACATTGGACTAATTGGACTGGAAGGGGAAAAATAATAAAGTGGATACATATTTTGAGAAGTGCTCCCAATAAATAAAAAGGAGAGACACTTTGCAGCCTCTCCATTTTTGCTTTATACAGAGTGATGCTCAAGGCAGGGTGATTCATGTGATGAAAGAGGGGATCTGAGCAGATAATAGTTTGCCAATTCCCCGAGCTGCTTGCAGGACACAGAAGGTTGTCCAATTAATCCCTCTTGTTTGGATTAATCGTGCCAGTCTGTTCTGCAGAGGAAGCAGCAGCCAAACAAGGGCAGAAGAAATTCCTCACAGGGGGGATTTGACTCAGGAAAGAACTCTGGGCTGAATCAGTGTCCAGAATTCATGCAATGATATTCACAACCAACCCAAAGTCCTTCCCATTTGTGCCCTTGCACACACACAAACAGATGCACATGTGGATTAATATAAAGACCTGGAGCAATCCTGAGCTGCTGAATATTTGATGAGCCTTTGGCAGGTCAGTCCTTATCGATGTTCCTGGCTGGGGCTCCTTCACAGCCATTCCCAGCTAATTGCAAAGGACCCCAGAAGGTCCCCAGCCCTCAGAGGGAAGAGTCAGGAAAATATCCCCTTGGGACCACAGAGGGATGAGAGAGAGATTGCCTTGGGTGCCAGACTGTCATAGAAACCATAATTACATCTCCTTACAAAGGAGAGTAATTCCTAATGGCATCTAATTACAAAGGAGGGTAAATGATCAGCAACTACTTAAATGCACCTTAAATTTATTCAGAGAAATAGGACTGGGAGTTCAATCCCCAGAGGTGAAGTTTTATGCAGGGCCAAGATCAGTTATCCCTGGTTTTTTAGTTCCAAAGTGAAGACATGGCTTATAAACAGGGAGGTAAAGTCGAGGTTACTGAGCCCTGTGTGGAAATGGAGGTGCTGCAGAAGCTCAAGGGCATTCATTGCCTTGTGAGATACCAACAAAATCCAGGGAAGTGCTTTAATTTAAGGGCCTTTGCCCTCATCCTGATCCCTCATTTCTGCCCATCCTTCCTCCCAGACAGGCAGAGATTTGTTTTAAATACCCCTTTATCTGTAATTCCTGCTGTCTGAAGGCTGGTGGGGCAGCCCAGAGGAGAATAAAGTCCTTTTGGGGCAGGGGCTGAGTTTTCCCCTGAGAATTCTTGTCTCTTCACTGCTCACATTGGTCCCAGGGAGGGAGCAGTGGGGGAGATTAAAGGTCATTAAGTGCTGGAGCACTGCAATTATCTATTGCTCTTCTTTCTGCCATAAACACACATCTGGGAGTGTGTCTGGTGCATCTGCTGTAGGTATGTAACAGTGACTGAATTATGGGCCTTCCAAACTCATTCTGTCAGTTTGTTATGGAAGAAATGCACAGTGTGAGTCCCTGTGGTGGTACAGTTGTAGATATAAATGAGATTTTCTGCATTTGTTTTGCACTACAGATGGTTTAAGCAACACTGGGACAGAGCCTTGGCTGGCAGCTGCCTTTGTAGGAGGTACAAATGTTGGTTGCAGCAGAAGGATTTGTTGTTAGCAAATGGATGTAGAACTTGCCTGCAGAGGAAATAAATGTCCATTCTGGAACGCAGCTGTGAGAAAAGAGAGAGGACTCCATGTAGATGTGGATTTGTCACTTTGCAGTGCAGCCCTGAATTATTTTGAAAAGCACCAAGTTGCTTTAAATAAAAAGCCCTTGAGCTGGTGCTTTCCAAAACTTTGGGCTTGTTGCTCTGTTTTCCTTTGTTTCTGTCCCAGAGCAGTCTCAGCCCATCCCTCCACCTCCCTTTGCTTTCCCCAGAAACTGAAATAATTACTGTGACCTTTCACTGTTCCCTAATCAAGAAGAGCTGGTTTTTGAATCAGTAATACTGAGGTGTGGTATGAGGCTGTTTTAGACCTGTGTTCTGTGCTTTGGGTGAACCCCAGTGCACAGTGTTTGGGGTACAATGCAGCCACCCCTCCATGTCTGCACCAACACCCCAAATTAAACCCTCTCCGAATCCAAAACGCAGAGCCAATACATTCAGGAGGCAAAAAGATTTCACATCCCTCCCATTATAATCAGCTCTGGAGAGAGGCTGGTAGGTAACAAATTACCTGCACAATCTTTAACCCCAATTACCTCCTCCTTGTGCTCATCCATAATTGTCTTCCCTGAAAACTCTTTCTTGCTGAGGAGGTGCATGATGAATGGAAGTTGTGCCTGTCATTGGACAGCCCCACGCTGATGAATCGTCTGAAGGCTCCAGTTTCCTCAAACACAGGTAAAAACAATCTGTTCAGACACCACATCATCCCCCTGAGCTCCTCCCCCCTCGTGAGAACACCCCAGGGAGGACAAAGGAAGCCCTGATGTGGAACTTCCCAATGCCAAGTCATGTTAAAAGACACTGGAGGGGGAATGAGTGTGACAAGGAGCAGTTGTCAGTTATTACAGTGCTGACCTGCACCAAATTGCTTTGGAGCAGCAGCCCTGGTTTTGAGGTGAGGGCTGCAGTGGTACCCAAGCTCAGGTATTTCGAAGTCCTGGGTCAGAAACTCTTGATGGGTTTGTTTTATAAGCGAGCTCTGGAGCTCAGCTGCTGTCTGCACACTCTCCTGTGAAGTGATGAGGGTTAGAAATACATCCCTCACTGAAAACAACCCTGGGATGGATGCTCTGCCTGGGAAATGGGGACTCCCAGCTCCTCCATGGGGTGTTGCCAGACAAACCAGCTGGTTGGGAGCCCCAAACTGGGATAATGTGGGACAGCAGGACGTGACTGCCAACCTGCAGCTGGTGCTGGGACAAAAGGGAGGGGGAGAAAAAGGGGGAGAGTCCCAGGCTGGGGGGACTCCTCAGCTTTGTCCTCCCTGTGGAAGGTGAGCAGGCTGCCTGTGCAGCCCGAGCAGGGCTTTTAAACGTGTAATTCCACCTCGTGAAATGATGATGGCTGCACTAAAGACATCCAGGTGATCTATGGAACTATGGCTTCAAATACAATAAACCAGAAAATAGAGTGGAAGTGTATGGATTTTAGCACAGATACAAAAGCAAGTGCTGCTGTGATGGATGGCATTGAGCTGAATTGCTGGAGCCTGGCAGGGAATGAGCCCAGGCTGCTTAAGGGGCAGCATTTAATGTTGCTAATTCTCCTCTTCTGGTCTGTTTGCACAAATCCTGCAGTGTGAGGAAAACAGCTCATCTCTGTTTTCTGATGTCTGCATTGACTGTGGAAGCAGGGAGTCAAAAAAGGCCTTCAGCTGTGTGTGACACTCCTGTTGTGTCCTGCTCTCTGGGCAGGGCAGTGGCTTGGGCAGGGGAGGATCTCTGCATCTCTGTAACTCCCCCTCTCTTCATGGAAGCTCTTTTTCCTGGCTTTCTAGTGCTCTTCATGATCCATGCAAAGCCTCCTGCTGCTGGGATTGGCAGTGTTGCTCCTCAGACCCTTGGGATGCAGCATCAGTGCCCGGGGGAGGTGATGGGGAGGGAGGAGAGGAAAGGAGGGGCACATCTTAACCCTGTGTTTGACGTTGTATCTGTGCATGTGCCTAAAAAAAACCAACCAAGGGATGACCTTGAAGAGGACAGATATGAACTGGTGCTGATGTGTTGAGATTGGGGTGCTCAGGCTGGTGTGGGAAGGTGGAAAACACAGTCCTGGCATAAGTGCAGGAGGACCAAAGCTGCTGGATCATTGAATCCAAAGGACACCAGAGTGCCTGGGGGAGCAGGGAATCAGCAAAGCCCTTCCTGGAGTCCCCACGATGATCCTCTGCCCAGCCACACAGCAGCTGAGAGCTTTAGTTTGAACTTTGGGAGAGAAAAATAGCAAAACATCGTGCCAGATTCATTACGACTTTAAATAAATGTCACCAGTGCTAACGAGGAGAAAGTGCCCCATTCACTGTGCAAATGCAAACACTGCTGCCTGCCTGCCTCAGGTGTTTGTTTTCCAAGAGTAAACAGAGGTAACTGTGCAGTGGAGGTGAGTTGTGCTGGTTAGATCAGCAGGTCCAGAACACACGTGGAAATATCTCCAAGTAACTCATCCTCACGCACGTGGTCACTGCCAGTGGCAGTGATTTTCCTCATCCTGGCGCTTGGAAGGGTCGGTCCAAGTGTTCTTCTGGAGTAAATGTGGTCCCTCTGGATCCCAGTGACTCCATCTGGGCAGTCCCAGGTGGGTTCTGTGAGGCTCCTCCCAGAACTCTGCTCCATCTATGATCCCAGAACAGCACTGGTGTTGTTTTCCTCGTTGGGAATTTGCTGTGCATTCCTTGATGCTCACATTGACACTGGGGACAGCAGGGTGTGACACGTGGGGTGTGACACATCAGTGTCTGGGGGCTGTCAGAGCTCTGAGCTTTGCTCCCATCAGTGCAGTGAAAAGCAGCATCACCCCTTGTGTAAAACCCTGCTTGGAGAAATGAGCTGTGAAGGGGCTTCCAAGCCACAAGTGCCATTTTTCCCTGTTTGGAACTCCTTTTCCAGAGCTCTGCCCTCCCCGTGGAGCCCAGGCTGGGGTGACCACCCACTGCAAGAGCTGCAGGGATTCCCTGGGAAGCTGATTCCCTGTTCCACCCTGAGCTCTGCCCGCAGCATCTCCAGCCCTGAGTCGTTCTGACATCCAGCCACTCCAAGAGGTTCTCACTTGGCTGCAGTGCTGCTTCCCAGGAGCTCAGAGCAGAGCTGGAGCACTGCAAACATGGATTGCAGCAGCAATTAAATCACTGCTGTCCACAGCCATCACTCCCAGCTGGGCTGTTTGCCCGTGACAGAGGGGCTGATGGAGTGACTCTCTGCATTACACTCAAATAACTCCATCCCACTCCTCCAGGGGCTCACTGGGCATCTCCCAGCCCTGCAGGGCTTTGGCTTGGCTCCCTCAGAGAGGATGGATTTGAGCTGGCACCTCACACAGCCAGGCTGGGGTTGCACATTCCGGATTAAAACCAAACCCTTGTGCTGGGCGAGTCACACAGCACTGAACTGGGAGCAAGGGCTCTGTAAGGGGACAGGGACAGAGCTATTTACTGGGAATAACATTCCTCACCTGCATTTGGAACGTGCTTTACAAGGTTCTTCAGAAGGATGAAACCCACAGGAGCCCCAGGTTTCTTGAAAACCTCGCTGTGAACTTCCAGGAGAACACAACTGCAACTGGAAGTGAGGCGGGAGAAACGAGGAATGAGGGCTGGGAAAGCACGACAGGATGGTGGGAATGCTGTTGGATTTCCCCCCCTCTCTCTGGGATTTTCCACAGAATGAGCAGCAGAACAGCCTGCACTGAAATGCTGGTGCCCCAAAATCCCCCAAAGGAGACAGATGAGGCCGTTCCCTCAGCACGGGGTGGGTTGGTGTGACCCTGCAGGAGGTGACAGGGCTGTGCATTTGGTCCTGTCACTTCGTGTCTGAGGGAAAGAACAAGCAGAGCCTGCAGCATTTGCAAAATAAACATCTCTGAGACCTGGGAACCAGAGAAATGTCACAAAACTCCGAGGAGGTGCCAGACAGGGAGATGTGCTGTTCGGTTTGTCCCCACGGGGTGAGCAGGGACAAGGGTGCCTTTCCAGACACCCCTTCAGAGCCTTCTGCCCTGGGATGATACCCCAGACAGCAAAGGGTCTGTGCTGCAGGGAAACATCCCCCTCCTGGAGCCCCCTCAGTGT
>JAWWLV010000065.1:2696991-2710243 GCA_035041135.1 Platyrinchus mystaceus | reverse complement strand
TGCCCTGGGATGATACCCCAGACAGCAAAGGGTCTGTGCTGCAGGGAAACATCCCCCTCCTGGAGCCCCCTCAGTGTGGAGAAAGAACAGTGCAAGAGCAAATGGGTGATTTCTGATACCTCTGTGAGGCTGGAACAGGGCAAACTCGAGGGCAGGTGCTCAGTGAGTCAGTAAATAGGATCAAATAATAAAAGATCTTATGGACATTTCTGCAGCTGCAAAAGCTCTTAAATATCCACAACTCTGTCATTAAATATTGGAGGAAACAACTGGGGGATAGATCTCATTTTGTCCTCTAGACCATCATTTGTGGGAGTGCAGGTCAGATCCCTCTGGATTCCTAAATAAATCCACGAGGAGCCTTGCTGAGTGTTTGGGCCCAATCTCCAAAGCCAGATTTATCTGACGCAGCCCTGGGTTTCTTGGAGGATTAATTCACTTCATCATAACTGTTTTCTGCAAGCATTTTAATCAGCTGCTAATCCCCAGCTCTTCAGTCACATTGGCTAATTAAATCAAGTTTATTATTTTTAAGTGTTCCTTCGAACCCAATGACCCTTATGGGAATGGGGGAGAAGGTCTGTGGAATGTCATAGTGGGATCCTTCTCTTTTGGGAGCTCCTCTGTGACTTTTCCTGAACGTCCCTGTGACAGGCTGTTTGTGGAACACCCTCTTTTCCTTCTTGCTGTGCGGTTTGGGAACTGCTCTGCTCACAGGAATCAGGCTTTGGATGAACTGTGGAACTAAAGAGCTGTAAAGCACCGGAGGAGGTGGAATGGAGTGGAAACACCCCCGTGGTTTAAGTCCAGCACAGTCAAAGGCCATCACAACTGTATCAGCCTCATCCTTGGGAAAGGATGGACACACTCCATGGAACATGACTCACCAAAAAGATTAATAAATCCTGCAATTGTTCTGCCAACACTTTCCCAGGCAACAGAACAGGACCACTTGCTCTGTAGCAACAGCAAGGCTGGAATTCCAGTCTGAGGCCTCTCAGTGATCTACACACGATTCCATCCCACTATTCCTCAATTATTTGTTTACTGCTTCTTAAGAGAACTCTGTGGCACCAGCAGGAGCTCAGGTTTAATTAAATATGCCAATGGTTCTGTACACCAAGTCACTCTCCTGCCAGCATTAATGCCACTTACTGGCTGCAGCAGCACCAATACCCAGGGTTTAACTCTGCAAATGGAACATTTCTGCACTACTGGAGAGCAGGGGGTGAATAAGTGAAACCAAGTCATGAATTAAGCAGAACAAAAAACAACAACTGTTTCCAGCATTAATGTGCAGTGTAGGAGACTCCCAAAGCATATCAAGTGAAGCTCATCAGGGAAACCCTACCGAGCCCCGACTCCTCGAAGAGCAGAGAGATTATTCTGTGTAAGCCATCTGAAAGGTACTGCAACATAATTAGTTGTTCAGAGTTGTAGGAAGCTGCTGCCAATTCTTCATGGATTTCATTGGTAATTTGCCTCAGGAGCGTGGAAGCTGCTTCAAAACCTGTTTGGAGTGAATTCTACAGAGGGAAGGCTAGAAATGCCCATGGGAGGCTGGGCAGCGTTGGCTGAGCTGGGACAGCCACTCCTGCCTGGCTAAAATGGGAATAAAAAGGGGTTTTTCCTCCATTTGGGGCATTTGGAGACCACTGGCTGGCTGTGAGGGTGGAACTGCCTGCTCTGAGTGGGCTTTGCTCCCTCACTGCTCCTCCTCCTGCTGTTAATGGGTTTCTCTGATTACATTCCTTGTAAGGTGCACCCAGAGAAGTCACTTATTAAAATTCTCTGTCCTTCCTTTTTAAATGCCTGCCTTATTAAAAGTGTAATTGTTCAAGGGGAAATGAAGCCCTGGGAATTCTATTTATTTACACAGCCAGAACTAAAGCCTTCTGAAGTCAGGGGGAAATTTTTCTCTTCATCTCAATGACTTTTGCATCAGACCCGTAAGATGCAAGTAGAGACAACTTCAAACCCTCTAAATTGTTTTCCTGTGCAAGGTGATCTTCAGTGGCTTGGGGGGGACCCACCTGCTCTTGTGTTCAGCTTGAAACACACTGCAAAACATCCTGGGCAAAATGAGACCAGACAAACCTGCAGGTATTAAAAAAAAAAAGGCTTTAAAAATGGAAAAGGAATTGTGGAATACAGATAATAAATGGGAGTTAATGTATTTGCATTCATAGCCCTGCCAGGTTTTAACATCCTTTGTTAAGCACTGTCCCAAAGGGCCACAGTGCAGGGGGAGGTTGTTGCAGCTGGTTCTGACTCTTGATGCTGTTTCTGACCTAAATCCTAGTTTTTGCAAAAGTTCATTCTTATTATTTTCTGAGGAGGTTTAAAGGATTACCTGGTCCCCCACGTCCTCCATCCATTTTTCCTGCTGGATCCAGCTGGAATTCTGCCTCAGCAGCACAGAAGTTTGTGAGGAAACAGAGGAAACTCCTGAAATTAATTGACTTCAGCTCCCCATCGCCCTCCAGACACGGTCAGATGCTCAGTTCCTTTCCTTCCTCTCCCCCATGGACCATCTTGGAAATCTTGGCCACTGTGTTTGTTTCTGAGGATTTTATCCTGGTCCTTGAGAGTGGGAGCACTTATTTCTGGTTTTATTCACAGCCCCCAGAACTGAATGTGCTCCTCTCTCCCACAAACATTGCAGTTGCTGGGGACAGAAGGACTGTCAGGTCTGGGGGTGTAGAAGGATTTTGAGATAAGTTTTACCTCTGGGAAATCTCCAGGTATTCATTATGTTTCTGGAATACTTGTCCTCCCCTTTTGCTCATTTCTAGAGGGAAAGATAACACCTCTCTTTCATTAATGAGCCTTCTTTTATCTAAATTATTTAAATACAAGGCAAGGATCTCTGCTCGTTCTCCTTCAATATAGGCAGTCCTATACTGAGGTACTAAGGACACTTCTAAATGGGATTTAATAATATAGTAGGACATTTAGCATATATTAATTAAATATCAGCAGATGGTAAGGAGAGCCCTCGCTGAGAGTGAATAAGTACAGAGAAATATAACTGCCATGTAATTAAGCAAAGCTGCTGAAACAATGAAGGTGCAATTACTTTTTTATTAACACATTACACTCACATGCAAGGCTGAGGAATTTAATTACTGCCTAACTCAGCTCTGGAGATGGGGCAGGTACCCAAGTTCTGAGCGTGGTGGAGATGAGGAGTGTGGAGGGGTTGGGGATCTGCATCCTGTGGGTTGGGGATCTGCATCCTGTGGGTTGGGGATCTGCATCCTGTGGGTTGGGGATCTGCATCCTGTGGGTAGGTGAGTTCTGCCAGTCCAGCAGCCCTGGGTGTGGGCTGGGCTTTGAGCTGGGTGTAGGGCTCAAGGGGACCAAGGCAATTCCCCTAAATCAGCCTGAAAACTGGTGTTAAATGGATCTAAATCACTGGAGTGCCACAGAAATCAGGGGATGGGATCCCAGTGACAACCACAGCTTGGGAGTTTTGCCAGACCACAAAAAAAAAAATAAAACCACAAAGAAAAAGGGAGATTTTCCCTCTCCTCAGAGCAAAGATGCCCTCAAACTTCACAGTCTGTGTCCCCAGAGCCCAATCCTGTTCCACATCACAGATAAACCACAAACAGAGAGGTGTATAAATCTCCTCGGGATTAAAATTCAGCTCCTACAGAGAACGCCATAAAGTCCTCAGGGACCTGTGAGGATTTGGGTTTTCCACCCCATTTTAAAGCCTCTCGAGCTCTGCAGGAGGACCTGAGTGTCTGCACTCCAGAAAGGTCCCTGTCAGGGATCCAGGATTGTGGGTCTGGTTCTCCCGGGTCATTAGGTGGCAAAACTAATGATCCCACCAGCCAGCTGAGCTGTGTCCCCTGAGACAGGAGTGGGCACATAAAGCTAAATTAAACCCTTAATCCTGCAGACACCTTTCCCTGAAAAATCCCCACTCGTGCATTATTCCAGGGAAAAGCATTACTGAGCTGCAGAAGCAGGTCTGTTAACTTATGTTGGTGGAGCTCCTGTCCTATTCAACCTGACATAAAATGCCAAGAAATGGCCAAGAATGACATTTAAATGCATGGAATCGACAGACCTACCTCTAGGTGTGGGTTTGTTGGGTTTTTTTCCTAAATAATAATGTAAAGCTGCATTTGCCATCCAATTCTGCTGCCTTAAAGTACCTTGTTTGACATTTTACTGTGATGAGTGAACCTTTAACAAGGTCATTAGCTTTGAAGGATTTGCCTCCTGGGACTGTGGAAAGCAGTTTATTCTAAATAGCTGGGAAAAGAGGAGGAAATATAAATAAAAATAACACTGTGTAACTGTGAGAGATTTCATTTGTAAAGCACATAAAGTGAACGTCTCCGAAAAAAAATAATCCAGCCCTTCAAGAGCACAGCAGCCATTGAAATGAATAAATCTGGCCACACCAGAATAACTTCATAAAAACAACAATGAAGGCCCTTGAGGTGGCTGTGATGGAGGAGCCACTGAGTGCAGGGAAGCTCTGTGTGAGCTCTGAGCTCAGAGGGAGGGAAGGCTCAGGCCAGAGCAGCCCCTTCCTGCCCCCATTTCCCCCCCAGCATCCAGCAGGAGCTGAGGGATGGAGGGTCACTCAGTGCCAGGGATGACCAGGCTGCTGCAGGTCACAGTGCAGATCTGCACAGGAAGAGAAGATGGATAAAGCAGTTCCATGTCACTGGAAATTGAGGTTGTACCTGCTGAAATCCCAATGTTTGGAAGTCAATAGGGTCGTGTAAATGGGCTCTGTTACTGCTCTCTTCATAAATCCCTTCATCACTGCTTCCTTTCCTCCTGTGGGTGTCAGATTTATGTCCAGCCCTAAACTTGGCTCCTCCAGCTCCCAGGGACAGGCTGGACTCCTCAGCATCAGACCACTGCAACTCCTCTCCTTCAGCTCTTCCTCCCCTCTAAAAAACCCACCCTGTTGGAAACCCTTCCTCCCTTTCCCCAGTGGGTTCCACTCAAGTTGTCCCCAAAGCATTTCACAGGCTGGGCAGGTGAACTTGCAGGTCCTGCCCTGGCTGTATCTCCAGGAGTCATCTGCACTCTGGGGCTGTCACAGCTCCCTGACACCCTTCTCTGCTCTGGGGCTCCTCTTTCAGCCCCAAATGGAAGGGCCAGGGTGTTGCTGACAAACCAGGTGCTGTAAAGGGAGATGGAATGAAGCAGGACAATGATTCCCTTCCCCTGGAATGCTCCACTGTAACACATGCTATGGGAATTTAGAGCTGGGAACAGAACCCTGGAATCCCGTTCTCAGTAGCAGAGAAACCCCCTTGTTGACCTGGGCAAGGGGAAACAGGTCCTGTGTGAATATTTTTGGCAAGCAGTGACACCAAGTTCTGGATCTACACTCAGGAGTAATTTGTCCCTTGCTAAGCTAATCTGCAGCAATCTGGACAAACCCATACAAAGATATAATGCACCGGGATAAAAGTGGATTTAAGATGAGCATAATCCAGTAAATGGACAACAGAGTGAATTCCATTTAAAGTGGGGACACTGTGACTGCTCCTGTGTGTCTCTGTCAGTACAGGAGCTGACAGGGACTGACAGCAAAGTATCACAGAGTGAGATCAGGGAAAGGCTCCAGAGGAAGTGCCTGAGACATCTTTGTCATCTTTGCATCAGCACCAAGTGCAGACCAAAGCAAACAGTCATTTCAGCCTAATTGGCTGCATATCACACTAATTGCACTGTTTAGTGAGTTATTATCAATGAACACTACAAGAAATTTTAAGATATTTATTGGCTGCATATAGCACAGGAAACATCTTCTGTTTAATACACAAATATGTTGCCCCTTATCTCTTGTTTCACAAGGGATTTGTTTAACCAAGACTCTGCCTGATATGAGCAGTCTTTTAAATTGAAAAATTGCAATTCATTCCCCCACAACTTCGATACAAGTCTTATCAGCAGGAGGAAGTGACAAAAACATATCTCTTCTCTGAGACAGAGTAAGGATTAGCTGAACAGCAAAAGGGGCTTCATTTTGTATCTCAGGAACGAGAATAATGGGCAAAAATCTTTGAGCTTTGTCCTTTTTTGAGAGCAGAGGTGCAGACAAAGGGGCTGGTGTTACAGTCAGGTTTGCCCCACTTATCAGCAACATTGATTGTTAAATTTGGCAGTGGAGTCACAACCTGTGGCACTGCCCAAGAGCTCCTTTACTCACCACACTGACTGCAAACCCAAACACTGGGAAGAGGAAAGGCCACAGGGATATTTGCTCCTTGGCTGTGCATTTCCATTGAGCTACAGGCACAGCTGGGCCAAAATAAGCCCCTCTGTAGTTTGTAGGTACAGGCACGTGGTTTAATCATTAAGGGGATCAATGTGGGGGGATTTATGATTTGGCTGGATGGAAAATTTGTTGAATGACACTATGAAATACTCTTTAATAATCAATATGTGATGGGAAGCTGCCTGAAAGTGTAAAACTCTCCAGGCCAGCTCCAAACCCTTGAATTTAGCAGCTCCTAAAAGGTGTGGCAGCTCCGTGTAAAGAGCAGCACAGTTTGACACCCGGGGGTGTTAAATCTCCTCTCTCAGCCACCGTGGGCAATGAATTAAGTGTGAAAATTGGAGTAGTGTCCTGGCAAGAACAGGAGCTTGTCACACTCCTTCTGACAAGAGCCTGGCTGGGATCAGGGCAGCTTGGGTGCATTTTTTGCCCATGGAAAACCTCAACTTCAGAGACCAAAATGGAAGTGAACTTGTAAATTTTTTTTGCAAAACGCTCTTCCTTCCAGTACAATCAGTGTTATTTTTACCTTAATTACCACCATCTTTGTTATTCAGTAACCTGTGTGAAGAAGAGCACTTAGCTCTGCTCCTCTGAAAGGTATTTAGTATTTAATTCCATCATGCAGAACTGCTTCACAACTCCCCGATTTTCCGAAGCGTTTTACAAGTGGCCCTGCCCTGGCACAGACCTCCCCATCTGTTTACTGGAATAATAATAAGCATTTTTATTCCAGTGGAGCCCTTTGTCTTGCTTGGTCTCTGCACAGAACCATCTGCTCTGGATCTTCTGGCTCTCAGGCTGAGCTTTTCCCCAGCCCGACCCCAAAATCTCCGCTGTGCCTTTGCCCTGGCAGAGCTGCAGGATGAGGGAATGCCACATGCCAGGCAGCTTTGTGACAGCAGGGTGTGACACCGGAGTCAGGGAAAGGGGTTGGTTTCTTTTCCCTGAATATGACTTGAATTGCTGATTTATTTTGCAACGAGGCAAAGGAGGAGCTGGCAGGAAACCTGTGTGGTTTGAAAAGTCACTTCTTGATCAGCTGGAGCAAGGAGGGGAATCTCTGGATCAGAAGGACTGTTTGGGCTGTTTGTTCTCCCCACTGATTTTTAGCTCTTTTCCAGGAGGGTAAAATGCAGTACCTGAGCTCGGCAAAGCCAGGGAAGGGATCCCTGCACTGGCTGCATGAGGGAGAGCTCGATGGTAAATGAATTGTGGGTGTGAATTGCCCCCTATTCACCGCCAGGCTTTCAGCAGAAATCCTCCTCGGGCTAAATCACATTATCGCAATCAAATTAAAAGGAATGTGATTTCTGCAGCCAAACCCACTCAGTCTCCAGGCACCCCTGGAGCTCAGCAGGGCTCCTGCAGCCCTGGCTGATCCCTGCTTTGACACTGGAAGCTCAAAGAGTGAGACACACGAATCTCCCCCAAACCACTGAGGTCAAACCACCCAATCAACCCGATTTGCACACTCAGGAGCACAAGCCTCGTGTGTTGACTTTGCTTTGAGCAGGGGGTTGGACCAGATGACCTCCAGGGGTCCCTCCCAGAGGACATTATTTGGGACAGTCCATGATCCTGCTCCATGAGGTGGTACTTCCAAACACTGCCACAGCCCCCCTGGACTCTGAAGCTGTGAGATGTGGAGAGCAGGGACAAATATTCAACTGCAGCTGCACTGACCTGGTTGCAGTCATGCTTTAAATGAGCAACAAATTCTCTTAATTGTGTTTTTGGCATATTTTCTGTGATAAATTATTCTCATACTTTATAGCTCCTTGATTTTTTTATTTATTTATTTTTCTTTGCAGCACTGTTTACAAACCCCCAGAAAGCGACGCCTGAAAAAACAGACAATGGAAGAGACACTGTAAAACTGCAATTCCATGTAATTGCTGCTTTGTAAGTGCTCAGGGGGGAAAGAAAAGCCTTCCTTATTCCTTCAGACTTGACATTCAATGTGTAAATGTTTGCAAATCTGCCTTTCTCTTTTCTAATTACTTCTTGTTTGTTTGTTTGTTTGTTTGTTTGCCCTAATCATGCACTGGCAATGTGTGTGTGTGTGTGTGACAACCAGGGTGTGCAACAGTCACAAAGTCATTCCCAGGGTAATTCTGTGGTGTTCTGACTTTGTCCTCTTGCAGAATTGGTTGTTCCAGGGCTTTTTAAAGCCCAGTCCGTGTTTCTGCAGTGCTCTGTCCTTCAGGACTTGGCCCCTCGTGTGACCCTCGGGATTCCTCTGGAATGGGTCCTGCTCCTCATTATTAGTTGTCTGTCCTGCTGGGGAAGGAGGGGCAGCCTGGAGATGGTGCCTGAGCAATAAGTTGCCAGTGTTTTATTGAGAATCAAGTCATTTCCCCAGGCATCTGGGATTTGCTCAGTGTTCCTGGTTCTAATTAAATGATAAATCCCAGCATGGGCAGCATCCAGCACCGAGTCAGTCCGTCCTGCTGCAGTGGGGTGGGACCCAGGGTACATCCAACTGGGAAACCACTGCAGAGGGGAAGGCTGAGTGTTCCTGGCAGGGCTCAGATGTCACCAATTAGTGACCCAAGAGCTGTTTGCCAGTTGAGGAGCATCAGCCACACTCTGCATGATGCCATTTGCTCTGACACATATCTGTGCAAGGGCTTTAATATTCCATCCTCAGTGGGAACTGTCCTCTGCCTGCAAGAGGAACCCATGCTCAAGGAGGATGTTAATTAGTGATTATATATATTACAGTGGAGTCATTTATGGCTTTACCCATTTCCCTAAACCCCTGAAAACCCACTGGGTGGATCAGTCAGTTATAAAATACTCCCATTAAAGGGTTCCCACGTCAGGGCCTGGGCTGGTGCTGCAGGGCAGGGCAGGAGGGCTCTGCTTTGGTGCCTTCCCAGTGCTCCATCTGTGCCCCCTTTGGACCTGCCTGAGTCTGGACTCACCTCCCCTCGCCAGGAACCATCTCTGCCCTGGAACCTCCCGACAGGAATGTCCCTCTAATGGGCAGTCCCTCTGCAATCATCATAACCCAGCCCAGTTCATTAAGCATTCAAAGCAATCCGGGTTAAATCACACAGAACAAACACCAGCAGCTGATGTATGTGCAGGGTAACACAGCCCAGGAAGTCTCTCTTGTGGGCACAGAGTGGCAGGACTGGTAATTTTGTGAATTGTATCATTAATAAAATATATTTTATTCTATTTGATGCTGACTTTGGAAGGTTCCTGTATGATTATTACATTTTTAAGCATCAGATTTTTTTTTTCTCTAAAGGCTTTACTGGAGGCTAAATTGAGATCTAATACAAAATTCAAAGAGGTTCTGCTGAAATGCCATTAAAATTTTAACTTTATGTTCTTTCAGGGGTTTAAGTTATAGAGGCAAAGCAGTACCAGCCAAAAGGAATTTGACAATCAGATTCCTGTGTTCTGTAATGGGGAGAGTGCCCAAAAAAAGAGACAATTTTTCTGCTTTCTGTGAAGAATTTACCTGCTCATGATGTATCTGAGGAACAAGTCCCTGCCCCATCCATGACTACACATGAGACATAAATGCCTGCAAGTGTTTATTGCATGTTGCCTCCTCCAATGGCTCTAATTTACAATCCACAGTTGTAAAACCCTGGGAAAAACATCCTTTGCAGGCTGTTAGGCATTAGCATCCTCATATAATATTTTAAATATGCCACAGACACTCAGGCAATTGAAATGCCTGCTGATGTCAGAGCCATCTCCTCTGGCACTGCTGCTTCACACCATCCAGGAGGGGAAAAAAAAATATGACAAGCTCTCATGTCTGCCTGCAATTATCCCACATTGGTTTTAATTCCAGTGATAGCTGCTGAAAAATTTATGAATAAGCTCGTCTGCTCTCCAGAGCTGCCTGGTGGAGCTCCAGTGCACTGGAACTGCACGGTAGTGATGGGGGAACATGTTTGCTGACACTGAGAGGTGTTTGGATGGTTCCTGTGAAGTCTCTCGGGGTTTGTTTGTTATTTAAGCCCAAGGTGTCAAACAAAAGCACTTTGTAACCCCCTCGGTGATGGTGGGTTTGGTATTTTTGGGGGAGAGGAGGGTTAGTCAGCACTTACAAGAAACCACAGGTAAGTGGAGTGGGAAGTGCAGGCAGAGCTGAAGGGTCAGCAGGGCTGGGTGGGGAAGGCTTTGTTCCTGGTGTTTTGTTTTATTCCGTGTATTTGCATCCTTGGGAAGTTGTTCTGCTCGGAGGAATGGAACAGGGGAGTGATTTGGTCCCTTGAAAGCAGCAGTTGGGGAAAAATCAGGGAACCCTGGAATGGTTTGGGTTGGAAGTGACCTTAAAGCCCACCCAGTTCCACCAGCCCAGGTTGCTCCAAGCCCCGTCCAGCCTGGCCTTGGACACTTCCAGGGATCCAGGGGCAGCCACAGCTTCTCTGGGCAACCTGTGCCAGGGCAACCTGTGCCAGGGCAACCTGTGCCAGGGCCTCCCCACCCTCCCAGCCAGGAATTCCTTCCCAGTGCCTTTTGTTGATGTCCTTTTAACAGACCCGGGTGGTGGTGCAGCTGCTCAGCCCTGGTGCTCCAGGAGTTTGGGAGGTGCAGGAGGATTATTGACTGGATTTCTGCAGGAGCATCACAGGACCCACACATCTGTCACACAGGGAAATATGTGTGTGTACAGACACACATTCCAAATATTCCCAAAGCCAGGACTTCTGATTCCATTTTGCAACACAAACGCGATTTCTTCTCTCCTGCTCGACTCTTCATAAATTTTGTCCTACTTGTTCACACAACTGTTTCTTAAAAATCTACGTGCCTTTTGTTTTGACAGGGTTTAACATTCCCCAAAGGGTTTCAGGCATTCATGTGGAAAAGGGAAAAAACAGCTCCTTGCTGCAGCAAGAAGGGCCCAAACCGCAGGTCTGCAGTGCAGAGCAGAGCTCTGACCCTGCCAGGGCTCACCCTGTCAGTCAGCTTCGTTAGCAACGTTTAATTGAATTATTTCTGTGAGATAATGGGCCAGTTCACGGGGTTACTGTTAACTCTTTTGTTTTCAGATCAGTGGAATGGAACAGATGGAAATCAAACCTCTTTGGAGACAGGGGATGGAAGGGGAGGGTGTCAGGACATGGACAGGGGGAACTGGTCTTGCCCCCTTGGTTTATGCAGCTTCACATCTGCATTCAATGGAAAATTAAAACCCTTCTTGCACAAAATGCTCCGAGTGCTGATGCATTGAGATATAGGATTTTGCAATATATATATTACATTATACATTTAATATCTGTGCAGATGGTAAAACCTGAAATCCCTAAAAGCTGAGCCTGTTATTTCCTGTCCTTCTCCTTAAGGACATTCAACTGTTTCACTTTGTCTTACCCTTCAACTCAAGCTAAATGGATTCCTGGATCCTGAAGTTTTGGCTTAGTAGGGAATGGTGATTTTTAGACCTTGGCAAACCTTGGGGTTTTGTGTTTTTTTTGGCAAATCATCAATGAAATGTGTAGTTTGATGGTAGGTGAAGAATTACATCCTTTCTCACTCTGCTGGTTGTGCTTTATTAAAATGAGCTGCTGAGCAATTAAAAGCAGCCTCTCACTGTGTTTCTGAGGGCTTCAAGGGAAGCCTCAGGACTCGGTTGGCATTTTTAGAGAGATTCAGTCAGAACCAGTGACCTGCTGCTGGTTTTTCCTCTGGAAGTCAGTGGAATGACATGGTTTGAGATAAATCCCCGTGCATTCCATGTGCAGAACCAGCGACAGGTGAGTCTGCAGGTGACTTGTGCCACCCCTGTGAGTGATCACAGGGCTCTGCGGGGGAAGGGGAACTGGCTGTGTTGGTTCTCACAGCAAACACTGGGGTGTTTACCCAGCGACACCGAGCTGAACTCGAGCTGTGACTTGACTCCATCTCACGTTTTACACTGAAATAACTGAGATCCTTTCACTCAGCCCCTCTCATTGACAACAGTCAGCTGAGAGAGAGCTGCTGTTCACTCCCCCAGAAATGCAAAGCCTTGGAAAGCCCTGATCTGAACAGGGGGTCACAGGAGTTACCCCTGCCTTGCACTGACCCAGCCTGGATGAGCTTCCCGTTGTTCCCCTTGTGCTGGAGCAAGAAACGAGCGCTCAGTTCCGTGGAACTCAGTGGAGCCTCCCCTGATTTATCCTGACACCAGCACCGTGGCACCACATGGCTGCGTTTAACCCTGCTCGGCATCTGCTCCCTCCCGGCTCCGAAGGGGATCCGCCTCCAGTGCAGGGTGTGATCTCCATTTACAGCCCTAAACGGAACACACGGCACTGCTGGGGTGTGAACGAGCTGAGCTGCTGGAGAACCTGAGCTCCCAGAGATCCCTGAGCTGCTGGAGAACCTGAGCTGCTGGAGAACCTGAGCTCTCAGAGAACTCAGAGCTCCTGGAAACCCTGAGCTGCTGGAGAACCCTGAGCTTTCAGAGAACTCAGAGCTCCTGGAAACCCTGAGCTGCTGGAGAACCCTGAGCTCCTGGAGAACCCTGAGCTGCTGGAGAACCCTGAGCTGCTGGAGAACCCTGAGCTCCCAGAGATCCCTGAGCTGCTGGAGAACCCTGAGCTCCTGGAAACCCTGAGGTCCCAGAGATCCCTGAGCTGCTGGAGAACTCTGAGCTCCCAGAGATCCCTGAGCTCCTGAAAAACCCTGAGCTGCTGGAGAACCCTGAGCTGCTGGAGAACCCTGAGCTCCTGGGAACCCTGAGCTCCTGGAGATCCTGAGCTCCTGGGAACCCTGCCCAGGGAGCACCAGCCCGGCCATGACAGGGGGAACTCGTGGATTCCCCTCCCAGGGTGGTCACACCTCTCGTTCCAGGCACGAGCAGAAGGGCCCCTGTTCTGTCTTTAGAGCTGTCACTCCCTTTTCAGCCGCTCACAACAAGCTGCCTGAGCAGGCACAAGGTGGATTTCGTGGGAATTGGATGTCATCTCCCTCACTAAGTGGCCAACTGGTGCGGGGAGCCTGGTGAGGTGGTGGAGTTCCCTCCAGACA
>JAWWLV010000065.1:2648316-2695847 GCA_035041135.1 Platyrinchus mystaceus | reverse complement strand
GAGAACCCTGGGCTGCTGGAGAACCCTGAGCTGCTGGAGATCCCTGAGCTGCTGGAGATCCCTGAGCTGCTGGAGATCCCTGAGCTCCTGGAAACCCTGAGCTGCTGGAGATCCCTGAGCTGCTGGAGAACTCTGAGCTTTCAGAGAACCCTGAGCTCCTGAAAAACCCTGAGCTCCTGAAAAACCCTGAGCTCCTGGAAACCCTGAGCTCCTGGAAACCCTGCCCAGGGAGCTCCAGCCCGGCCATGACAGGGGGAACTCATGGATTCCCCTCCCAGGGTGGTCACACCTCTCGTTCCAGGCTCGAGCAGAAGGGCCCCTGTTCTGTCTTTAGAACTGTCACCCCCTTTTCAGCCGCTCACAACAAGCTGCCTCAGCAGGCACAAGGTGGATTTCGTGGAAATTGGATGTCATCTCCCTCACTAAGTGGCCAACTGGTGCGGGGAGCCTGGTGAGGTGGTGGAGTTCCCTCCAGACAGGGGTTTATTTAAATTACTGGATAAAATTGATCCTTTTTCAGAACATCTGTTCCTGCTTCTGGTCTCTTGATGGTGGTGATAATAACATCAAGTGCAGCTACCCAGCTTTTTCTCATCCATGTTTTCTAAATCTTGGCCATTGATATTGTTTATGGCTCTCTCTGTTTTTCCTCTCCCTTTTATGGACTTGCCTTTTCAGACATAATTAGACTTTGTTTATGCTGATGTTTGGTGAGCAGCTGTGTCGGTTGTTTTGGGAAGTGCAGGACTTTGAGTTGCAATGGGCTTCTAATGTTCATTAAAATCCTCAGTGAAGCCAAAGGAAAAAGGATAAAAGGCAATTAAAAACCAGCCCACATCCTTGTCCAGGTAAACAAAAGTAGGGTAAGAACTTGGAATAAAAGCCTCCAATTTAATTAATGACAAAAAAAGGTGTGTCTGAAGCTGGTTGAGACCTAGAAGGGTTTCTCTATTGGAAATGCAGCTTCAATATTTGTATTAAATAAAATCAAATATTATTTAGGGACAGCCTGAGAGAAAATTTGAAACTCTACTTTCTTTGTTAGTGTTTTCCCTACAATACAAACTCGGGGGCGAGGGCAAAAGAAAGGAAAAGATGCTGTGAGAAATCACTGGAAACAACAATTAACGTGTGAAGTGGAAATGGAACCTGGAACATTCACACCTTTCTGTGGCACAGCTGCCACTGCCCACGGCCACCCACTGCCAAGGGGATCCTTGCCAGGCACGTCCTGAGGCTCTGGCAGCCTGTGAGCTCCACTGCCCTGGCTTGCAGGCTGTATTACACAGATTTTGAGATGATTTGGAAACGGAGAATTGTCTGCAAAGCACGAGTGTTGCAAGTTAAGTATTTCCCCCCCCCCCCCCCTGTTTTCCCCACGTGATCATTTAAGAACAAAAGGCTGATGTGCCAATGACAGGAACTAGGATGCCAAAAAGAGTAAGCTTTGACTTTGGAGCCAAATATTGTAGGGAAAAGGCCCCTGTGGAAGGAGAATGGTGGTGACTGGAGACAGGTATTGGAAAGTTGGTTACATCACTCAGCAGTAAAGGTCAAATCAGTCAATCGTGTATCAGGGGGTGGGAAGAGCCAGAGCCAGGAATCTGTTTAGATCAAAATCAATCCTAGGAAGGAAGGCAGAGGGTTTAACTCCAATAGAACCACGAGGCTTGTCCAGCTGCTCCCAGACAGGCTGCACCTCTGTCAGGTCCTTGTCAGGGAGCTTTGCTGGCACAGGGAGCAAATGCCACCAACAACTGCAAATATTCCTGACTCAGTTCCCAAGCAGCCCTTCCCAATCCATCAGTGAATCAGGGAGATGCTGATGTTGTTTCCTTGGGAAACTTCTCCCAGTCCTGATGAAATGGGTTCAGAAAGCCCCTCTTGCTGCCCGAGCTCTGGCAGGGCCAGTGCAGGAGAGCAGCAACACTTCAGGGTTTGGGACCTGGAAGCTCTTTCCTATTTCCACTTCATAAAATATCAGTAAAACCCCTGGGGCTGAGCAGGAGGTCCAGGCAGGGATCTGGGAGACAAAGGAGCAAGGACTCCCCTTTGGCACAGAGCCTCAGGTGATGGCACAGCCTGGTGTGACAGCACAGACAGGTCAGAGCAAACCCACAGCACCTCAGTTCACTCAAGACCTTGATTTGGGGCACAAAGGCCACTCAGTCCCTCGAACATGTCCCTCCTCTCCATCAATAGATGGAGCTGGTACAACACAAATCCGTGGGAAGTCACTCCTGGGAGGCCTCAGGGCTCCTGCTGCCATTGGGATGAGATGGAAACACATCAAACAGAGCTGGCACCCCTTTTAAATTGGCTCTGTAATTGTTATCCTATTAAAATACATATGGATGAGGAAGATAAGACTATTCTTTTAAAGACCATTTCATTAAGTTCTGATGAATTTTTATAATATACCTGCTACTGTTCTTGAGTTTATTGTGAATAACATTTTATCAGCTGCCAACTCCCTTTAGTGACTTTCCTTTCATGATTTTTCTTTTTTTTTAGATAAAGCACTTTAGAGAAGATACTGATGACTCTGATGTCTGACCAGAAACTGTGGGGTGTTTGTTTTTTTTTTTTTAAATTCAGAACTTGTCTGTTGGTGGCTGTGAAGTCAGAGGAGCTGAGTGTGTTATTGGAAGGGGACAGGCCCATTAGCTCTGTGCTCTTGGCAGAACAGGAATACAGCTGTGCTCGGGCTTAGTTAGCTGAGAAATGAAAGTCTGGGTTTGGTGCCTGTTGTGGAACTGCTCAACAAAGCCCAGGACCCACCTCAGGAGCTGACAGGCTGCTTGGCTGAGTGGGAGAACTGGAAGGATGGAGTCAAAGCAAAGGAACCACAGCGTGGCAATTCCCTGCTGCTGCCTCTGTTCCACAGGGGATCGTTAAACCTCAGCAGAGGAAGAGCCCTCTCTTCCCCGTGCCCTAGAAAGGAATGGCTGTATTTAGAAAAGCAAATGCAGCCTCTTTGGTTTTTTAATGAAACATTTGAGAATGTGCTTAGGAACCTGTCATCTCCCAGGAGCTAATTGGTATTAAAGTGGGTGTTTCTCCTCCTAATAAATAGCAGGAGAGGTGCAAAACTTTGCACAGCGAAGTGGGAGCCAGGAATTCCTCCAGTTCCTCTCTCTGCTCCAGCTTCCAGCCCAGAGCAGCAGCTCCACGTGCAGGTGTGACCCCAGGGAGATGAGGGATTCTACTGGAGCCTGGTGTCCACCCCCTCCTCCCACAGTGATCCAACACAGTTTGTTTAATAACATCCCCTTTGTTCTGGCAGATAATCATGGGCTGGCCCAGATAGCATCACAAATTTGCTCCTTTCTGATAACGGGATCTTATCAGGGCCTCAGCAGCACAGAGGATGTGGCTTTAATTAAAATGACAATATGGGACAGCTGAGGTGAGATTCCCTGGGCTGGCATCTCTGGAACATCACACTGGAGAGGGACAGGGTAATAAATGTCTTTCATCTGGGATGAGGGAGAAGGTTGAGAACTATTTTGCTGACACATTAATCATCTGTTGGCTGAGTTAACTGCACTTGGAAGTTCTGAGGTAAGTGAAGTGAAGGTGTTCAGCAACTACAGACTCTGCTGATGGGTCCCAAATGGGCTAAAACTGAAATAGGAGGATTTAGTCTTTTCTTTTTGGTCATAAGTTGTGGGAACCTCAGGTCTTGTGATGTGGAATGCAAGATTATTGGAGTTCCCTGCAAGTCTGTGGCTGTTTCCTAGTGGGGTGAAGCATCTTCTGTGTCAGAGGTGGTTTGGTCCTCAATCACTGTGGGAAGCAGCATTTCTAGGGGAGTGGGCTGGTTTGGACAACAAAATGGAGTGTCCTGACTCCCAGTTCACCAGCTTTGCAATTCAGAAGTTATCAGTTCCTGGCTCTGAGAGAACAAGTGGGAGGGGAGGGGGATTCTGTGCAGGCTGCACAGGGAAATGGGCAACCTGAAGGCAGTTCTTCAGTTCCTTCCAGCAGGCCTGTGCTGCTCTGAGCTCTGGGGCACAGCAGGAGCTCCAGGCAGCCCCCTGGTCCCACTCCCTGCCCCAGCACAGCCAGAGCTCCAGCAGCTGCCAAGATCCCATCCGGGAACATCCCAGAGCTGTTGTAACCCCGGGCTCCTTATCTGGGAGCTCCTCACTGCTGCTGCCAGGGAAATCAGGGCAGGGACAGCCAGCCCTGCCTTATCTGCAGCAAAAGGCTGGCTATCAAATCATCTGCCCCCCCTCCTTCCCTCCCAGCCCTCCCCAATCCCCTTTCCCGTCCTGCCTCGCCCTCCCCGCCGGGGATCGATCGGACCCCGTGTTGCCCTGCTGGTTACAGAGATGTTGATAACACCGAGAGCAGCTCAGGGGAAAAAAAGAGGAGTTTTTTTTTCTCTCCATGAGATTCCCCCTGGGACAGGCTGGATCTTTGGAGCCACAGCTCTTGTGGGGGGCGAAGGTGCCGGGTTTTCTGGGAGCAGGTCGCTCAGGCAGGACTCGATTTAAGCCTCATTTCCCCAGTTCCTGACTGGGTGAAGTTGTCTGGAAGTTCTGGAAGTTTCCAGCCTCTGAAGGTGCAGTGGGAGGCAGCAGCACATCAAAGGAGGCATCTGCCCCTCAGCAAGTGGGTGTGCAGGGAAGGTTTTCCAGGACTAAGCATCTTCTAAATTGAAATTTCGTTCTCTTTAACACCATAACACAATCAGGGCGAGCGCTGTGAATATCCCAAATAACAGGAGATGACAGTGGATGAAAAGGCACCAGGAATCAGCTGACCTAAGGGAAAATAATTACTTTTACTCAGCAAAGCTGAAGTGAACGTTTTTGAATCATTGAAGTGCCCGACAGAAACCTCCTCAGAGGGGGAATTTTTCTTATTAATCTTAGTGCTTTTTCTCGCTTTGTTTTATTCCTTTGTATGTATTTTGTAGCTTTTAAATACTAAATGGAAGTGCTTTGTATCCTGTCATTACTGCCTTTGAAATCAGAGGTTAAAGAACTACTCCATGTAGTTGAGAATTTATAGGGTTTATTCCCTTGCTGAATATCATGTTCTAAAAGCCTGGTGTGATGTTCTGCTTTGGTGATATAATGTAATACACAATCATTTGATTGGGTTCAAACAGTTTTTATCTCAAGGTCATGCCCCTTGCAGTGCAGGTTTCCCTTACACAGGGCTGGAAGAATTGGGTTTGTGTCTTACTCTGCAAACTGCTGGATTTATTAAAACAGAAGTACTTGTGTCTTTACCTACGTGTGAAATATAAACTTCCCCCTAAAACCCACCTGGGCTCTGATCTGGGGAGCTCTGGGGCTCTTACATTTCTGGGACTGGAAGAACTTTATTGCAAGTCACAGCTTGGCCTCTACTCCAAGTGCAGTCTCTTGGTAATGCTTGGCTTGAGCCACATTCCCAGCTTAAAATATAGTCTCTGGCTTAGCAATGTGACATCTCTTTATCTTAGTTCATTGCAACTACCCCTTAAATAATCAGTAATTACCATCCTTTAACCTTTACTTCTAACCTGAGACAGCAGTTATTTAATATTATTTTATCTGAAGCGTTGAGGAAAGTAAAAATCTGTACTCCACAGCAATTTGGCTTTAAGTTTTTATCATATGATCTGTGCCTTTAATAGCTTCATAATTATTCTTACCTGGCCTGTCTTCTTCTGCCTCCCTTCCTCACAAATCTCCTTTATGGCACGAGCAAGGAATTGGCTCCTTCAGCTCCTTGTGCTTGAGGCCAGTGGATTCCTGCAGCCTGACCATGTCCTGGTGTTCTTTATTCCTTCCATTTACTGTAGTTTTGAGGGAATGCCTGACCCTGCAGCATCCCTCAAGAAGTGGGGTGGCAGCAGGACGGTCACATTTTCTTCTGTGCAGGGTGAAATACAATTTTCAGCGTCAAAACTGCCTGTTTGGGAGTCACAATCCACTCGGAAGAAACACCCTGTGGGCTCTGTTGCCTCCTGTAAAAGTGAAGGGACAATTGTGTGTGAATGATGCATCCAGTTCCTCCAGTTTTTGGGGGTGACAAGCAGCTGAAGGGCCCAAAGGTGAGTTTGATGCAATGCTGAGTTCCTCTGTGAAGGTAAGTAGCACCAAAACCATAAAATGTCGTCCTTTAAATACTGCAAATACACTGTGAGCAAAATGTTCCCTGCTTTGTCTATCTGCCAGCAGTTGAACATGTTGGTGTATTTTCATGTGCTAAAGAAGATTTACCAGTAAATCCTTAAGAGACCTTCAAGATTAGAGGAAATTTATGTACTTTCTGTACGTTTTGGTGGTAAAACAGCAACAGGTGGAGTCGGGTCCCGACCAGAGAAGCAAACCCCGGGTGTTCCACTTTGCTCCTTCCTTTTGTGAGCCCGGGAAGTTTTCCCCAAAACTGGAGGAGATTCCCCTCCACCTCTCACAGAAGGCCACTTCCACTGAGCTGCCGACTCCACGGTCTCCTGTGTGATTACTTATGACAGAGTTCATTGTATTTTGTTGGAGAACATAATTAAGTCCTTAGTGCCTGACAGCCGGTGGCTCTGGGCGATGCAGTGCTGGCTGCTTCCCTCTGCTGCACAGAGCCAGAACTGCTCCAGGTCCGCTCAATAATCGGGTTCTTCGCCTTCTTCTGATCACATGGAGAGGGGAGAACAGCAAACCTGCCTGTTTGGGATGTGAGTGATACGTGTGAGGTGACACCTCTCAGGAAAAAAAAGGTGTCACTTGTACCCAAATGGGCTCCTCTGGTTTCTCTGACTTGTACCTGAAATGATGTCTTGGTACACAAGGAACTACTCAACCCCATGTTGTGTTCCACACCTGGGGTCGTGGGACAGCTGCCTGTCATGAAGTGGCACTAATTATGAATAATTCAGGGCTGTGGTTGCTGGGTGTGTGCCCTCTGTGCCCGCGCTGCAGATTAAACTGAGAATAATGAAGCAAAGAATTCACTTCCCCTCCCGGTCCTCTTGTTCCTGGAAAGTCATTATCAGGTGGCCATTTCAGAGGCACAGGGAGGTGATTTGCGTGTTTCCAGCGCTGACAAAATCGCCTTTAATGAGGGTGACAATAATGTGCCATTTCCCTGCCTGGCTGTGGGGTCGGGGGCAGGGAGGGAGGCAGAACGGAGCGGGATTAGCCAGGGACAGGGGGCACATCGAGGCAGGGTGGAGCGTCCCTGAGGGGCCAAACAGGTTTGCAGCTTAAACTGCTGGTTCCTGGTCCAGCACCATCAGCCTCCTGCAGAATCCCAGGATCACTGAAGCTGGAAAAGCCCTCCCAGACCTACGGAGTCCAACCTGTGCCCCATCCCCACCTTGTCTCACAGGGGCTGGAGCACAGGGAATCACTGCCCTTTTCCCATGATCCACCACACGAGGCCCTGGGGATGTGACAAGGGGATGTCACAGGGTCAGAGCAGTGATTTACGTGGAGAAATCTAAAAGGGCACGAATATAAAATCATAATTGCTGCTGAGGCCGGAATTGCTCTTTGCCCAGCTGGGGGAGATGCTGCGGGTGAAATTTCAAGTGCAGCCGATTTCCCCAAATTGCAAATCAAAGAGCGAATTAGGTATTAAGATTATGACATTTTCTAAATGCCTGGGCCTTATGATTCCTAAAATCAATTAGGGGAGTTCAGATGTTCATGGCCCCCTTGGCATGTTAATGCACATTTTTCCCATTCTGATGCGCAGCATTTTACTTTTCTATCAGATTAACTTTTCTCTGTGCTGCCTGTCAATTTTTGGAATGAGTAAACACAGGGAAATGCAAATAGTTGTATTGTATTTCATCTCAGATTAATCAATTTAAAAACCATATAGATTTTTAACCCATCAGAGATGATGGTTTATGACAGCTCCGGTGGTGACTTCACTTTAAAGCAAGTGGGTTGGAATTGCTTAAGGAAAAACACCCTGGGCTTTTTTAAGGCCAGGTTTTTTCCCCATCTCTGAGGAGACTGAAATTTATCCTTTGAAATAAAAGGGTTTATGTAATTTTTGTTGTTGTCGTTGCTCATATGGAAGCAAAATAACACAAAACTCGAGAGCAACACTCATTTCTAGTTACTGAAATGTAGAGGAAGGCAAAATCTAAATGAAGGTAAGAAGGTGTGCACACTGCAGGGTCCATAGGTGGGAATGGCTCAGCTGGATGGGCTCCTGAGGGTTGGTCAGGACAACGGAGCCCATTCCAAGGGCTTCCCAGGATTTACTGCTGTTTGCTGTTGCAGTGGGTGTTTTGCTCACTCCTCACTTATTTACCTGTTGTACACAGGTGTGAACATTTGCACCAGAGCCAAGTGGTGCCTGCTGCTCTCTGTGAGGAGCACCAGTGCTTTATTTGCATTTATTCTGTTGTTGGCAGGTCTGCTCAGTGCCCCAGTGGCTCTGGCAGATTCCAGGGTAGGTTTTTATTTGCAAGAGCTGGAAAATGAAGCAGCTGCCTTTCGTGTGCCCCTGAGAGCAGCGACCTCCCCAGCCTCTTATCTGACACCCAGGTGCTGTGAATTCTGATTCACTGCAAAGCACGGGTGGGTTACTCCAAGGTCACACATCAAGGAACAACCCACGTGTCATCACCTGGCTGCAGAGTTTGATGTTGCACCCGAGGAGAGGCAGAGCCCGAGAGCACCTTTGCAAACTCAGCTGGAACGTTCTGCTGAGCTTCCAGGATGGAGGAGGTGATTTATTTTTTATTCCCCCCCCCGTTTCAGCCTGTGGCTGTGTGGGTTATTCAGAGTTATTGGGGTGTTGGTGTGTTCTGGCTGGAAAGGTTCCCTTTGTAAAGTGCTGTGTGTCAGTCAGTTAAAGGCTGCAGAAATCTCTCTAGCAACCAGCTCAGGGGCTGGAGATGGAGCCTGAGATGTGGGAAAAGGGTGCTCAGAGGTCCCTGTGGAGGGAGGTGCTGGCAGAGCCGAGCCCTGGAGGGGAGATTTTGGGCTCCAGGTTCTCTCTGGCTCTCCCAGAGGCGTTTCCTCACCCTGTGTGTGTGGTTGCTGTGTCGAGGCCTTCCAGAAGAGTTGCTTTGGTTTGGCCTTTCTCCTTTTTCCACTCCTGTTTAGGGGGGGTTTTGATGCAGCTGCATCAAACTTCAGGCTTGGAGCTTCTAGGAAAGGAAGAGTTCCAGGTGTGGGATGTGGGTTGAGCCTCCATCCACAGAAACAGCGGTGCCTTGAGCTGCCCTGGCACTTCTGGAGCTTTATTTCTTTATTTCTATATTTATCAGTGAGAGCAGTGCTTGAAGAACGTGGAACTTCAGCTGCCTTTCACCACCTCAGAAGCTGCTGGCACTTTCCTCACCCTGAGATTTCTCTTTCTGTGCAACATTCTGCTCGTTTTTATTTCCAAGTGCGCTGATTGAAGCTACAGCTGCTGCCCTTATTTCTACTTTTGCTCTCTCCTTCCCCATCAGAACTGCATTACAAACTGGGAACTTGGTATTTTTATCCAAAGCACCAAACAGGGACTCGGTGGCGTAGGCAAAAATCCGTAATTAGTGGGGCTTGAAGCAGAAGTGGCTGTTTGTGTCCCAGGAAACAGGGGCTGTGCTGCTGACGTGGGCAGACCTGGGAGGGAGGGGGGCAGGATGCTCTGACATGGTAAAACTTCCCTGCTCAGCTTCCCAGTTCTGGTCCTCGATGGGATTTTTGATGTGTTTGGTTTTGGGTTTGTTTGTTTGTTTTTTATTATTATTATTTTTTTAATTTTCCTTGGAATCACTGGACAGGGAAAATGACCTAAAAGGCTGCTGAAGAAAATGTATTTTTCATATATTTGCTCCCTGCCTTTGCAGCCCTGCTCCTCACTGGGAGCTGAAGGCTGGCAAACACAGGATGGCAAGGGAATAAGGATCTTCTGATGTGATCTGCTCAGATATTGATTTTTTTTTCCCCTCTTAAAATTCTGTTTACAAATTCCTTTTGCTTTAATTATTTGTTTCCTCCTGAAGACAGTACAAAGCCAGCCTGCAGGAGGACCAACTGACAAGCCTTGTTCTTAAGTAGATGTAACTAATCCTCCTGCATTTTTCCAGCCTTTATCAGTCAGGCATTTCAAAACATTTTGCCTGTAGTAACCCAGTCCCCTTAAACCTGAGATGTGCACACCCCCCAGAGTCTGTGAGGCTGGGAGAGAGGGAACTCAGTGCAGCTGCTCAGCTGTGAAGTGTGGATGGGAACAAATCCCTGTGCTCTGACTCTTCTGGTCTTGGCACCTGCTGGAAATGGAGGTGATTTCCAAAAGAGAGGGACATGGAGAACAAATCCAGTGTTTCTCCGATGCAACAGGTGGTACCTTGGCCAGGAATTGCACCATGTTCCACTTGCACAACCCCGCTCCTCTTACAGGCACCACAGTCTGAGCACGTTTGTTCTTCCCTGGAATTGTTGTTATTATTGAGAGAGATTTTTTTTTTGGCCTCGTACTTTGCTTGGCCTGGCCTTGTGTGTCCTGATCAGGTACATAATAAAAATATTTATATGCAATTAGCTGGGGGAAGGGAGAGTGAAACAGTGACACTCCTGGCAAGAAACAGAATTTTTGATCACAGCTCGATGCAATATTAATAATAACGACCCAGAATGGGTGTGCTTTGGGGGGAGGTTGGGGGGGGGTCTTCCTCGTGCTCCTGTTCACAGTTTTTAAGGGTTTGTGACCAAATGAGTGCATTGAAGAGGGTGAGAGAGGGTAGAACGACCTGGGGAGGCTGGAGGAGTTCAGTGAGGGCGGGTGGGGAGGTTGTGCCCCCAAACACAGAGTTGTGGGGTCAGAGGGTTTACTGGGGGATCACCGGGAAGGGGCTTTGGGCTCATTCCTGTGGCTCTGCTGGGGTGGGTTCTGCACCCAGTGGGGGTCAGTGAGGGGTGTGTCAGTGCAGGGGGATGTTTGGGGTTCTCTGTGCAGGGGATGCTCGGGGTTCTCAGTGCAGGGGATGCTCGGGGGGGGCTCAGGGTTCTCCGTGCAGGGGATGCTCGGGGGGCTCAGTGCAGGGGGGTTTGGGGGTCTCTGGGGTCTCAGTGCGTGGGCGTCTCGGCACAGGGGGGGCTTTGGCCCCTCCGGCGGGTTTTGGGAGCGCTGATACCGCACCTGTACGACCACCCGGCTCACCTGTGTGTGTGTGGTGGGGGTCTCGTCCCCCTCCCCGGCCCACCTGTGCGCGCGCCGCCGGCAGGACCCGCCCCGCGCGCCCCCTAATTGGCTGCGGGGGGAGGGGCGGCTCATTAGTGATGCGGGAACGCGCCGCCGGCCCGGAGTCGGCGGCGGCCGGAGCGGGGAGAGGAGCGCGGACCCCGCAGCATCACCCGCAGCATCCTCTGCACCCGCAGCATCCCCCGCACCCGAGCGGCGAGAAAGGGCGGGCGAGAGGAGGGACGGGGAGGGTGGGGAGGGCGAAACCCACCGCCCCACCGGAGCCGCGGCGAATTCCCTGCGATCCTGAGCTCGACGCTCGGCGGATCCGCATCCCGGCTCCATCCCCCGGCGCTGCGGGCACAGCATGGGCGGAGGAGCCCCGCGCCTGGACCCGCGGCTGCTGCTGCTGCTGGGGCTCTGCGGCTGGAGCACCGCGCTGCGAGGTGAGCGGGGGGCTCTTTCTCCCCTCCCCAAGGCAGGGCAGCCCCGCGGGCACCGGCAAGTTTGGGGCGGGGGGGGGTCCCACCGGTTGCTGCGGTGCGGGGGAGCGGGGCAGAACGGCGGCTCCGGGAAGGAGGGAAAGGCGGGGACCCCTCCGAGAGCAACACCCGCACCCCCTCCGAGAGAAACCCGCACCCCCTCCGAGAGAAACCCGCACCGCCCCGCGGCGGGGACGGGGCGGGAGGTGGCAGCGCTGGACCGCGGGTGCGGGGCGGGCAGCGATGCGGGGCTGTGGCCGGTTCAGGTGCTCGGGCTGCGGCTGGTCGGGCGGGGAGAGCCCCGCGCTGTGCGGAGCAACCCCCGCATCCTCGGGCATCCTGCGGGGACCGGGGGGTCCCTCGGACCAGGGACGCCGTGAGGTGTTCGCGAGGGTCCTGCAGACGGGTCGGGCCGTCCCGGGATGGGGTCTGGGCGGTTCAGCGGCCTCTCCTGGCAGGAGATCTCTCCATCCCCTGTGAAGCAGCGCAGGTGCATCGGGTCGATGCGGGGATCTGTTTTCTCGCGTCCGTGCGAGGCGGGTACCGGCGGCGCTCGGAGTCCCCGCTCTCTTTATTTTACATAACTTTTCGCTGGTAAATCGCTCGAGCGCAGCGATCCCTTCAGGGCGCAGAGCCAGAGGATGCCGACGGCCCCTCGCGGTCCGGCATCCCGCACTCCTGGGCGGCTGGAGCTGCGCTTCCCAAGGCTTTGGAAGTGCCGGGGAGGTGAGCCAGCGCGCTGTTATCCTTTTAGGAGGAAGGTACCTGCCGCTGATGAGGCAGTTTCGGAGCCTGCAGTGGTGCGTTCATTACAAACGGCTTATTTTTGCACAGTGGAGCAATCAGACTTTGTGGATCCTAAAAGCTTCCTCTCGCTGTTCCCGCAGCAGCCCCTCCTTGGGGCTCTCTCTACGTGCCTGTCGTGTCTGCGCTTCCATTTTCCTTTGTATGGACTTTGTTGGCTCTGGTTCTCTGCAGGGGAAATCAGCCACAGGTCCTGGAACCTCAGTGGCCGCCTCACTTGCCACGACCTCCCGTTGAACCCCGTGGCTGGTCCAGCAGAGGGAAATCTGAGAGGCTTTTGCGTGATGGACAAAACGTGGCCTTTTTGGGGGGGAAAAACCAACCAAACAAACAAATGTGGTGAAAAAAAAACACCCCTCCAGTTTACATAAATAACGAGAATAAAATGAGGAATGTTCCCTATTTCTTTTCTCGTGCTTTGATCAAGAAGCACCTGCACAAGAGTGTGTGTGTGTGCTCAGATCAGTGGTGTGAGGAGCTGGGTGCCTTTCGTGTTCCACACCTGGGAGAGCTGGGGCAGCTCCTGCTCTTGAGGGGGGGAAGTGTGCCCAGGACTGGGCCTGACTGGCATCTGAAATTCCACCCCACGGAGCAGGATGATGTTGTGCTGCTGTTAAATGACAAATTTCGGCTGTCTAATTAAAACCTGCCACGCAGGACGTTTCGGGTTGGGCACTGGGGCAGAATTTGCTTTTGGGCGTCGTTCTGGGGGAGAACAGAGATGTTTTAGTTGTTTTTCCCAGTGGTTTGGTGGCCCTGGGCTGTCAGTGGTGCTGCTGCCTGGTGTTTACTTGTAGCTTTGGCTGAAGCAGTTAAACCTCAGTTCCAACCCTTGAGCTGCGAGATTTTGGTTTATGAAGTTGTCTAAAAGCTGCCTCTGAGACAGATTGTGTTCCAGGCTCCTGTTCTGAATGGGGGATTGAAGAAAAATGAAATGATTGTAGATACCCTTCGCTCAGCATTTGAAATCTATTGGAATGAATATACATGGATGGCCGTGGGCTCTTGTTTTCCAGGAAAAATTGCCCAGGCACAGTGGTAATTTGAGAAGAGTCTCACTGATATTTATTATCTCACTGATGCCCCGAAACTAATTTTGGGTTGCACAATCTGAATAAAGGCGTCTCTAAACACAAGCATTGACAATGAAGCCCAAAGCTTCGTGTTCCACGGTGTTCAGAGCCCTGAGTGCAGCCTGGTCTGAACAAGCCTTGTCTCAGGCATTTCCCTCTTCCCACGGTGTGGCTCTGACTGTGTGGCTTGGTCACCTCGGGTTTTGTGGTGATAAAATGCTCTGTGAAGCCACCTGATGGACTGGGGTCTGTGGGCAGGGAGCTGCTGGAGCAAAGGTCTGATTTTTTAGCCTGAAATCTGTTGTTGGTTTGGTTTTTTTTTTTTTAATTGCTTTTTAACATAAGAAGCACTGCTCACATGCTGTTCAGAGAGCTGCATGTTTACAGTGATGTTCTGCATCTAGGAACCGACTTGACAAACCAGGCTCTGGAGGAATAAAGCTTGTTTTAGGTAAAAATAGCAACTTCTGTTGATGTAGAAGTAAGTCTAGTAGTGAAGACAGGACTAGTGTGCAAGTTGTGTCCTGATTGTGCCTTTTATCTTGTATTTAGTGATGTCCTTGTGTCCCCAGCCCTCCATCCAAAAGGATGAGTTGGTCCTGTTGCTCTCCTGGGCTGTCCCAGGTTCTCTGTCTCTGCTGCCAGTGGAGCTGTTTGGTTGGTCCTGAGGCCATTCAACAGTTTACAGTGGGAATCACTGCACACCCAGGTGTCATCCATTGATTTATGTGGTCTCTAAGCATGGGTGTTATTAATGCCTCAGCTGGGTGGGGGCTTGAGCCAGGAGCACACAGAAATCAGGGCAGGATGGGGGTGCTGTAGGAATCTCCTATGGCTGTGCTCAAACCACTCCATCCAGGTAATGGTGCATTTTTATCTTGTTAGGACAAAGCAGTTCTTAACATGACAAGGCACTGCTCTGCTCTGAGCCAACCTCCCACTCCCCCGCAGTGTCTCCTGCGGGTTTCTCCGTCAATATTTATATTATTTGACTTTGCAACTTCTCAGAAAATAAACTTCCTTTGCTCGTGGGTTTGTTTGCTAAACAGAGCCTGTTCCTCAGCTCTCCTCAGTGACCCGGGCTCTGCCTGTGTGTGGTGCGAGGCGGGGTTTGTTTCCACAGGTAGGAGACTCAGGTTTTGGGACAGCAATTCTCAAAACCACGGGGAATTTGGGCACAGCTGGGTGCAGGACACAGAAGCTGTCACGTTTTGGAATACCTGGAATATGCACCTTTGCCGTGGTTTTAGCCCTGCTCTCTGCTGAGAGGAGGAGTCTGAGGAAGGAGCAGGATGTTGACACCAGAGGCTGCTGTTTCAGTCGGTTTTTGATGCTGCTGCTCTCGAGCAGATGGGCAGATTCATTTGTATGAAACAGGAAAACCTTTCGTTTTCTATTTATGCTTTTTAATAGCCTTTGTTGTGTCACGTGGGCCTTGGATTAGAGCAGGAGTATTTGGGAGGATGGAGGGGGTTTGTGTTCCAGCAGCTCTCGCTGGGGTCAATAAACTGCATTTTAGAGCGTCCTGAGCAACCTGACCCTTGGAATTTACCTGTAAACAGTGATTAATGTGATTTGTCACCATTTTGCCCTCCCCACCCACCCTTTTGTGGCCTTTTTAACACCGTTCAGAAGTGTTGTTAATGAAGAGCTGTTATTGCAGCCTCTTGGAGGAGTCCAGTGACTTGCCTGATGATGCTCAGTGCCAAATACTTCATAGGAATTTCCATGCAGGGAATGTTGGAGGGCAGTTCCACTTCAGCCCGATCTTCCCTCATGGCTTTTTTTTCTGGCTGCTGCTGTAGGTATTTTTTGGCCGTTTTGGTGTTTTTTTGCCTGTTTTCTTTTTTACATTTAAAAAAACTCCAGACCTCAGCCAAGCCCCGAGTTCATTCAGCTCCACTTGGGTTAAAAACACTTCCTTTGGGAAGCTCAGCATGGTTTGAATTTATTCAGCAATTAGCTGGCTCTTGGGTTATTGAGGAGGATGAATAGGCAGTAGCTAATTAATTTGCTTATACAGGGTATTCTTTGGGCAATTCTGTAGAACAATGGCAAAATTAATGTGGTCTCTCAGACAAGGGCGTGTGAGATTCCACGTGCATCCCAACACAGCTCCAGCTCTGCCAGCCCTTCTGGGGGAGAGAAAAGGGGGGGAACTGAAGCACCACAGCGGGTGGGTCACCTGGCAGTGGTCACAGAATGTTCCAGGGCTCCTCTTCTGTTGGATAACTCGGATTTTTTTTGAGTAGGAAGTGCTTTTGAGGCTCTAAAACTCCTCTCCTGTGGAGGTGCATTGCCCAAAATCCTGGCAGGCAGTGAACATGAGCAGGGCAGACATGGAGATTTCCCCAAATCCCTCCTGAACCTCCACCCTTCCCCACAGCAAACTGCAGCACAGGGAAACAAACACGTTCCATGAGTTGAATTCAACCTCTGATATAAATCCACACCTGATTTGCAGCTCACCAGATGTGCTGTGACTTTTATGGTGACGGATGCTCCGGGTTTGCCGCGTTCTAGGCCGGGTTTCAAACCACTGAAGGTCTGTGGGAAGCTGTTCCCCTCTGAAATATTCATCCCAGCTTCCCATTCCCGTGGTATTTGCTGCTGGTGGTGATGTATGGGGAGGTGTTTAGTGCTGCTGGCACCAATAATGCCACTTTCCAGTTGGGACTTTTTGTGTCTTTTCACTTGGCTGTGAAGGACACACGGGGTGTTTGGGATAAAAAGGGGATTTTTGGGAGGCAGTTAACAGCCCTTTGCTGATGGATGTACTGGGATGGACTGGTACAGCTCTGCCTGTTGTTCTTGGAGTGGAGTAATTTTGAAAAAAAAACAAAACCCAAACAGATTTGTTAAAAAAGCATTAAAATTTCTTGGGTAATTGTATGTTCTGAAGCCTTTGAGCCTCCTCATGTGGTCCACAGGCAACTACCCTTGTATGAGAGCAGCTGACAAGTATTCCAGGGATAAATATAGCAGTGCAAACCCTCTTCTTTACCTTCAGAAACTACAGAAACCTGATAGAATCCACGGGTAGAATATGTAGAGCCAACATTGAGTGACCTGGTGGATCTTAAGATGAAGAAACATGAGGTGAGATGCTGGAGGTGTCTTAGTTTTGTGCCTCCTGCTCTCCCCTTCAGATTTTGATTGGGGTTTTGGGACCCATATTAGGGTAAGAATAACTTATTATAGTAAGCCTGATATATATACTTTATAATAAACACATTTATTCCCATGTTCTTTCTTGTTACCAGCCCAGCTTTTCAGGCTTTTCCTCAACAGGGAGCAGATGCAGTAAAATGAATCCAGTTCCCAGTAAATAGTGGTGGCAGGTTAAAAGTTGGCAGTGAGTTCTTCCCAGTTGTCACCTGGTACCAGAGTTTATAGTTCTGCTAAATTCCCCCAGCATTCCACTAATTACCCAGTTTGCCACAGGAACAGCAGAACTCCCTCTGCTCCCACCGGAATATTAAAAATGTAGGACTTATTTGTGTCAAATGGGCTCAGAAAATAAAAGATGAATTTCGAGCATTTAATCTGTCAGCATCAATGAATCTGAAGGGATTATCATTCCATTATGGATAATAGATTTTTCCCAAAGATAGCTCTGCTGCCTGACTCTCCTGCTTCTGTGAGCATTGCTGTGGCTCTCATTTAGACTCCAATTTAAATATTCCTGCCCTGTTTGGATTGAACCTCAGAGTCACAGATGTGGTACCTGGTTTCTGGTGAGCTCGATAACTCGGCTCCAATCCCTCCCAGCTCTCATTCTTGCATCCTGAATTCTTCAGGAGGGTTTTGGGGTGACTCCACAGCTCCAGCCTGGGAGCTGTAACACAGACTGTGTGCCAGGCTCTCCCTGCCTCCTTTCCGGGGAATTAGGGAAGGCTGGGATAGCAGGAATAGAACCAGGATTCCCCCTGTGAGGGGCATCAGAGGACTCTGTAAAAGGAGGAGCAAGATTTCCAGGGGAATCCCAGATGCCCCAGTGTAAGGAGAGGATCACTGACAGAGGGGGGCCAAGTGCACGTGGAATAATTAATTCTGACCCGTTATAAACAACAGTTTGTGATAACGAGATCTGTAATCTTGATATCCTTATTTTAACTTGGCAATGCTGACGTGCATTCTTGAAAGGAAAACTTCAGTTTGGGCCAGTGAGTGTGATTTTTCTTTTTTTTTTTTGTTGAAAACATGATGGGACATTTCAAACCCCGACATAAATCATCGTTTCTCTTGTTTAACCCGAGCCTTGTGAAACCCTGTGTTTAACCACTGCAATGTGTCATGTTCAGCACCAGGGAGTGTTGCTTCATGGAGTTCCCAGCAGCACCTCTGAGCTTCAGATTTCCAGTGTTTTCAAGGAAATGTAGCTGACATGTAAAAGCCTCCAGGTGGAAATGTTGTTTCGTGATTTGTAGCTGCGGTTTTTGTTCATCTCCCAGTGATTTTTCTCTCAGTTTAGGCTGCAGATTTTCCCTTCCCTTTGCCTCTGGGATTAAGTTGGATCCGAGTTTCAAAAGAGGCACCAGTTAAAGGGTGAGTGAGGGTGTGGAAATAAAATCCATCTAAATAAAATAACCTCCCTTCCTTGGAACAAGCACAGAACTTGTTTTAAGCCTCAGCTGTTCTTGAACTTCTATTTATTTTCAGTCTCCAGTGGACAACCTGGATTGTGGACAACAGCAGGAACCCTCTTTGTGGCTACTGAAAATGCTCTTGGTGGTTAATTAAACTAATTAGTGAAATTCCCCTCAAGCATCTGATGCTGTGCAGTGGAACCACAGCGTGGTTCAGGTGGGTTTGGTTTGGGAAGGAGCTACAAGGTACAGGGACTAAGGTGGATTTCAAGCAGATTGCACCCACCTTTGCAGCCCTTTCTGGGCAGGTATTTGTGCTGTGGTTTGTCACTGGCAGGGCTGGATGAAGGTGGAGGCTGCTCAGAGCCCGGGGGACGTCCTGTGTTTGTGAAAACACGTTTTTGACCTCTGGGTTGTCATTAAAACGGTTTCTGCTGGAGATCAGCAGAGTCTCTGGTGGCCACTGCTGCTGGAGGAACCTCTCCTGCTGACCTGGCACTGCAGATCCTCGGGAGCAATACGGGGAGTTGTTTTTATCAGGGGGAGGCTCTGACAAGGTGACTGGTGGGAGAATCCTCCTGTCATGTCAAGGATCTTTAGGGTTTTAATTCAGCAGGCTGGTTGGCCCTGTTAGTGGTCCTCAGACACATGTCCTTGCATATCCTTAGGGGTTGGTTTTTTTGGATTAGGACGCTGGAGGTGTGTCATGTCTTCAGAAATCCATCACATTTCATTTTTAAACCATCTCAGACCCCCTTCCCCCTGTGTCAGATGAGTCAGTGAATCCACAACTTGGCCCCCTTGTGTTCCTTCCCCTCGGAGGGTTAAACTCTGTGCCTGAGAGTGTCAGAAACTCTGAGTTCCTGAGCAGTATTTGCTGTCCCTAATCCCGTGTCTGCTCCCCAGGCCTGCAGTGGTCACTGGGATGCTGATTAGAGATGCACAATCTGCTTAGGTGTGTAACTAAACCAGGGCTCAGCTGCAATCCTGCTGAGCCTGGGTTTGGCAGATTGGCCTCTTGTAGCCCCAAACCCACCACTCCCAGATCTGGTGTGATGGGGCTTTGCTGGGTGATGGGCTCAGCCAAGGAGAGACTTCAGAGTGCCTGCAGTGGGTTCCCCAGAGCTCCTGATCCCCCTTCCTGCTTTGTCTTCACAGGACTTCACGAAAGGCAAAGGAATTTTCAGTGCTCTTGTGCTGTTCCCCCTCGTTCCTTGGTGCTGTGGGACACAGGGAGTGAATCTGGTGCTGCGGTAGTTTGGGCAGACTGGGGGCTTGTCAGGTCAATCCTAAATCTACACAGAATACAGAGCAGCAAATCCTTATGTTTATAAACAAATTCATCTTCTCCCACACTGGAATAAGCTGGGAAGCTGCTGAATTAATGAACACTGAGAGTGTGAGTGCTGTGGCTGCTCCCTCCCTCGGTTTGTCTCTTGCACCATTACTCTTGCAGATGGCTGTGGACTCCTTTTGCCCTGGCTTTCACTCGAGCACAGCAGGAATCAAACATGCAGGGAGTGATTTCAACAAGTATTTGCTTGTGTCGCTGGGGGTTGTTTCGTTGTTTTTGTTTTTTTTTTTGGTCTGCATTTATTTGACAGAAGGAAACCTCCTGAAACCTTGGTGGCTTTGTGCATTCCACGTGGGGAGGCTCTGGAGTCGGCTCCTGATGGGAAAATGGGAAAGCAGGTGTCAGGGGAAAGCAACAGGCTCTTATTTCTGGGGAGGGAAGCCCTGCCCTGGGTGCTTGGCTGTTCTGGAGGGGGGGACACACCGCTGTGTTCCTGCAGACCTGAGCTTGTAACTCGCTGCAGCAGCGGGTTTGGACACTCTGTGCTCTGTTCTGTAGGCAAAGGCTGTTGTTTCTGCTTTTCTGTGGCACCCAGAGTATCGTTTGCCTGATCTTGCAGAGCACTCTCTGTCTTCTGACACCCCTGGCTCCCTAAAATCCTGCAGGAGAGCTTGGATTTTGCTCCCAGCTCCTCTGAGATTTCTTCAGTGCTGCAAGGCACTTGAGGAGCAGGTTTTCTGGGGGGTTGTCATTCTGAGATTTCCTCAAGACATGATTATTTTGCAAATGCCTTTTATGTAAAATTACACAGCAAGGGCTTGTTATTAATAGGGTTTACTTAGTAAACAGACCCAATGTGTCTTTTGTTCTCTTTTGACTTATCTTAGCCCCAGAGAGCCAACCATAAATAATATTTTACCAGAATTAATTCTGGACTTTGAAGGCAAGAACTGATGACCTCAACAGATGCCTTTCACCTGTGAATGTCACTATCAGCCAGTTCTTTGTGTCATCCTGGCCAGGGGAGATAAAACACCCAGAGCTGCCTCCTCCAAACCTGGAGCAATCCTTAGTAAGGCTGTGAACCAATAAAACTGGGCTTATCAGGAATATGAATATCCTCAGTGTCTGCATTTCTAAAAGAAACTTCAAAGAACATCTTTGTCTTAAGGATTCTCTAGTTTTTCGTAAAAGGATGAAAAGCACTTTTTGGAACCTTAAGTTGGTGTCTTCCCTCAAATCTGTCTTGACAAGTGTTTAATGGCATTATCCTCTCGAGTGGACGGGGGCTGGAGGTGTCTGAGCACCGGGAGTGCCACAGGGAGCAATTCTGCCTGGGGAGCAGATGGATGGAGGGCTGGAGTGCCCTGCTCTGCCCTGGGCTGTGACACAGCCCCTGCAGGAAGGGAGGGTGTTATGGGCCAGAGGGTGCAGAGAAGATGGAAAGAAACCATTCCTTGGGAAGGCAGGGGGAGGCTGTCTTGGTCCAGGCACCAATTTACTGGCCAGAAGCACCAATTGAATTCCTAATCCCCATTTTCCCTGGTTCCAGAGGGGAGCACTGATCTGCCCATGGGGGGGTCTGGATTCCAGAGCCCCTGAAATCCAGAGGAAATCCTTTGACTGGCAGGGAAAATTGCCCCAGCCTTGCTGGAGCCCCACCAGAGACCTGCTTTGATGCTGCCTGGTTCCCTGCTACTATCAAACCAAAAGTTGCTGCATCCCCAATTACTACTTTATCTGTTGTAAACACGGTCCCTGGGGAAGGAGCTGCCTTGGAAATGATCTGCATGTTTGACAGCAGGTTCTCTCCCTGGGTAGGGAATGTAGGGCAGTGTCTGTCAGCACCAGACCCTCTCTCTCTCTCTCTCTCCTCCTTCCTCCTCCTCTGCTGTGGGTGGATAATGACATTTTGCAGGCCCAAAGAAAAAAAAAATCTGCTGCCCTGCAGACGATTTTCATTAATTTTTCTAATAACTTAATCTGTGTCAAGGAACATAAAATGGATCAAAACCTAAAATGAGAGGGACTTTTTTAAATAATAAAACATTGGCAGGCAGCCTCAGTGCCTTGTGCTCCAGACTGAGGAGCTGGAATGTTGCAGTGCATCTCAAGAGGGACCATTTTTAGTTTAATATGGTAAATTGCATTAAAATTAAAGGACAAAAATAGCCTCTCCCAAATTGCAGCTGCAGCATGTGACTCCTCAGGCCTATTTACTAATTTTTTCAAATCCTGCTGAAGTTATGACTGAGAATGTCATGAGCTTTTTCTCTCCTAGATTTGGTGAGAGCCAATTAGTCCTGCAGTGCTGGGCCTGCAGCTGCTGATGTCATGGGCTCAGCTGGGAACAAAAGGGACTTATTGGGATCATTTTGGCACAATATTATCTATAAACCTTGTGGATTAACACTGCAAATAGTGCAGTGGGCTCTTTGTGCTGGGTTTGCAGTAAAACTGCTGAGCTCTCAGAGGTTTTTACCGCTGCCCTCCTGCCTTCCCTGGGCTCAGGTCACTGGAAGGAGGTTTGGAACACGGGTTTGGTCATTCCCAAGAGGTGTTGCCAGGTGAGAAGTAAAACCTGATTTACAGAGTGCTGCGAAGACATCGATCCTCTGTGGTTAATTAGACTTTATATGGCTGGTACAATAGTGCTGCTGTAAAGTAAACAATAACATTAAATAAAACCTAGTCCATGGTACTTCCATGAGCAGCCAATTGATTGCAAGAGGGATTTCTCTGGATTTCTGAGCTATGTCTTGATGCTCACAGTAATGTAACAAAGGCCATGAGACGGTGTCAAGGGACCTAAAAGGAAGTCATCTTATGCTTAATTAGCCCCACAAATCTAATTTCATGCATTTTGTGGGGGGAAAAAACCCCCAAAACCCAGTAGTTTTGGGTGAGCAGTGCCCATCATTTCCCACAGAGCAGGGTGGGGGACGGGAGCACACTTGGCCTGGGCAGGGAATTAGGGAGGCTTTGGCTACAAGAGCATTGCTCTGCCTTTTTTTTCATTTAAAGAGTGATTTAATTGCATGTGAATTGAGGTGTTTTTTTTTAGATGGATTATTGCTGTCAATGGATCTCATAAACCACGACCTCTGCTCTGCAACCTCCTCTCAGAGCCTGGAAAAAAAAAAAACCCCGAGCTGCTTAACCATGACATAATTGTCGGCTACGTAATTGTGCTTTGAGTGCCTCTGGCACTCACTGTCACTTGGAAATGTCAGAAACTGCTGCCACAGGCTCTGCAGTCACTTAAATATCAGCGTGGAGTGCAGTCTCTGCTTGATGAAAACACTTGAGTGCCTCGTGTGCTGGTGCATCAGTGTGGGTCTCATAAAGCAGCTGAAACACCTCTGAATAAGCTCCAGAGCTCAGAGCTGTTGGGTGGGGAACAAAGACCTGCCACGTGCTCTGGGGTTGGAAATAATTCTGGGTGGGTGTGACTCAGGATTGGGGTGTTGGAAGAGAGGTGGTGACAGGCCAGGACCCGTCTCTGCTCCGTGGGGCACCTGATCCTGTGTCAGGAGCTGGTGCTGGAGCTGCTCTTTAGGTGTCTGTGCTCAGCAGGAGCAGGTTGAGAACTGGGGTCAAGACAGTCACAAAACCTCTTTTGGAAACAGCTTTTACCACTGGAGATGGGAAACCACGCTGGTACCACGCTGTCACTCCTTTTAGAGGCATCAGAGTGTCCTAAATGCATCCTGAATTCCCTGTCAGTGAACCCAGACATCCACAGGGACTTCTTTGTGCTTCTCACGCTCCAGCCAAGACTGTTCTGTGCCTGGGTCGGAGCAGGAGAGCGAGTGCTGGAGAAATGGGCACCTGGAATGCCAGGGAAGGTTGGCTTGTGCTCCTCAGAGGGGAGAAAAACCCTCCTGGAGCTTCACCTTTTCCCCTTTTAGTGTTTGTTTCCCTGTCAGGTGATTGTGTCAGGCAAAAACGCTGCAGCTTTAAAAGGCTTGGAACACAAACCACAGAAATGCTTCGTTTTCCACTGTGCTCAGAAAGCTGGATTTTTTTATTATTATTATTATTTTGTCCTCTTATGGCTTTTATTTCTCCTCTTTTTAATGGCCTGCAAGTGGCATTCTCAGGTTAAAATTAATCTGTGCAAAAAAAAGGCCACTTTGCAGCGGGGGTTTTGGCTTGTGGGCGTGGAGGGAACGTGGTTTGGGTGAAGCTTTGGGCTGGAATGCAGGAGTTTGGGTCTGGTCTGAGGGGTCTCAGCAGTGACCCAGGACAGGGAGCCTCCCTGCTCTGACCCAGGTGAATCCTCCTGGCACGTGCCACGCTCAGCCCTGAGGTAAATCTGCCTCTCCAGGCGCCGTCTCAGCGAGCTGGGGGTGAAGCTGCCGGTGCCAAAGGTTGTGTTTAAATTAGTGTTCACTTAAAATGTTTTATAGATGATGCTGGCAACGGCTGCTGCTTTTTTGCAGGCTCTTGCAGATGCAGGTAACGTGGCTTTTTAACTCCTTGTCTGAGCCTGGGAGCTGCCCTGGAGAATCCCTGCAGCCAGTGGCACTGAGACACCCATAAAACTGGAAATCTGGCAACCTGTGGCCGTGTTTTCACAGAGTGTTTGTCCTGTTTGTGAGAGTTATCGAATTTCAAGATGAAATGGAGCGTGGGCAGAGTCAGAATAGTGCAGACCTGACCCAGTAACAGCTGTTCTGGGCACCTCTGGATCTGTGTCTGTCTTCTCCTCCTCTTTATTCTGAGAGGATGTTTGGCATGTACAAATTAAAACCAATTAAAATACTCGTTGATCTCTTAAATTGTTATTTGTTAACAGCAATTTCAGTTACCGATGCTTGCAGTTTAAATATTAATTTAATTTCGAATCACTCAAATTATTAAATTTAAATAATTTAAGGCCGGGTGACGTTTGTAAGAATAAGTTGCACGAGACAGGGGTTTCATCAATAATATTTCAAAAGTCAATCAATATTTAGATTTTGGAGCTCTGTTAGCTGATGGTGATATGAAAAAAAAAAATCACAACCCTCTTGAAGCACTGGAATTTCCCTCAGGTCTGATCCAGCTCTGGCAGGGAAGGTTTGTCAGAAGCCTGAAAACAAAGCCCTTGACTGAACATCTTTGAAGCACAAAAGCATCTTTAATATTAAAGGATCAAACAGGAAGAAATTACAGAATCAGTGTGAGAGAATTTGCTGATAAAAATGTGTCTCCTGGACGGTTTGTGTCTCTAATCTGCTGTGGGTTTGGCTGGAGCTGCTCTTGGTGCATCCCACGGTCCCAGCAGGAGCTCTGAGGGAGCACCAGCAGTGGGATGGATGGAGAGGAGTCACAGAACGTGGGCTGGGCTGGTTCTGGGGTTGTTTTGGGGGAGAAATGCTGTCTGTGCAGTCTGGGAGGAGAACAGAGTCCCCTGAAGGACATTTGTGGCTCCAGCTGGGAATTTTCTGATTTGAGTCTGCTGGTATTTACTCACAAGCTGCATTTATTTTTTCCCCTTTTTCCACCTGGGCTTTGAGAAAGGTGGAGGTGGGAATCAATGGCTGCATTACTGTGAGTGGTTTGGAGTGAGATAAGTGCCATCAATCCCATTTTTTCTGGGCCTGTTTCCCATCCAGCAGCTCCTGTTAGGAAGAGATGAGAGTCTGTGAAAACACTCGATCTGACCCATCTTATTTAAGGGAGTTAATTGGAAGCCAATATTTGCTGAGAATCATGGAAGGTTGATTTGCAGGCAGTTGTGAAAATCAGATGCCTGTCTAATGTTGGTTTGATTTTTTATTTTTTTTTTTAATTTCCACATCTTTCACGGAATATAAATGTCACACCTCCAAGAAGCTCAAATGGGATAAATGTCTTTGTTTGTAGCTGCTCCCCAGGTCGGTTTTGCTCCTGGCAAAGCTTTATGGAAGCAGAACTGCTCCTGTGCCCCCTCAGTGAAGCATCTCCTCTACTTGTTGGGGTCTTTTTATTTTTCTGGAAGCTTTCTGGAGGATATCTTCTACATTTGCATTCCTGGCATTATGTCTCTGTGCCTTCCCTGATGATTTTCCCTTTGTTCCCTCCTGGCTGCACTGGTGTTTTTCCTTTTTCCCTTTGTCCCCCTGTGATGGGGGATGATCAGGTCAGCAATGCAGCCCGGCAGGAATGGCCTGTAAAGCAACTTAAATAGCAGATCATCTGTCCTTATTTGTTGCATTTAGATTCCTGAATACATTCTGGGGGCATTTGTCTTACCTGTGTCAAGAGTTCCTCAGCAAGCAGCCATTTCCTCGGCAATAAACACTTTATTTAAGCCATTTGTTTGCTCCCTGGAGGACTCACTGGTTCATGTGGAGGGGATGAGTGTCTGCTTGAAGGGGTCTCTTGGTTTTTGGGGAGCAGATCAGCCTTTTCCTTCTGTGCCTGCTCCTGCCTTTGCCTCCCTACAGATTGTCCAGGCCAGAGGAGAAGCTGGCAAGGGCAGTTCCATGCACACCAGGGTTTGGGAAGGGTCTGGATCCTTGACTTTGGAGTCCAGTAGCCCACGTGCTCCAAGTAAGGAGCTTTTCTGCAGTTGGAATATTACTGGAGTCTTTCAGGTCCCTCCCCATGGTGATCAGGTCACTGGGGTGAAGGGACAGTTGTGACTCCAGGCAGGCTCTGGTGGTTTTGGCAGTGTGTGGCCATGGGCTGGTTGTTGCTGTGGTGCTCCATTGCCCCTCTCTCCTCTCCCAGTTTCCAAGGTTTTAACCTTGGGGTCGCTGTGCATCCTCTGCCCGTTTGGTGACCCATCAGTGTGCCTGTGGATCACCCAGCACTGTCACCTGGGTGTCACCTGGCCAAGGAGTGTAAAGTGTGAAATTGGAGAGGGATGAAGGGGAAGCTGATGGATAAATCCAGGTGATTCCAAGGGGTGTGTGTGTATCCAGGCAGATGGATCTGCAGTGGTTTGAGGCACAGGAACCAAAAGCACCTTTTGATACCTGGTTGGGCAGCGAACTGTGTGGAATCAAGGAAAGGAAGTGTCAGTTCTGTGTTTATGCAGCAAATCTGGGCTGAAACTCCAGACAGAAAATCCCCAGCACGTGGCTTTGGCCCTCCCTCGAGGTCGGTGAGACTCCTGTGCACAACCAGGAGTTGTGAACACAGTGACCAGGGATTTCAGCATTTTTCCAGCTCGTGGACATTGAGGTGTTTTTCTGTGCCTTGTAAAAGCTCAGCTGCAGTGCAGCAACTCGATACCTCAGTTATTAAACCTCTCAAAACACCGTGGCCTCCTGTTTTCTCATTATTTATGCCAGGTAAGGGGCTCTCTGTTCAGGTAATCACGCTGTGTAACTACAGAGGAATGTAAATGATATTTCTTGATACGCTGAGCAGCAGCCTCGGAATATAAATGATATTTATGAGAAGTTGGGAGCTCTTTAAATATTGTGGAGCCGCTTCCTTTGACACGTCGGGGATAACGACGCCCAAACACCGGGCTCTTTGTAAACTGTTTAATGGCAACAATTTTCTAAATCAAAGCAATCTGCACTTCCCCATTTACAATTTCATTTCTAAGTACTAAAGTCCCATAAAAGGGTTTACAGCATTGAATCTGTAGCTGCTGTGAAGTTCTCTAGCAGTGGTGCAATGGCATTATCTTCAGTGGAGTATTTTATCTTCATAAGGATTTTGTTCTCTCTTTTATGCAGAAATAGAATGCTAACAGATGCAAAATTTATTTTTAAACTTTGCTAGGGGCTGAAAAAGCACATTTAGTAGAGGTGTCATTGGATGCTTTGGATGTATTTTAGACTGTAATAGTAAAATGTTTAAAAAAAAAAAAATTACAGTGCTGATGGTTTTTGGTACCAGGAAATGACCCAGAAGTGAGGGTGGGCACAACTTCTCCATTGTGTCTCTGCTCTCCACGTGGTGATGGTGGCACAGTTCACTTCCACTGCTGACCTTTCCTATCTGGGTGGGTTTTGAGAGCAGGTTATCTGTTATTATTGCATTAATGGGTCTGGGTGGTGTGAATTTTGTGGAGCTGACACCCTTTCCTGGCTGCCTTGGGTGGTTCTGCCTCAAAACGTGAAGCTGGGTGTGTTCACCCCCCTGATTTTTAGCTGGAAAGCAGCAGGTTGGGCCCCACTTGGGATTTCCCTGAATCCCTGTCTGGCTGTTCCCCACAGAACACCTTCCAATGAACTGGGTACAAACATGGGATGTTCCCTCCTCATTTCCCCAGAGAAACCTCCACGTTCTCAGATCTCGCTGCCAGAAAAAGGCTTTCCCTCAGATTCAGCTGAAACCTCCCTTTGAAGAAAACTTCCTGCTTTCCACTGGGAAGAGGCTGCAGTGTTGGCTCCTGGCTTCAGTCAGTCTCTGCTGGCATGGAAAGCACAGTGAATCCATCCCCAACCCTTGTCTGGACACCCCCAGGACACTGAGGGGGCTTTCGCGTTGTGGTGAAATCACCTTTCAGTGTTCTCGTGAGCAGAAACACCAAAGCTCGGGTGATATAAAATATGCCTCTTATTTATTGATGACAGGCTCATGTAAGCGTCCAATTCATGTGTCACATCAGCACTTGGAGGTGAAGATTTACGTCTCCAACTCATCCTCCCCCCTGGCTGCTCCCTCCTTCCCGGAGCTGGCAGGTTTGCAAATTGTGTGTTTAAGTGTTTGTGGTGATTTTTTTTGCTGAGCACAAACAGAACCCTGTGTTTAATATCACCCTTGAACAGGGGAATATATTCCTCCAGGTGCTCCTCTGAAGGGCAGTCCAGGCCTGGCTGGAAGTTATTTCCCTGAAGGAGGAGTTTTTTTGTGTCCTGACCTTGCAGGGGAGGCAGGACCGTGTCCGTTTGCTCAGCCCAGGATCTGCATCTTCCCGGGCCAGGAGCATTAAATCTTCATCTGGTATTTTAAGTAAGAAGTCATGAGTATGCAGGTGTGGAATTGGTGTTGTTGGAGCTAACGAGGATGGATGGGAGCTCTGGGGAGACGACCTTGTGTGGGTTTTCAGTCAGTGAAATTCCGGGTGCTCCCCTTTATCAGCTGCTTGTAACACTCGAAGCATTAAGGGTGTTTCGAGGCATTGCCAAGTTGAAGGATGGAGAAGGGTTCTTTTGAGGGCTTTCTTTGGGCTGAGGGGTTTTTGGTGGTTTGATCTCTTTTGGAATGAGAGAGAGGGGTTGGTTTGGGGTTTTGAGGGTGGGCGGAGAATAAGCTTTTATTCCTGTAATACTTTTGGTGCTGTTCAGGCTGGATATTGCCATGTTTTTAGGTTAAGTAACGATTTAGAAAGGACAGGAGAGATAACTTGGGCCACCCAGTGACAAAGGGCAGAGTCACTCGTGGGGCAGGCAGTGGCATTCCCCAGTTTCAGTGGTTTTGGAGGGTCTGTGACGTTGTTGTTGTGGCTGAGCTGGGGAGTGGGGGCACAGCCACTGGAGATCATCCAGCCTGGCTGGGATATGACAGGATAAACCCTTGTGGGGAGATTAAGGAGGGAAGGAGATGTGCTTTCCTGTCCTTATCAATCCTTCATTGCCAGGCTTTAATGCTGTGAGGACTGAAATGTATCCTTAAGGAGAAAAATGGTGCATCAGCTTGTCCTGAGCTCGTCTTTGTCTGGTTTAAGAGCTTTTGAGTGGGATGTTAATTAGAAAATCAGCAAAACAGGGAGCTTGTCAAACCCCTGGGTTTTATTTTTAGAGGTTTGTTTTTCTTATTTCTTCAATCCATGCTGTGGAAGGCATGGGAGGTGGTTGGCATTCCTTTGGAACACCGGCCGTGCTCGTATCCCACCATTTGTCTTGTTTAGTGCAGTGTCTGCTCATTGCAGGCATTGCTGGGCAACACTGTCCTCTCTGTGCATCTGCATTTGTACCAGTGGCAGCCTGTGGAGCTGTGTGTGCTGTTATCCCCCGTTCATCCAACGGGAATTTTTATATATTAAAGCTCAGTTATTTGGGAAAACGCTGTGTGGGGCCTCGTGAGCTGTCACAGCTCCATAACACACAGTGAGCCGAGGGCAGGTTTGCTGAGGATGCTACAGGTGCTTCAGGCACGCTACACTTTGTGTGGCAGAGAGACAGAAATGAACTCCAATCACTTCAGATCATCAGAAATCATATTTTTCAGCTCGTGTCATAACAGTGAACGTCGTCAGGCTCCGTGTCCCAGCGCAGGGAATGAGTGTGAGACACTGAGCTCGTCTGCTCCACAGCTTGTGCTGAAACAGCAAGAGAGCCTGGCTTCTTGTGGCACAAAACAATCCCTTTTGTTTTATTTTTGGCACTTTTTGAAGCAGTGGAAGGCGAAATAGTCACGTGGCAGCAGGGCAGACACTCCTGTCATTACCTAAACTGTGATGCTCAAAAACCCCCAATCCCCCCAGATGGTTTTCCTTTGGGGGTGTGTCTCCAACTTCCCTTACCCCAGGAGATCCCAGAAGAGGTGCTTGTCCCATCCTTTGGAGATGCAGAATAAACTGGAGATGGAATTGCAGTGCAGGCTTTGTGTTAATTGAAGTGCTTAGAAAGAGCCCCAGTGACGGTGAAGCCGTGGGGCTCTTCCACACACTCAGAACTGGAGGATGTTGCTGTTTGGAACAGCTTGAGGTTTTTGGCTGACAGCTCAAGGCTGAGCACAGTTTGCCTTTTCTCTTGCTTTGATGTGCTCTAACACAAGCTTTGGCAATAGTTCTGCTCTACTCCTCGAAATGCTGATTGACCTCACTCAGAAAACATTTTCCTGTAGGAAAGATCCCACCTGGAGAAGTGTCTTTCTGAGACCAGGTGGTTCATGAGCCTTTTTTCTGTGTCTGTTTTGGCTCTGGTTCCCTTTGCTCTGAGCAAATCTTTGCAGACTTTGCCCTTGGACCCTTCCCTACTCCAGTTACCGACCAGAGAGGCCCTAAATGGAAGGGGAAAACTGGAGGAGCAGGGCCCAGAAATGTGCCACACAATAAGAGCTCTGCAACCACAGCTTAACTGGTTTATCAGAGCCCTGGGAGCTGCTGGAGCTGCTTATCTGTCTGAGATGGTGTTGGGGTAATCAGAAACAGAGGGGAGCACGGGAGATAAACCCTCCCCAGCTCTGCTTTCCCTGGAGCCCTTGGGGGCACTTGGGAAGGGGATCATTAAAACAGGAGCTCTGAGCACACAAACTCTGCGGGGGAGACAAAACCCTCAGGCTGTGGAAGCTGAAATCAGCATAAGGAGAATTAGGAAAGAGGGAAGGGACGGGGAGCCACGTAGTTCCTTTTTTGCTGGGAAACAGGGCTGGAGAGAAGAGCCTTGTGTGTGTTCCTGGAGCTCTGACAGGTCATTAATTCCGGGGAAATTGCCCCAAAGCTGCTGACGTGTGGATGCTGTTTCCAGGTTGCTCATTAGCTGCTGTCTGGGTTAAATGCTGATGTTGACTGGTGTAAATGCAGCTCTGCAGAGGGGGGATGGAATTGCTTTGTGATGCACTTGGTGCATTTCAGCTGCTGTGCTGGTCTGGGGGAAAAAGGAGTAATTTTCAGTGGGACAGTTGTAATTTTGGGCACCACCTTCTGAAGTACAGAATGAATAGCTCTCACTTGAAGAGCAGGACAGTGGAGTGTCCAGCTGGCAGAGACAGACAATTCACATACACTCACTGCCCACCTCAGCCAAGTCCCTGGGTTGTGTGGCAGCAGGGAAACAACCCTGAAAGTCACAGATAACCACAGATAACTAAGTATTGTTTAGGTTTTTTGTGTTACTACCCTTTCTCCATGACAGGGAATAAGGGGTAAATCCTCCAATTGCAGAGCTGAAGCAATAAATAAACTTTCTCATCAATGACCTCACTCCACTTCCATCCCCTTAGTGAGCAGCCAGCTGGTCCCATGGCTTTGGCTGCTTGCAGACACCCCCAGAATCCAGGAGTGTGCTGATTCCTGGGATAAGAACGATAGCTGTCTTTGAAAGACCAAAAAAAAAACCCCAAACAGGTATTGTGTTGATGGCTTGGAAAATAATAGAAAGTTTCCCAACTGTTGTTGGGCTCATTGTCTGTTAGTTGGGCCCAAGAGAACACCCACTATCTCCTGCAGTTGATTATGCAAATATGAATAAATATGTGAATACCTATTCCAACTTTTTATCCTCTGCAATCTAATATCTCCCCTGACACAATACTCTCAAATTATCTTCAGTGAGTAATGACTTGCATTTAGCATTTTATACCAAACTGTCATATAGATCATTTTCTGTAATACTTTACATAAATTAGGAATCCTCCCCCATGGAATGTGCAGGGCTGCCAGAGAGTTTTTACAAGATTAAAAGTGCAAACAACACAATTCTGGTGTAATTTGGAACGACAGGAACAGAATAAAATAGTAAACGTGGAGGTTACAGTAAATTATGGTGTCATTAGTCAAAATCCTTCAGGGAGTCGTTTGGCTCTCCCAAAACATGATGATTTTCTTTGCTGGTGCAGACTGGTAACTCAGTCATTATCCTGTTAATTGTTATTCCCTGGCCTTGGTGGGTCTGTCTGGAAGCTCCTGGTCAGCTGAGCTGGGAGGGAGCCCCGTGTGTCTGAGGTTTGGGGGTTCCATGGGATGAAAAGCTGATGATCAGAACACCCTGGGGGAGGGAGAGTCCCTGGGGCTGAGGTGGAGCCCCTGGGGGCTGCTGTGCTGGGCAGACTGCAGGGGCAGTGGGGGATTGTCTGGAAATGGGACAGCACCGTTCTGTATTTCCCCCAGTCCCAGATAACTGTGGCTGAATCATATTATCCTTAGAGCTAAATAGGATTCTTGCTTCGTGTAGTTATCACTTTAGCAACTTTTCAGTGCTGGGCTAAACTTTATTGCTCGTTTTCCCCCTTGGAAGTTGAGTGTGTTGAGCAGGGAATGCGCTGCCCTGGACCTGCAGGGTTTGGTTACTGATCTCACCTCTCAGAGGGGCCATCACAGCCCTACCTGGCACTGCCAGCAGCCTCAGAACTGGATTATTTAATTCCAGCTGCATCAGAGGCTGTCAGAGGGCATTGAAAAATGCCTTTTTGTGCCTCAGTTTTGTACTAATGAATATTAAAGGCAGCAATTCTTGCGTGCTTTCTTCTTCCTGCACTTCCATCCTTTCCACGTCCCCTGTCCCTTAATGGCTCCCAACTGTTATCCCAGCAGTAGGAAGGGGTTTAGTACCTGCTGTGTCATCACCTGAGGTGATATTTCACAGTGGCAATTCAGTCCCCATAAAATGGGAGGTTTAGGAAACAAAACAGGGCCAGGCCATCTGAGCTCTCCCAGGGGCAGTCGTGTTTAGCCTTTCCTGTTTATCTCACCACAGAGGAAAAGATAAAAATTTATATTGCTTTTAAAAAGACATAAAAAGTACTGTGAGTGTGACTGCTGTCCAGGGGACAAGGGAAAGGGGGGGGGTGTGTGTGTGACAGGAGTTTCAGGTGATGGAAGAACAAACACAGGCAAAGAGGGAGGTGGTGGAGTCTCCACCCCTGGAGGTGTCCAAGGAGTGGCTGGATGTGGCACTCGGTGCTCTGGGCTGGGTGACAAGGTTGGGGATCAGTCACAGGTTGGACTTGATGGTCTTGGAGGGCTTTTCCCAACCTCAGTGATTCTGGGACTCTGTTTTGTGGAGCATCAGGAGAGGTGTTTCCAGAGAGAAGTTCCCCAGCAGACGAAGGGGTCACTGGGAGAGAAGGGACTGCAGCGGGCACAGGAGGCTGGGGCTCATCTCACGTGTCCTGACCTGATCTTCCACAGCAGCTTTCACAGGGTCAGTGCCTGCTCAGTAGTTTTGGGGGCAAGGTTATCAAGGTGCAGCCAGGAGCCAGGATTGGGGTCCTCTTTGTCCTCCTTTTTATTGGTTTTTGTCTCTGGAATGCACATTTCTCACTCTGCAGACGATGCCGCTGCCAGTTAGGTGGTTGTACTCAGGTGACAATTCCTGTTCTTGAACCAAGAAGAAAGAGCAAACAAGAGTGGGACTGTGGCCATTCCAAACAGAACAAACATGAGATTCAAATTGAAATGTAAAAAAAAAATGAGAAAGATGAGATTTGTTGCTTAGATTATTCTTTGACATCAAAACCGCTTGCGAAAGGAACAGTCTGTTGTTACCTTAAAAAGCTGAGATTTGATCAAGTTTATATTTGAGGGCTTTTATTTTAATTATGTGGAGTTTCTCTGCCTTGCTCTCAGAAGCTGCAGCCAGGGCCAGAAGGACCTCATTAAAGATTGCTGAACAGTTTCTTTCTCATTTTGCTACTTCCCTACTGCTACTTTTATTACTTTTCCCTCTGGTGCTTGTCAATGCGGGTGTTGTGTTGTGCATTACTAAGCATAATAGGGAAAGCATGTGGGGAATAAAAAGTTATTCTTGCAGCCTCCATAACCTCAGCTAATTTATGGATGAGCTCTGCCAGCGATATCAAAACCGAGGCAGTTGTGTGTTTTCAAAGGCCTTTCTGCAGTTTGGTTATGCAATTCCAGGCAGGAATCTTTCATCTTTGCCTGGCAGGGCCAGAGCTGCTGCAGGGGGATGGGGAAGGGGGGAGGATGGGAACTCTCCCACTGTGGTGGGTGATGTTAATCAGCCACGGAAATCCCTTGGATAAATCCCTGTCTTGATAGTGATGCTGTTTCCTCCTCTGGCCTCTTTCTTGGGCTGTGCTGAAGGCCCTTTGCTGGTGGATAAATGTGCCTGGAGTCCTGTTGGCCAACACTGGGCCCCCCCAGGGAATTCCCACCTCCACCCTGGGATGGGCAGAAGGGAATTTTGCAAGTAAAACCGTGGCTGCCCCATGAACAGGTTGTAGTTTATGCTGTTTAATACCAGGGGGAAATAAGGGTTTGATGCACTCTTTGCAGCCACATCCAAAGGGTTGCTCCTCACCTTTGCAAAATTCTTAATTGAGGATGTGGAATAGAGTAGGAATCCTTATATCCAGAGGGAAAGCACAGGTTGCTGTGAGCCCTGTGCCCCCCAAGGGATCTCAGCTCTCCATGGCCTCCCTCCTGGATCCCACCCTGGGGTTCATCCCAGCATTCCAGCAGCCCCTGCACTGCCCTCAGGCATTGGGATTAATATTTCAGCACCGTGCCAGACTTGGATTAGAGGCAAACGCTGGTGAAAACCAGCAAAGGTCATTTCAACAGCAAGCAGCGAGATTCTACAAATAACACACGTCTGGCAGCTCTGCCCAGCCCCATCTCGGAATAAATTGGTGTTAAAAGCCCACAGGATGCCCATCAAAACTGGGAATTCACTGTGAGGATCCCTCGTGGGCTGGGTGTGTGTTGTCACCGTGGGGTGAGTTCTGTCCCTTCCAAAGGGCAGCGTTGCAGCAGAACAGTCACATCTGCCACAGGAGATGCTTTTGCTTCTGAGCATCTCCCTGTCCTGGCAATTCCTGAATTTGGAACTAGAAACAAATTCCTCTTCCTTTTCCCTTCTGTCTCCACCATCCTCCCTCTGTTCAAAGAAATCCTTTTACCTCAGGGGCTGTAGGTGCCCCTGTTTGTTTTGGTAGATAAGGGTGAAAGTGATTTTTTTTTCTTTACCTTTTTCCATTTAAATTTCTGGGCTTCTCTGCTTCCTCTTCCTAGATTTTATGTCACCATAAGAAAAACTTATTAAATATTCACCATCTAGTGTGCATTACTTAAAAGCCAGATCAATAAAGAGATGACCAGAATGGAAAATCCTCCCAGTCATGTAAGAACTCTGCAGCAGGAGCCCCTTTTCTTGCCCAACCTGCTTAATTCATACATGGGGATTTCATGGGGATTTTTTCCCCCCCTTGATATTATTCTTAATTAACCCTCAAAAAAGAGACAGAATGTGCCTTTTGGGGCCAAACTCAGCCTAATTAACAGTGTATTCTACCAGATTTCCTGGTTATTATTACACTGCTGCTCCTTGCCTGCAAGACACACATCCCTTGTTTGTGTAGTTAACAGATTAAATAACACCATAAAAAGGGTTATATTTTTAACTCCCGAGTTTTCTTACCCCCACATGCACCTTTTAATGTCGGAAATTAAGCAGCAGGGAGACTTAGGCTGAGTGTCTGAGGCCATTGCAGGGAGATCCATTCACCAGGCACTGCTCACAGAGCACTTAATCCACGTCTGGGAAGGACTCCGGGGTGTGTTCCCAAAGGAAGGCATTTATTTACCAAATTAAAAGCACAGCAAGGAGAGGCCTGGGTGGTATTTAAGCATATTTTATCGACTCCTGTTCTGCTCCTATTTCCTAAAGTTCCCTCTGATGGGAGATGATGGATGAGCTGATTGCTTGGCTTTCGCAGAGGTGAAATACATCTCCTCTGATTTATTCTCCTTGCACTGACAAAAACAGCTTTTGGTGTGGTTGGAGGGTGGCCAAGTTCAGAGGCACAGAGTCCTGGCAGCTCCTCTCCCCCTGTGCTGCTCCAGGGCTGGGCTGGCTCCTCATGGGCTCCTGACACAGCTCCCATTTAATGTCCAGAGTTAGAGCCAATTATGGATGTGTATAAATCCACGGGCCTGCCTGGGGATAATAACAGCATTAGGGTGTTCAGTTCCTGAGTTAAATAAGATCTGGAGCTTCCCTCCAGAGGGGTTCTGGCCTGTGTGCCCAGACACACAACCAGATGGGACCTGAAGGTGTGTGACACTCCTGTGGATGCACCTTGAGAATCTGCTCAGGTTGGGTTATGAGCTCTTGCTGAGGTCCTGCTGTGGGTGGTGGGGGTTGTGCCCACAGCTCACGCTTCTCACAACACCAGACCCAGTTTTCTGGCTCAAAATACGTCATAACGCTGCCCTGTGAGGATGTGATGAGGTTAATCATGCTGATTTTCCAAACTCATGTATATAAGGGCAGCCTGAGGTAACACCACTCCTTGAACACGTGGGCAAGAGCAAAGACCATCTTATTTTCACACTAAATGTGTCTTATTTGTACCTGTTGGTTTTTCAGCATCTAGAATGAAAGATGTCTGGATGGAGTCTAGACGGGTGTACCTTCTGAAATACCTATAAATCATGTTAAGCAGATGTGAGATCTGTCACTGCACTGTTCCACAGCTCTGTCAGGCCTTTTTAGTGAGTCCTTTTTTAATGGAAATGCAGATTTTTATCTATATGTTGTTTATCTCCCCCTCGCTTCAAACACCAAACTTTGCCGTGACTTTGGCCGTTTCCTGCAGCTCGTGACTGCATAAATTCCCTTTTCAGGCACTGATGTTCCTCTGCAAGACTAGATCAGAGCTGTCAGGCTTGACAAATAAATCTCCCAGGTCCTGGAACAAAAGGGCTCTGGCTCAGCGAGCGGGCGATAACCAGGGGTTAATAACTCCGGGGGGAGGGTGACTCAGGAGCAGGGAGGGAACAAGTGATTTGTATCATCCACAGATGGGAGAAGGATTATTGGTCGTGGGGCACTGGAAGGGAGTTGATGAATAATTCCACATCCTTAGCAGAGCTTTCCATAGGAGGGGAGGGGAGGGTGAGGAGCACTGTGTGACCCAGAGGTGTTGCTGTGGATGTCCTGGCACAGGGAGTTGTGGGCTGGCACATCCCAAGGGCTGCTGTTTCCTTCCTCCTGCTGTAGCCATGGGCTAAAAGGACCAGCTCAGTGGGGAGGGGAGCGTGTTTTCAGGCAAGGGGAAGTGCCACAGCAGTGGTTTCCTTGGAAGGCAGTTGGGGAGCAGGTTTTGGAAGGATGGGTGCAAGCAGCACACGGGGGGATCAGCTGTCAGCTCATCTCCCATGACTTGGCTCAGTGAGTCATGTATCTGTGCTGAGGTATTTCTGTTCAACAGCCTTTATTAAAGGTGAGGCATCAGCAGCGTTTGCAAGACTTTTTAGGATCGGGTGGCATTTGGGAGGGAAGATGAAAACCTCTACGCTTTGTTCTGCTCAAAAATAAGACTGAAAATGCCTTTGTGTCTGACAGGCCATCTAAGATGATGAGGAAGGGCTTTGTACATTATTAATAAAAGATTGTCATCAGTATAACTCCTCTGTGTTCTCAGTTCCCAACATGAAACATGTGAGTGCTTGTTGATCTCGCAGAGCTGCTTCCGTGTGCGTGACAAAATGCTGAGGGTTTTAAGCACCAGAATGGATTTGCCACCCTTTTGTTAGAGGAATTTGTCTTTTTGAATATACTGAGTATCATATATTGCATTTGTGTATGTGTTGTGCTGTGTTTCACTTTGTTCCCTGTGATGTAGATCAATGGGATCAGGCTGGGAAGCACTAAAACTCCCAAGTGTTCCAGCACAGACAACTTGCAGGGAGTCTGTTCCAGCAGTGCAGTTTTCCATGCTGCTGATCCCGAGTGTTTGTGACTAGAGGGATGATAGTGACTCAAACTCTCATTCAGGTATCTAAATAAAACCCTGTTTAAGAGTTAAATGCCCTGTCATCAGCTGACACCAGCTTTGGGGAGGTCAGGCCGTCCCTCACTCATGGGATGCAGTTCCTCAGATTAACTAGACTTGGCAAATGAGTTAAGCATAAGTTGCAAGTCAAGCATGTGCTTAAATCTCATTGACTTTTTAAAAGCAGTCTGAGAGTTGTTCTGTGCTAAATTGGAAACTTAATGCTGCCTCACTGTCATCGGGTGGGATTTATTTTTATCTGTTCACACAGTACCAGGAAGAGAAGGTTCTAGACACGGAGTGTTTTGATAATGGTGGAGAAACCAACCCAGCCTCACCTGGAGGGGGCTGTGCTGCTGCTTCCTGAGAGGTGCAGCAGCAAACTGATCATTAGAGGTCAGTGGATAATCAGTGCTTGAGTGGAAATACAGCATTACAGGGCATAAATGCGTGCTGCTGCTTTACAGGGGGGATGAGGGAATCAGGGGAATGTTGTTGGATGAGCATCCTGATGTGTCCCTCAGCAGCTCTGCCTGCCAGGGCAGGGCTGGGCAGGGGGCTTGAGGAAGCCCAGCTGGGCTGGGCTGGACTGGGAGCAGCAGCCAGAGGGATTGGTGCCTCATCCATCACTTCACTAAGTGAGAGCTGACAGTTATTGCCCCTAATAAAGCACCACAGCTCTTAACATTGAGAAACCCAACTTAAATATCATGTTTGGGGAGCTTGAAGGAGATGGATTTTAATGTCATACTCCATAAAATCTGACACGCTGGGGGGAAAAAAAATGGGAGTGTTGTGGGATGTTATTGCTGCCTTTTCGGTTTTGAGAGCGGCTCTGGAGCTGTGAGAGGTGGCTGCTCACCCCCTTCCCCTGCCCTGCCAGGGACAAGCAAGGCAGTTTATCAGCAGGTTTCCATCTCTGGGTTATATAAAAACACACAGAATCCAGTCCCAGAGTCTGTATTTCTGACCCATTCTTGATCCAGCCAGTACTTCAGCCTGAATTACATGGAGCTGCCTCTCAAGCCATCAAACTGCCTCTGCTTCAAAATTGAAATGGTCCCACTCCTAATGGCACCAAAACCCCTGGAAATGGGGGCTTTGTTGATTTACTCATTTGGCTCATCCAGCATAAAAATTACCAGCAATTTTAGGGTAAGTTACAAAGAATGTAATGTCTTGTGTTATAGGACAAGAGGTGTAGTGTAGGAAAATTGAACCGTGGATTGGAATCTGAAGGGACTCCGCTGTTCTCTGCAGGAAATTCAATCCTGGCCAAGGCCTAAAGAAAATCACAGCTCTGTGCCTGCCTTCCCTGGAGCCAGTTGGGAAAACTGGTTGGGGCACAGTGTTCCTTTTCCCATGCAGCAAAGAAATGTGGGCTGTTAGTCGAGCAGTAGCAGGTGAAATTCCAATTTCATAGAATTCAAAATAAAGCAGAAATGCTCCTTTAGAAATCAACCCAAAAATCTCCCCTCCAAAGTTTCTTGCAGTCTTGCTTAGAGGATAATGAAATGCTGAAATGAAGGGGGCTCGTGGTCCCTTACCCAGAGTGCAGGAATTTTCCCCATCAGTAAATGGTCGAGGTCCCAGAGCTTGTGTCAGCGGCAGGGCTGTAAAATTCTGCAGAAACCCTTAAAATGGGTAAAAAATTCGTACAAAAATCCTTGTAGAGATTCAGTAAAAGACCAGAAACTGCAGCGTTTAGTAAAATCGCCTGAAGCCATGGGCAGACAGAGGTGGAAGGGATGAAGTTCCTGCAAGGGGGAGCTGTGATGCTGAGAGCTTTTTATGTCACTGGAGGGGAGGACGGGGAGAGCCTGGGTGAGTTTTGGTGCTCCGGGGTGTGTGTGGCCAGGGGAACGATGTCAGCCCGAGGGAATGTGGCTGAGACACGTAAATATGGAGGCTCCACCGCAATCCAGATTTCCAGTCTCTCTCCCCCCAAAAGTGCGTGTTTGCAGCACGAGCAGCTCCCTGCAGAGCCAACAGCTGTAACTCTGCCTGGTCTTTAACATGACAAAAGCAGCCCGGAGCCTAAAATGCCCTTCTTGTGTGTGGAGCGGGATATGGAAAAGATTTTTTTTTCACAAAGTAGCTTGTGATTCAGATGGAAAATGTCAGGTTTTGAAAATTATTAATCTTTGTGCCGCACAAAACTGTCAGCTGTAGGGGCGTCGGGCGTGGGAGGCTCTTGCAGGAGAGTGGTTTCCAAGTGGATTTTTTTTTTTTTTTTGGGAGGGGGGGAAGGCTGTTTTTTCCCTTTTCCTTTGTTTTTTTTTCTGGAGATTCTTTTGTTCCCCCCACGGGTGGCTGAGTAAACAGGCTGTTTAAGTTCGTGATGAGGACAGTCACTGCCAGGTAGCAGAAGCTGAAGGAAGCAGAGGCAGTTCCAGCTCTGGCAGGGGCACAGATGAGTCGTTGCCACCCCGGGATTCTGATTCACTGTCAGAGGAAATGGAGGGGGGGGGAATAATGGGGGAATAAGCTGAGAAATTGGTAAACAAGCGACTGAGAACTGATTGTGTGCCGAGTTATGGCAGAGGTGAGGGGTTGGCAGGAGGTGCTGAGCTCTGAGCTGGAGGGGTCTCACAGGTCCTGCTGGTCTGGAAGGGACAGGTATTTCCAGCCTATTTCCTGCATCACCCCGTTGCACAATTAACAGTTGAACTCAACAATCCCAAAGCTCTTTTCCAGAGTCCAATTCCAGTTCCACCATGGTGGCTGTTGACGGACTTCTTGGGTTTTCTGTTTAAAGCATCTTTAAGACTGGCCAACCCAGGGAAACTGAAAAGGCTTTTACTCTCTCATTTCATGCAGGGAATCTTTGCTTGAACTCTTCCAGGTTGTAGCAAAAAACATCTGATTGGAACAAGAAGAATGGAACAAGAGTTGCAAAATATTTAGTTATTCAAACAATTAACTGGAGGGCACTACAGAAACCTTATCATGTTCTAGTGCAGAAAACAGCTTCTGAGAACTACAGTAACACAAATAAATTGAAATGCCCCACAGGCCTCTGTAAATAACATTACTGTGCTCCAGTGCTTTACTGTCTCAGTTTTAATTGCTCGGGGGTCACGTGTGTTTTCCATTAAATATTTGTAGCTGAACACCTGTAAAAAGTACAGAAAGAACAGCCAGTACAGGCCCATCCTGGAATGTGGAAGCACAAAGGTGCTGGGGAGCCCAAAGCTTCTAAACTCATATTTAAATAGAGCACTGTTCGTTATAGTTAAAATTATGTCTATTAACACCTAATGGCACCTATTTTCCTATGAAATTTGAGTTACCTGAAGGAGCAGAAATAACTCCACCATTCTTTAGTCCAATTTTAATTACATCATTAGGGATTTAAGACTCAGTAGATGAAAATTACTCTGGGTGTCCCTAAATTGTGTTTCAATATATGTATATATTACTGCAGTGCTCCCAAACTCTCAGCATTAAAACAAAGGGCACATTTTTAGAGCTTGCTTTCTCACTTTAATCCAGAAGAAATGAAACTGTATTTCTCTCTTAGCTGATGGGGTTTTTTTTCCCCCCAAATGAGCATTTCCAGATCGCTGTCTCAGTAATTAAGATTAAGTGAACCCAGGTCTCATCACAGACACAACGCTGTGTTCAGTGAGCACGGCAGGGATCAACAGCATCAGTGAAACAGAACATTTGCAGTGGAGTAGGAGTTAATTTAGGGAGTCCCCCTTCTTCTCCTGTTAATCCATTTCCTCTGGAAGTTGTGTTTGTCAGCACCAGGAATTTGTTATTTAATGGCAGTGACTGGGGAACCAAAAGGGTGAGTTTGGCAGGGAACAAGTGAGCTCTGAGCCCTGCAGGCTGTGCTCTGCTCTGGGGGATTTATTGTTGTTTATTTATTATTCCTCCTGAGCAGAAATGCTCTGCTTCTGCCTCGGGAGGAGTTGTTTGGGGGGTTTTTAGGGAGTGCCACAAGAAGTCAGTCCGTCCCCAAAGGCTGCACTGAATCTGGTCAGGGGCTGTGGAGCTTTGGGCTGTGCAGGAGGAGCTGAGGGAGCTTTTGGTGCCCTGGGGGGGAAGAGACACGACCTGCACCTGATCCCAGGGCAGGATCTACTTCTAATTTCCTTTATACTTTCTGAATTGAGACCTTTAAATGAGCCCAGAGAAGGGCAGTGACTCATGGTTTGTTCCACGTTCCTGTGTGTGGTAACTGGCTGAGCCTAAAAAAAGGGGGGAGTGGGAGGGGAAGTTCCTTTTGTATTTGGAATTGTCCTCCTGCCTGCTCAGACACGAGCACCACATCACTTGTTTCCACTCTGTAATTTCCTCCTGACAGTGACTGATACTGGAGTTTGATTCACACCAAGGTTACTGTGCAGGGCAGAAGAAGTTCTGATACTCCTCACACAGGCTGGAAAACTTTTTTTGTTGCAGATCCATCTGTTTAGAATGCTGGAGGATCTTTTTTTCCCCTTTAAAGATTTATATTGCTTGCACACTGCTGAAAAAAAAAATCTAGATGTTAAATAAATGCATGAACATAGGAAAGATTCTTCAAGTTTGTAGCCCACTTAATATTTAATAAATGTAATATATCATTTTTATAAATATGTATAACTTAGATATAAATAAATTTAGAATACATAAGGGATTACAATGGGATACACATTCATCTCTGTTGGCACAGAACAGACCAGGAATGCTTTATGAACCTATTAATCCTCATTGGTGAAAATAAATGCCCTCCCCTCCTGCAGCCCTTTGACAGAGTGGTTGGTGGCAAGTTCCTCTCCTGAATCCCATGGAGCTGGAAGGGCAGCCCTGCAAAGAGCTGCAGAAGTGCTTTTGCTCCTGACCAGGAGGAACCAAGGCTGGAATTTGTGATGCTTTTAAACTTCATTCCGCCTCGTAGGAATGAGTGTGCAGGTGAACGGTGCTGAGCAGGGACTGAAGGAGGGCTCTGAGCTGCAGGCAAAGTGTGCAGGAAGGCAGATGGAATAAATGAGGGCTGAGAAAACGGCCTGGCTCATGTTAGAGTAGAAATCCTTCCTGTGGAGGTTCTGCCCACGGAAGGAAGAGTTCTGTGTGTCTGAAAAAACACTTTGTTGGTGTCGCGGCGTCCTTGTCCGGTGGATTTTGGGAGAGGAGGCATTTGGATGGTGATGTTGGTGCTGCTCTTTGGTGAAAAGTGGGGGGGAAAGGGGTTTGTGGAGGAAAAAAACACAAGAAATCAGAATGTTTTGGGGGCAAACAGCTTTTCTGCTCAGGGAGGGCGGAGGGACCCCGCGTGTGCTCCGTGGCAGTGAGGGACTGTCGCCCTCCTGCTCCCCAGATTTGGTGTCAGACTTCCCTGATGGTGCAAAAAAACCCCAAACTGGGTGAGTAAAGCAGCCCCAGGGCATTTCAAAGCAAAGCCAAATGGGAAGAGCCCAGGTGTAGAACTAAGAGTCTCAAGTGGCAGCATCCAATCCAGCTCCATATCTCGTCCCGTGCACGCGGGAGGAGGAGTGAGATGCTTTAAAATTCAGATAAGGAGGGTTAGTTTGCAGCTGAAGATTCTGAGCACACTGCTTTTGTGTGATAATATTCTAGATTTGCTTCCACAACTTATTGCACATTCATTTTTTGGAGTTTTCATTGCAGAAAATTGCCAGGAGGGATGGATTTTGTCTTCCTCAGCTGGCAGAACAATTTTCCACCTGTCGCCCAAATATTTGATGAGGAGGATTATGGTGCAGCTGCTGGAAGTTTATCCTTTATATCCATGGGAAGCAAGAGGGGCTGGTGAAGCAAAGACATTGATATCAGAGGTTGGCTTGCTGAGATGTATCTGCAGCACTTGTGACTTTGAGCACGTGGTGGAAGTTTAGGGGGCCCTGACAAAGATGTGAAATGCAGAAAGGAGCACGTTGGGTGCTGCGGTTTTACCCAGTCCCTGATTTCCCACCAGTGCTCCCTTCTGCTCCTGCCCATGTAAGTGCTGGGCTGACTGAGGCTGGTGTGGTTTCCAGCCCTGCCAGTGCAGCAGATTTCCAGCAGGACAGCAGGAGTTGGGAGGGTCCATCCCTCTTCAGCTGCCCCAAAGGCACCACCACCCTTCTGACAGGAGGATCTGGAAACACAAGTGGCAGCTACCACAGGCAGGGGGTTTAACAGCAGGGGAGATGGTTCCTCCTTGTAGGGTACATCCAGGAATAAATGCACTGTGTTCTTGGGTGGCAGAGGCATTTAAAATGCATTACTGAAAGCAGAGCTGGTGCTGCAGGGACCCCTCAGCCCGTGTGTTTTGTGTCTGCCCATCCCCTCCCCTGGGCTCTGCTGAATTCCGTGTTCCTGTGGGCTTTAGCAAATCCCTGAACTGCAGGAAATAACAAAGGCATTAAAGGATTTCATGTGGGCAACAAAATCTGGCATTTCCACCACTACCTGAGCGACTTCCAAAAAACCCACTCTGCGTGTGGGACAGGGTCATCTGAGGGAGCAAATGTAGGCAAAGCTCCCCAAGTTCCTTCTCTGTGACGGAATAAATGACTCACATTTCCTTGTGGAAACCATTCCATGCAGGAGGAAATGCTGGATTCTGCAGTGTGGATCTTTTTTTTTCCATTCTCACCTCCCTGTAAAACTGAGCACACGTGCAGAAGGCACTTGGCATCATTTAGTGGTGGCTCAACGGGAATCAGCAGCCTCAGATCCGTGGAGAGGAAAAAATGGGAGTGTCTGGAATTGCTGGTCATCTGTAGGTGACTTTCAGCTCACGAGTGGACCTGTCCAAAGGAGGGGTTGGGATGTTTCCACCTGGGAAAAGTCTCAGCACAATATTACTGTTATATTTATTGCGAGTTACGTGGCTTGCTTGGGACATTTCTAACTTTAATATAGAAAGAATAACGCTACTTATTTATTTTAAATCATTTCAAACCTGGCAGAAAAAAGGTTTAGAACTCAGTTCTTCATTGTTTTAAAATGTCACTTTAACATTTAAATTATACCCTAATCAGTTGTGAAATACTGAATCACCCATGTCTGCTGCTGTCCACATTTTCTAATGTGGTCTGACAGCAGCAGGTTATTTATTTCATAGAAGAATTTAATGTTTGTTCCAAACTTTTTTTCCCCCCCTTGCCTTTCTTTTTTCGTTTCTGTGATTGCCATAAAAAGATTTAAAGTCCCTGCTGGCCCCGTGTGCAGAGCATAAAGCACAAAGCACTTCCTGAAAGGTAATTTCCCAGGAATGAAAACCACAAGAATTGTGTTTCAGGGTCTGCTCTTCTGTCATTCCCTGCTGCACTGAAAACAGCCCTTTTTCTATAGCTCTGAACAGCCTGAATGCTGAAAACTGAGGGTTAGACAGGAAAAAAAAACCTCAGGGATGTGCAGTCAGACCCCTTGGAACGTTCCAGATGCTTTCAGGTGAATCTGAGCACAAGTTCGGGTATGAGAGAAATGATGCACAAAAGGGAGAGGCATTAAGTTAAAATTCCATGTATGAAGTGCAGTCTGGGAGAGGCTTTGCTTTGCTCAGCAGCCTCTGCAGTTACCTGAGAGGAAATGTTATTTATCTGGGAATGTGCATTTATAGAACATCAGTAATAGCCTTATAATTACATGTTTTAGGACTTGACCCTGGAGCAGAATATAGTAATATCTGTCTGTTTGCTGGGGATAGAGAGTCATTTCTCCCTGTGTGTGCTGGGACCTGCATTAGTTTGATTTTCAAGGGCACTTAATGGAGTTCCATTTCAGTGAAAAGATGCACCTTGACTGACCTCGTGCTGTGGAAGGTTTTCCTTGGGAAGGAGCCACTTCCCCAGCCCAGAACGACCCAGTACCAGGCAGATCATTAAATCCAGGAGCCACCTGCGAGGAGGAGTGTGCCCTGAATTTCAGTGGGGCTGGGATTTCATCCTCTGTGCCCTGCCCTAAATAGCAAATTTAGTGGAATGGTGGGGTCATTCCGAGTTCTCCAGCTGAATGATCCTCCTGGAATTGGCTGCAGTTCTCCCCCCACACCAATGTGCTGCTGCCTCGTGAAACACTCCCAGCATTGATGGCAGTGTGGGATTTCCAAGCCTCTCCAAAAATCTTATAATGACGGGTTTTTTTGTTATTTCCTCTAAAGCACAGATTTAATAAATCCTGCAGGGACGCAGCATTACTGCAGATTGACAAGGTGGAAATTGGCATAAATGTTCAGTAGTAAAACACTAAAACTTGTGATAATATTTCATGATGTACACTGAGAAGGTGCTTTAAACCACTGGCCTCGTTTGGAAGTCATGGTGGTTTCCCAGCACACCCTCAGTGTTTGCACACACAGAAACCCCAAGTGCTGAGGGACAGGGACCTGCCTTTAATGGAAATAAAGGCAAAGAATCTTCTCATTATTCTGCCATCCCCTAGACCTGGGAAGGTTTTTAGACTCACTTCATAACTTACCTCTCATCTGACTTAATTTCATTGTTTGGGTTCAGTCACATCCCTGGTGCCCTCAGCTCTTTCCTCCTCTGATCCCGGGTTCCTCCATCTGCACAAACATCTCCTCTCTTATCCTTTGACTGGGTGTGTTCAGTGCTTTCTAACCTTCCTTCACAAATCAATCCCTCCTGACTCATTTTTGTTGCTGTTCTCTGAATTTTCTCAAAAAGAATTTACAGACTACTGAGATCAATCCCAGCCTTGCTGAAAGTCGGGGGGAATTTCCCAGGTTTGACTTGATGAGAAGGAAAAGCTTGGATTCCAGGGCTTCTGGAATTCAGAAAGTAAGGCTCAGAACACTCACTGTCTTGCAGTTTCTGGCCCTACAAAAACCACTTTTCCCCTTTGACATCCCCCTTAGGGGCTGCAGGCAATGGGAGCAGAGCAGAATCTCCTCTGGGAGGGAAGGAACCAGCAGCTTGGTTGTCCCAGGGCTGCAGGGAGCTCTTCATATCCGTGTTTCTCTGTGGTTAACACTGATCCCTGTTAAACCTGCAGCAGCTGTCCAAAGGAAATTAAATTCAGTGGCAGGAAGGGAGATTTGGTGGTTCAGGCACTGGGCTGTCACTCCAGGGAGTGAGGTTTAGTGTCTCCTCTTCCACGGACTTTCTGGGTGACCCTGGGTGACTCATTTCATCTTTCTCTGTCTGTAAAACTGTTAACTGTGGTGGTGCCATTTCTGACGATTCTGATGCTTCTTTCCTGTCAGTTTTCTTGACAGTTCTTACACTTAAACTGTTTGATTCTACATGTGTGTCCTCGCAGAGCACAACCTGACAGCTGCCGAGTCCTCTTTAAATTAGTTTCAAATAAACCCCCAAAGTGGGGTTTCATCAGTGAAATGAGACGACACGAAGGGTGAAAAATGTGGGAAAAAAAAAAAGAGAAAAATGTCTGTTTTCCTTTCCTTCCCTTGCAGGCAATGAGAACAGCGAGGCCCTCCCCGAGTCCATCCCCTCTGCCCCCGGGACGCTCCCTCACTTCATGGAGGAGCCGGACGACTCCTACATCATCAAGAGCAACCCCATCGTGCTGCGCTGCAAGGCCAAGCCAGCCATGCAGATCTTCTTCAAGTGCAACGGGGAGTGGGTCCATCAGAACGAGCACGTGTCCCAGGAGAGCCTGGACGAGGCCACCGGTGAGGGCGGGGACGGATCCGGCACAGTGAGGGCTGGGAGGTGACAAACTGCACCCCCAGCACCACCTGGGGACACTGAGGGCACTTGGGGTGTTCAGCTGGAGCAGAGGAGACTGAGGGGAGACCTCAGTGCAGTTCCAGCTCCCTGGGCAGGGGCAGAGGAGGGGCAGGACTGAGCTCTGCTCTGTGTGAGCAGGGACAGCAGCCAGGGAATGGCTGGAGCTGTGT